>OX359245.1:47505713-47680447 GCA_947179485.1 Allacma fusca
ACTCATCTCAATTAAAATTGAGAACGACTTGTTTTTTAGAAATGTTGAGTTTCCACGCCGCTTAACACTTTTATTTTTGATACCCAGTCTTTCATTTGACATTTGGGTTTCTGCAATAAATGATAAACGAACTGGATACTGGAAACTAAAATTGAAAACCGCTGTTTTTTGGAAATGTAGAGTTTCCGCGTCGCTTAAGGCACTGCTTCGGGGTTAGGGATATGCCGCAAATGACGTCATGCATTTAGTCAGTCAGTCATATTGTCCGTGCATGATTTAATATGATGTACTCAGTCAGTCCCTTCTTCATAACATGACGTCATTTTCTGCACCTATTTAAATCAGACCCTTTGTTATTATTACATAAAATCCCGTGCGAATTCGTACGTTTAAATAACGTCTTCAGTATCCAAAATCATTAGTACTGTCCCTAATTCACAAAGTCACAGAGTTATATCGATCGACGGACAAGGTAACTGACGTTAGTTTTTTAAAGCAGACAATTCCAACACAATTTAAGAACAGGTGAATTAAAAATGCGTTATAACAATTTTAATTTTAAATATGTGCGGACAGTGCTCGGACTGGGTACAGAAACCGTGTACCCGTTTCCGAATATCGGGTACTACAAAATGCTGTACCTATACCCGTACCCATACCCGAGTACCTGGGTAAATTATTTCAGTACCCGTACCCGTACCTGAAAATACAATGTAGTACCTGTACCCACAATTTACCCGTACCCGTAATGTACCCAAAACCCGTACCCGTACCCGAGTATCTATTGTGTGTACCCGGGTATTACTCGGGTACTGGAAGTTTGGCCGATTTAAAATCCCCGACGACATTAACCTACCCAGCTGAAAAATTTTAAGTTGTCAATTTTTTGACCTCCATTAAAAGTGTCCGGGATTTTTCCCTAGGCGTTAAAGACATCCTATTTGAATTTTTTGAAAACATTATTTAAGGCATTTTGTGATTTTTTAATAAGCACTGACGAAATTCAAATCCTACTACCCCAAAATAATAACTTACTAAATGAAATGAAATGTGTTCTCGCTAATTTGAATTGGGACGGATTCTTTAATACTAAACTCTCCATAACTTGCTTTTCAACTTGGAGAACAAGAAACAATTTTTTTCCCGGCTAATCGAACTCTGTGTATAGAAAATGTTATACGGAAAAATTGAGTTGATCATAATTTTTCCAAGTCAAATATTGCGGTTTCAGGAAATAAATGTGAGAGGCAATATTGAATATTCATTTTACATTACAGCTTTATAAAAAAACATTCGTAAACTGTCTCTCACATTTATGAAGCCCGAGACGGAGATTTTCGAAAAATGCAGGCAAAATAGGACTACAACCCAACCACATGGAAGTTTTGAACGCCAAGTTCAGATGTCTGTCAAGTTCTTTTAACATCAAAATTATCACGATTAATCAAAGGGACTGAAATATAAATATTGAGTGCAAGGAATGATATTTTTCATTCTAAAGTGTTAGAAATATTCACCTCAATAAATACTCAAAGTGTCATAAATACCCAGAATTGAAAATGCTCAAATTGCCTGCATAAAATATGCCTTGGAGTTTTCAAATGGGCAACCCTGGGTATTTGTAACGTTAAGAAATGGATCTGCTAATTAATGCATATTTATTCCGATCTTATCTCGTAATACGTCTTCAAATATTTGTAATGTTACGCTCCCAATGAAGATAATTAAATTGAATCCCAAGAACCTCCCTCTTGAAATTCTTCGTTGATGAGCTTCACTATTTAAGTTGATAAATAGATTTCACTGACTCTACGCTCTATTTCTTTATTAGATTCCTAGGATGAATTATTAGAAGCGTGGGTTGCAACTACCACGTAATCATAAATGAGACGAAGCCACTTGGCTCTGTCACTAACGCAAGTATCCGTATACTACGAAATAAGCAACTCCACGGTTGGTAGGTCTTATTGTTAGCCATAGTAATCCATCCCATCAGGAATCCTTGAAGTACCCAAAAATACTCGGGTACAGCACCCACGGGTACAGGCATTTTACATAGCGATACCCGTACCCATTGGGTACTACCCGATTGTCACTGAGTGAGTACCCATACCCGTACCTGTACATGTACCCACTTTATTGCCTAACATCAAGAGTACCCGGGTAGTACCCGCGTACTTGCGAGTACGCAACGTCTGTACCCGGGTAGTACCCATACCTGTACCCGTACCCATTTACCCGAGTATTACCCGTACCCAGTCCGAGCACTGTGTGCGGATTTATTGACGCATCTTGATACTTCTCAACTAAAAGTTATGCAAAGAACAAATCGACTGCGTCATCTGTCGGAGAAGTATATATACTCAGTTGTGTACATATGTTCTGTTTAAATTTCCTCGCATCATACGGCTGAGCCGATCTTCTAACAATTAATGTCTGTTGAATAGATTTTTCACCGAAAGAAATCAAAATGGTCATATATAAAAATATGCTAATACCTGCATCATCGGCAGATGGCGCAGTCACCATTTACCAAACTGTGAAAAACTTTAATGGTTCTTATTGCAGACCGATAATATCAAATACGAGCCCAGAGTTGGTAGGATCATCCATCTAACCTTTGAAAAGTATGTCCCTATTTTATACATTCTTCCAGTAGTGTGCGGTAATAAACTCACCAGCAAAACGAAGCCTCTGTGAAAAAACTCTTCGCCAGGTCATCAACTCGTTTGTATTTACACATATTGATTATTGTCTCCTTATTTGGACAGCGTCTGTAAATCCAGATTAGAGCTACTGCAACTTAAAATAGATAAGTTCTTGAATTTATTATATGCCCCTAACAATAAGCGTGGGCCCAAATCACTTTGCCCCCTCTCTTATTTATACGAAACCTTCAATGTACTTACTGTAAATGAGCGTATTAACTATTATGGTTGCAGATTTGTTTTTTCAGTGTCGCATTTTGGCCATTGTGTGAATTATTTAAATGGTGTTTTCCTGTTCAAAACAATTCTATCACGTCTTCGCTGTTCTTCTGATATTGTTATTTTCCACCCATTATGTAAAGGTAGTGTTGCCTCCAAAAATGTACTATTTCATTGTGTTAAATTATTCAATGAACTCCCTAGTAGCTTACGTCTCCGCGAGTGTTTGTATGCTGAGAAGATAAGAAAAGCCTTTTATACGACTGCTTTTCCCCTCGGGCAATCTAGTAGGATAGGTAAAGCCTTTTATACGGATACTTTTTTCCTCGGGCAACCTTTGTATTGATAATGTAAAATATAGTACTCTGGGCTATAGGCTCAGAACCCGTTGTAGATGCTACAAATGGCGGCATCTTACGGATAAATTATGTACTCCGTACTGCACTTAAGAAACTATGGCTCCAAGTTTCGAATTAATCATTATTAACCTCAAACACAAAATGTTAAATTAAACCTCCTCATTTAAATACGACGTTTTCAAACGTCTGACGTGAATCTGTGTGTAATAATTATTACACGTTTACACACCACGTACACGGAGAGGTAAGATTAGCATAACCAAATTACAGCAGCGGTGGAGGGTCGTCGGGAAGGGGTCGTGTGCAGTTCACAGTTGCCAAGGTAAGCCATCGTAATTTGTTGCAATTACTTAAAAAAAATAATTTAATTATAATAATTATGTGCAAGTAATTTCTTGAATGTACTGTAAGTGTTCCTTCTGATTTTTTTCTCGGAGTTGTCAACACCTTCACCTTTTTCCAGTCGTTGTTGTTGTGTGTTAAATGATTTGAGTTTTGTTTATTCACACTATACACACGCTTTTGTATATTTTATTGCATATAGCCAAATGAATAATTGTAAGTATTAAAATTAATTCAATGTAATAATTAATCGTGTCAGTGTTGTGCGTTGTTGCTTAATTAATTTTTATATTAATTTTTTGAGTGTACTCACTCTTGAGCGCCTGTCGGGATAGTGTCCTCAACCCAGAATGTAATTGGGGAATTCTGTTCCAACGAGCCGGGCAATGAGTGCAGGATATTGCACGACTGGGAAGGAAGGTTTTGGTGTTGCAAGTGTGGTGGATCGTTGTGACCCACGCTGTGCCACCACAATTGTTCGAACGGTACCACCATCGATTGGTCCGTCACAGGTAAACACATGTCATATTATATTATTTATTTTTTGATAAAAGTAATTATGAGCTAAATATCCTAGCTAATATTTAATGTCAGCATTCTTCGGCATGCTCTCAAATAATTGTTGAACATTCTTGAGGAGCATGTTATCAAATATTTGTTGAGCATTGTTGAGCCTGCTCTTAAACAATTGTTGAGCATTGTTGAGCATGCTCTCAAATAATTGTTGAGCATTGTTGAGCATGCTCTCAAATTAGTGTTGAGCCATTATCGTTTACGTCAATAGTTTTAATTGTTATAGTTATTATTCCAGGAATGCTGAGCGTTATCGGTTCTGTCTTTCTGGGAGCAATTTGGTACGCAGCGTTTTGGACCCTTCAACAACGCTACAGGCAAAACCAACCACTACCTAATGAACCGTCTTTGTCCCCTCAGTCGGGAGGTATGGTCGTCGTCGTGTCACCGAGGTTTGATTGGACGAACTCATGCGTTAAGGAGGAGACGATAAGGATCAAATCAACATATATTATTTTAAAACGCCACTGCCAGTCATGTGAAGTAGTTGGAACAAAGTAGCTGCTCTGTGTGTTTGGTTCCATTTAGTTCACATAAGACTTTAAAAAATTGAAATGAAAATTAAGGAACTACAGTGCAATTCATGCCGTTTCGGTTACCTATACAGAATTAAATCTACAAGTACGATTGAACTAGAAGTACACGATTCCAAAAAAATTTGCAAACGTTGTGCAGTTATTTACTTGACGAGAAAAACTATTTGTAAAATTGAAAGCTCTGGTAAATTGAATAACAGTAGTAGTCAGACCACGGCGACAACTACTGAGAGTAATGCGTTATCAAAATTAGAAAAGGTCTTTGACCGCGGGTTGTGGATAAAAACGTATACTTCATTTTGGGATTACACGTGCGTATTTTGTAAATCTGACAGTTTGGAAGAAGAAATTGTGGAGAGACATTTTCACCTCGACACATTTAGTGACTACAAGGAATTGTGTAAAGGAATTCCAATATACGAGTTTGCATTGCTTGACGGGGTTAGGCTTTGCAAAATTTGCTTTTCTACCTTTGTACTCCTGAGAAATATCCCAGAGATTGCGAGTTCATTTAAAAAGGTGATGCTGTCATCGCATGTAGTAGTGACATGAACCCGGGTGAAGTTAGACGAAGCTATGTGAACCAGCGCTTGTCAGGATCATTTTCAGGCTTGAATGGATTTTTGACCCAGCGTAAAAAGTGGACTGATAAACAAGCTGTGGAGAATGAATTGCAAAAAATTGAAAGCTATTCATTACACAAGCCAATTCGGCGGAAATTCCGGAGACTTAAAGTTCAAGTTGGGCTTCCGAATTCAACGTGGTGTGCCGATCTGAAAATTCTGTCAGACAAGTGGGTCCCCTATAACAATTGTAACACTTGCGTTCTAGTTTGCATTGATTTCTTGAGTAAATATGCGTATGCACGTATGTTAAAGTCGAAAAGCTCCGAGCATATGACACGTTCTTTCAAGTCAATTCTGAAGGAGGCTAGTCCTGTGAAGCCTGACTATCTCTGGACGGATGAAGGTATATTATAATAATATTTGTCGCATTAAAACAATTTAGTATTTAACCTGCAAAAATCGCGATTTTGCAAAAAATAATACTTATTATCATATTTAATGTGCAGGAACGGAATTCCGGTCACGTACCTTTCAAACGATCCTTGACGAAAACGAGATTGTATGGTATGCCACATCCAGTCCCATCAAGTCCAGCCCCGTGGAACGCTTTATAAGGACACTTTTTACCCGTATTCAAAGGTATTTAACACACCACAACACGCTTAAGTTTGATGACGAACTGCAAGACTTTGTCACTACGTATAACAACACTGTGCATAGCAGCATTGATCGTACACCTGCCTCAGTCTCCCCAGAAAATAGCTTTGACGTTTGGTGGCACGTCTATAGAAAATATATACAGGAGAAGGCTCTTCCTAGAAATCCTCCAGCACTTCAAGTGGGGGACTTGGTTCAAATTGGGAAGCACAAGATTCGTTTCGAAAAGGGTAAGATTATGGTCATCACAGTAATTTATTTTAAAAATTCGCAAAACGATTTAGTTACAAATAATTAATAAATCAAAAGTATTTATTGGGGAATATTTTATTCTTTGTAGGCTACTCAGAGAATTTTTCCCGTGAGGTGTTTCGAGTAAGTGCAGTGTACGAGATAGTTCCATAAACCTTTACGCTGACCACGCTGGAAAACGGAGAGCCGGTGGAGGGGAAATTTTATTTTGAAGACATATCACTAGTGGAGAGGCCCAAAGGAAAGGGGGAACAATTTGAACATACAACGACTAACACTACAGAAACCGCATCGTCAAGTCAAAATGTCAATACATCAGAGCCCCTTTCAGCAGCAGCAACAGGAACCCAAACCCATATGGGTAAGCCTGAGCAGCAACATGAATGACAGTTCGACGCCAAATAATTTGGTGGCATCATTTGGCACGAGTCCAATACTTTGCCCGCATATCGCCTACGAAGTCGGTCTTGTGAGTTTGCGGTACACTGGAAAAGACCCAAATGAAGAAGTGCCTCTCGTCCCGGACAAACCTGATCCTTCGCCAACAAATCCCGTTCCAAATCCCATCTTCCCACATATCAAAGTGCCAACTGTAAAGAAATTCACCCATAAAAACACGTCTGACGACGTACTCGTTTTTCTTGGACGTTTCAACAAAGCTCTGGAAGATAAAATCATTGATGTGCGGTTCACGACTACGATAATTGAGATTAAGCCGGACACTGAATTGCTAAGTGAAGTTCATGTGGGTGAATTGGCTCCGGACCAGCATTTGACACTTTCGCAGCAATTGGCCGAACTGTTTGGGTTTCAGCGAAGGCATTTTTATTTGGGAGCCACGACAGCTAGGCAGACTTGTAAAGAAAGTACATTCAAAGCATTAGTTCCCAACGGATCGAATGTAGAATTGGAACTTGTAACATTTCCAAGGGGAGAAGGCTCTCAAGAAAATATTATTTTTGTTGACAATATTTATGAATCTCTCTATGCGTACATTTATAAACCCAAAGAGAATTTGGATGTTTTCGTATCCCACATAAATACAAAATTAGAGAAGAATGGACATGACTTGAAGTTCCTGTTACGGGAAGATGGTAAAACATTGATGGATTTTAAATCGTATGCAAAAAAAACTGGCGAATCAGTAACACTAGCTACCGAAGTTGCTGAAATATTTGGATTTGTCGAGACGAAATTCGCTGTGGGCATTCATACAAGTGATCGTGTAGCAAGCGAAGATGCCATGAAAAAACTAAAGCATGGCAAAAAATGTTATTTCTACTTTGGTCTCTACAGTCGTCTGGTGTTTTTTATGTACGAACCGGCTAGTCGCGACGCAGATGTTGTCATCGAAGGAATTAATTCAACTTTCAAGACCCAGAAATTCAATGAATTTGAGATTACATTCAAGATTGAGGGGGGTGAGTTATTTGTGCGGCATCTTCCACATTACGTTACGATTTTCCTCCCTCCTACCCTAAACAAGTTTTTTGGGATCCCCGAAAAAGCAAGATTTCAAGATGAAACCCGTTTTACATTATCTAGTGAAATAATTGTGGAGGAGATTGAAGAGAATATCAAGGATTATACTAACGGTTTTTACTTTCCCACGCCTAATGCGGGGATTGCAAAACGCCTGCTTATATTAGCTGATTGTGTGGAGAACCAATATTTTAGCAACTTCCGGGTGCCATTGCTCCGTGACGTAGACTTGGAGTCGGAAAACTATATTAAACCAACAACAATAACATTCGAGCCAGTAGTTTACCTTGGGCTGACCAGTGACATACTGTCGAAATTGCGTGTTAAATTTGTGGACGAATTTCTGCGTGATAGTGAATTTAGTGCAGATTCGGAAACAGTTGTCTGTCTCCATTTCAGGCCAAAGTACTGAGAGAAATGAGGGAAGTTATTTGCAAAGACGGTCAAGAAGCGTGTACATTGTCACCTCCCAGCAGCAGCGTCACCAACAGTTCTGGTAACTTTGATAGTGAGTGTAATTTTCAAGTCGGCGGGAGATATACGGATACTACATTAATTGGAATGTCATCTTTGATGGGTGGTGGTGGAGGTGGTGGGACGGGACTCTCCACCGAATCTACTTCATATTTAGTTCCTTTGACGCAGTCACGGAACCGGCAATCGACAGTAAGCCATCGACGCCGAAAGACCAACCAGACTGGAGGTAGAGTAAGAAAGAGAAAATCAACAGCAGCGACCGCCGGACAACAAAAACGAAGACGTGCAGAAAGTCGAAAGCAAAAGGTATTGCAATTTGGTGGCAGACGTAAGAGGCGTTCAACGAGAGCAGTTGGTAGAAGGTGTGTCGCGAAGAAATAGTTCAAACCAACGACCAAACTTACGGCAGCGATGGAGAACACAATTTTTGACGATTCGCCCACAGTGTATAGTGGTTCGACAGAATCTGTGCGTAGTGAGCTACTGCCTTTTCAAAATTATCCTACGGACGTTAGCACAATTAACAGTACTGACTATGTACCTTATTACCCAGTGGAATCGTACTCTGATAATTATCAACCACTTCAGTTTGTAATCAACGGAGATGGGCAAAGCTATTTTGATTTGGCAGACAGCTTTTTAAAAATAAAAGCTAGGATTGTGAGGAGTGATGGCGGTGTGTGTGACACAACCGACTCAGTTTGCCCCAGCAATCTTTTCTTTGACAGCCTCTTTGCAAACGTGCAAATCTTTGTAAACAATGTACAAGTTTTTGACGCATTTAATAATTACCCTTTCCTTGCCTACTTCCACAAAGTTTTGTCGACGAGTCCAGAGGAGAAAAATGGAAAACTTCAGGATTCATTTTTTTACCCGGATAACACGTTTAACGATTACACTAGTTCCAACAGTGGTTACACGACAAGATACGATATTGTCAAAAATTCGCAGCAATTTGTTATTAGCGGGAATATTGCGGCTAATCTATTTATGCAGAATAGATACTTGCCTGCTGGGTGTGAATTAAAAATAATTCTGCGTAGGTCAAACCCAGAATTTTGTATAGACTTTTGTAAGACTGACACAAAGACCGGGGTTTCTGGTTGCCCATATGCAGTTGTCCTGAACGAGGCTACATTTTGCATGAGTCGCAAGGTAGTTTCCAAGGGAGTGTTGGAGATGCACAGGAGATTGTTGAACGAGGGGAAAACAATGAAATTCCCTGTACCAAGCACTGAACTTAAATGCATAAACATTGCGGCCGGACTTTCATCCTACATATCAGACTCTTTGATCCTCCCACGAATTCCGAAATGTATTATTTTGGCATTTGTATCGACTTCAGCCTACCTAGGAAAGTTGTCAGCCAGTCCATTCAACTATGAGCACAATAACATTGCATCAATTTCATTCCAGTGGAATAATGACACCCTTGAATCCAGGGAAATCGGCTTTGAGTTTCAAAAGGAAGAACAAGGATGCACAGATATCACATTTGCCTTGCGATCATTGAGGAGACTAGCTGCGTCTCCGATAGTTGGGAACGGCATTAAGTTGCAAAACTGGAGTAAAGGTTAGTTTTTTATGCAAATTGAGTAACACTGTACCTAGTCGGGTTTATGCAGCAAATTATAATTTGTGTTTTATTTTTGTTGTTCAAAATTGTTGTCATCATTGAATTGTAATTATTTTTTAAAGGTTATGCGTTCACCTGTATCGAATTATTACTAGTGGTCGGACCAATTCAATTCAGAATTGGAAATTTTCGATTCGATTCGATTCAATTCAATTCGATTCAGTAGTGTTTCGATTCGATTTGCAGCAAAGCCAAATCGAATGATTTGATTTGGGTACTGAACTGAATCGAATCATTTCATGTGGATTGCAATTCAAACAATTCATCAAAACCGCTTCGGCTGCGCATGGGTACTTTTTTTCCGCATATTCAAAGTGCAAATACCACGTATACCACAACGTTTGTTATTTTAGCGTAGCTTTTACTATACCCTTTATAATATGTATACGACACTCTAGTAACATAAGGAAAATTTTGTATTTTCCCACTTGAATCGTTCGATTTACGATTCAATTCGATTCACCGAGTTAATTGAATCGAATTGAATTGCTTTGGGGCAAATTGAATCGAAAATTGGTTTTTTGATTCAATTCAAGCTTCAAATTGAATCAAATCGAAAAATTCGAATCAAATTGAATCGATCCGACCACTAATTATTACCACTGTCATCAAATTCCCTCTCTGTAAATAAGAGTGGACAGTGCAAGATTTCACTGAGATTCTCCCAGGCATTGGCTCAAAATACAACCGTCTTAATGTATTTACTTGGACAATCTTGCATTGAAGTGGATAAGAACAAAAACGTCACTCTTGACTAGTGATAATTACAAAAAGATGAATACATCGAGTATCGAACGCGTGCTCAAGTCCCTGTACGATTCCCGAAACCTGGACATTCCCGTGTATGTATGTGCAGCTGATAAAGTAAAAGAAACATTGGAACTTGATAATACGCCCTTGTCGTTTCCCAAGGCTTTAGTAATAAATACGTCAAGGCATTATGAACCAGGTGCGAAGAATGATTTGATTTCATTGGAAAAACATAAAAATATTTGATTGCACTGCAAAGTATACTAATTTATGCTTGGTTTGTTTTTAATTGTTTTCAGGCGAGCACTGGATAGGTCTGTATATTTTGTCTTTTGAAAAGTGCTACTACATGGATTCGTTTGGACAGCCATTAGATACGTATAAGTATGTACGGCTTCCTTCCCATGTAAATATTATTAAGGAAAATTGCAGTGTATTGCAAAGTGGGTCGAGTTATGCATGTGGTTATTATTGTGTGACATTTCTCTATTGTATTGGTATCGGGCAACCTTTTGAGCAATACCTAAAAACATTTAATTTAAATAAGAGACATAATGATTACAAAGTGAAAAATTTTGTTAAAAGTGTTCCTGGTTTTAACACTTTGCGCATCATACAAGAATATAAGCACAGCAGCAGCAGCGGTTGGGAAAAGTATAATCAAGGAAACAAGCCGAGGTGTCTGTGTAAATTTGGTAATAGCTTCCCTTGTATACAATAACAAAAAGTTTGGCGAAATTAGTATTTTAAACGTACATTACGAGCCATACTAATACATTTGGAAGTAATATGGAGCATGCTAATAATTTAAGGAGCATTAGGGAGCATGCTCATAATTTAAGGAGCATTAGGGAGCATGCGCATAATTTAAGGAGCATTAGGGAGCATGCTCACAATTTAAGGAGCATTAGGGAGCATGCTCATAATTTAAGGAGCATTAGGGAGCATGCTCACAATTTAAGGAGCATTAGGGAGCATGCTCATAATTTAAGGAGCATTAGGGAGCATGCTCATAATTTAAGGAGCATTAAGGAGCATTTTAATAATTTGTTTTATTGTAATTATGTTATCCAAAAAGAATAAATAAATCACCCATTTTTCCTATTTAAATCTGACTGGTTTTTTAAATGTCATTTAGTTTGTTGGTGTACGCATAGTGGTAAACATTAAGGCAGTAAATCATTTCCCCCGAATGGATTTTGAAAATTTAATCCCGTTCTGCATCCCAGTTCCATCAACTATTCAAATTCTTGGCCAGAGTTTTACGGGCAAGAGTCATACGATATTGGAATTAATTCGCCGACGAAACGAGATATTTACAGAGCGAATTGAAAAGGTTACATATTTGTGTGATTACATCCAAGAGGAATTTACGGATTTTCAGCTGAACGACCCGGACGTATCGTTTGTGACAACTCTATCTGAGTCTCAGATTGTTGAAAACTCGTTTGTCGTGATTGATGACCAGCTGTCTGCCTTGAAGAAACGCTGTGAACTTACCGAATTGATTAACAATCTGTTTACAAAAATAAGTCACCACATGAAAGTTTGTGTTGCAGTCATTTTGCAGCAGCCATTTGTACCGACTATACGAGAAGCAGTGCTCAATACGCAAATACTTTTATTGTTCCCATTTAACAGGGATAAACGTATAATCAGGTATATAGCGAAGCAAGTGTGCCCTGATAACAGTGCATTTATTAAGGCCGCATATGAGAGAGCGTTGAGCTCGAGAGATTTCGGATATTTGGTCTTAAATTTCCACCCTTTGCATAGACGTTATAAACGTTTCGCTCGCAACAGTATATTTCTTGCAGATAATACAGAAGTGTATGGACCAAAATAAGTAGTTTGATTTCTTCGATTGTCATGACCTTACAGACGAGATTAGAGTCAGAGTGCGAAAATTTATACACTCTGTTGCAATCCCGCAGCAAAGAGTACAAGAACCTAATTGAACGGTCATCTATTGAATCATTACTCGCGTTGTGCGAATCATTTTGCAATCTGCATTTATTTTATTGTACTAAGCACATTACTGTTACTACCAAAAAACGTGCCACTGCGGTTTCCAGAAAACTTTGCAAACAATTACATTCACTCTGCAGTTGTAACGGTAGTGTTGGTAGTGGCGGTCTGTGCAAAGAAAACGGACCAGGCCACATACGTCTCAAGAGAATTTTTAAAGCCGAAGAGCAACTAGTTAAATCTGTCCTGGCTGTCGTATTTCACTGCATAATACACACCGAGTGCCTGCTACATTTTTCTTGAACAATGGAAGTAAACAGGTCACTGGCTCTAAACGTGTTCAAAGTAATGCCACCTGAACTTTATTATAAGCTTATGGATTGCTACAACAAGGACCAAGTAAAAAAGAGGGCTAAAGCGTCATCGACTGTGGGTGAAAAGGGTAAGCAAGATCAATTGTTGTTGGACGCTAACGACGGAGGGGAGGAAGAACATGTGCCTGTGGATAGCGGGCACACATCTGTCGTAGTGCCAGACAACATTGAGCAAGACGGTGGTCGCAGTAGTATTGTTGGTGGCAGTGGGAAAGTTGGCTCTTCAACGGGAACACAAACACAAGACAAGTACACGGGGGGTTTGAAGGAACTGGCACTTCAACAGGAACACACTAACTCCCATCACTCTCCTGCACACTCTGTAGCTGGAAGCAGTCCAAACTCTCTGGGAGATAGGAACACATCTGCAAGAAGCTCAATAGCACAGTGGAAACCTATAGAAGAGTCGTCACGCGCTCAAAACAGAAAGAGAAAATCTCATCCAAGGAAAAGAAAACTTCAGCGACAATTACGCAAACCTGTTATTTCAAAGAGTGTCAAAAACTTGTCACGTGGTAAAATCAAACGTGCTCGTAGCAAAACCATTAAGAATTATAGGACAAAATGGTAATGTCGTTCTACTACCACGTCAGTATGACTTTTTACCTTGACCCTAGTAATCCTCAAGTACCATTAAATTTTATTTTGAAATGTTCCAGCTAAAACTTGTTTGTGCCTCTGTTCTCGCCCTGTGTCAACCCGCATTGGGTTCCGTCATTATTCCCCCTGTTTCTTTTGATCAAAATTCTGAAATCCTTCTCGCAAACAACTGGTCTGGTTCAGTGAATATTTCAGCGCAAGAACTACTATTGAAAAATGTGTTTACCAAGGCTGCTTCTATGGCAGTTAACAAAGCCATTTTTGAGATTATTGATGTTGAAAGGTCGCTTGGAAAACTTTTAAACGTGTGGCATTCTGGTTTGAAAAATAGCAACATAAGCACCAACACCTCATCATCATCATCCCCATTTTCTGATAAATTAAATTTTCTTAAAGACATTTTTGCTGCTGAAAAAAGTGATTCGCCCCATGGAATGTATTCAAACTCGCCAGATATTACCGCCGATTTCAATGGTTTAGACGAATGTATTAAACTTACAAACAAAGGTACGTGTATTTGCGTTGCTGGTATAAATAAGTTTATACTCAGTGGTCTGTAAAAAATTGTTTGATAAATTTAATAGCCAATAATTTAATGCTTGCAGTTTTATACGTGTTATGTGGCCTACTCTCAACACAAGTAATTTTAAAATTGGCAAAGTATTTGAAAGAGAGACTCCTTTGCAAACGAAACATTTTGAGGACTGTTGCGACTGCTGCTGGAGGTGGAGTTTAATCTCAGAGCGGCAACTATAACACGGGTGGACAGTCTTTTTTATTTCCAACCTTAATCACAATGGAGGGTGAACCATCACGTACACCATCAACAGCTTCCAGCCCTCCATCCCCAAGACCTTCGTGTTCGACAGCTACTGTGGTCGCTGACAACGTTCCTTCCGCGTTCGCCGAAGTTTACCCAACACGAAAATATCCAAATGCTTACAAGTCCGACGGGAAGTTTGTAAGTATATAGCTATATAAAAATAGTTTAAACATACTGTAGGGCACCCAATGCAATATCGAATATGACCATTTTACTGCATGAATGTTTTATTTGAATCTTTAAGATTTTACGCTGCGGTGTCCCTGGTTGCCCTTTTCGCACGAGTCGGTACGAACCATATGATGCGCACGTCCACGCTCGCCATTATTGTGCACCATGCGAACTGTATTTTATCAACATTGACGAGCATCAGTGCCCACATCCAAATAACCAGATTGGAGGAGCTGAAAGAGCAGCAAACTTGGACCTGTCTGTATTTAGCGAGTTTTCCCGAAGCCATCTAGGAGCCATCACAGCGTATGTTTATCATTTTGAAAATGAGATTATACAGGTTGATGAGGCATTTAGCCTTCTCTACGAGAGTATTAAAAAGCTTTTGGAACAAATTTTTGCGTTACGGGGTATTTTAAGGGTTTCAATGAAGCTAGGTGTGGAGCTTGAACAGTTGATTATACAGGAGGGAGAAGTCGTGCGAGCCAAGATTATTTTGTTTTTCTTTCAAAGTGACCACCACCTTTTGTCTAGTTTGCAAACTGTTGAAACACTTATCATGGGTTGTGCCGAGGACATTGAATCTAAAAAGGCTTTATTTATTACCAACGGGAGTAATTTCCGCGTGAAGTCATTGAAATCTTTAGAGATAAAGCTTGCCGAATATCGCCCCTTTCAATCTGCTCGTATACGAGAGTATTTAAAAATGCCGATAAACTCCCGAGGTATAATAAATTTTAAGACCAAGGCGGAGTGTTTCAAAGTATGCGTTACTGCTGGAATATTTTGGGATGATGCATTGCGCGCTAATTAAATTTTGCCAAAGGGCAAACGTTTGAATTTAAAAAATTGTAATGCTTGGAGACGATATTACTTCAGGCTAGATTTCACAGGTGTAACAACATTGGAGTGTTCAGATATAATAGGCATATCTGAAAGTATTGACCGCTTTGAGAGTAACAACAATGTTTGTGTCCACGTGTTATCTCATCTAGGAAATCGCATGTACGTTGCACGCAAGAGTTCTGCAGTTTATTCGGCAAGTGTGAATCTTTTTTTAATTCGTCAAGAGCCCACGCAAAATCAAAGCAACGGTAGCAGTAGTAGGTATCACTTTGTGTTAATTCTTAACCTGGACAAGTTTTGTGCACGCCTGACACCCAACAAACGTAATGCTTTGGTGTGTAAGAGATGCTTGAAGTACTTTTCTACTGAGAAGCCTTATCTGGCTCACAAGGGTCAATGCGAAAGCAATTCAAATGCACATTTACAGTTGGGTATGTTAGGTGGTGGTTTTATTAACACAAAGGTTTTGATAGATAAGCCAATAGAGATAACCCCACCTTTAGGAGCGACGATAAAATTTAATCGTCTTGACCTGACCCTGCATTTCCCATTCATTATTTACACTTCATTTGTAAATATACGGGAGCCTTTGCATATGAGTACGATAGATAAGTCCAAGACATTTGGATATCATAACTCAAATACACATGAGCATACTATCACGGAATATTCTTTTGTTATTTTGCGCAGAGACAGTATGGAGAAATGCACATCATTAAAAAATACAAAAGTAATTGCCATGGAAAAGTACAGTATTGCTGACGCTTCGAGGACCGGTGAGGGAGTAGTTGAGCATTATTTTAGACGCGTATTCTTCTGGGCCAGAGAATTACTAACAGCAATTAGAAACACAAATAATTTTAAACAGCCTACATTAGAAGAGCTAGTAAAGTATGAGAATATAACTCACTGTCAGTTTTGCCAGGCCGAGTTTACAGATAGTAATAAAACAAATGTTAACTCACAACCCGATCAGTCCAGTAGATTAAATATATCAACAGCAAACACATTCATCACTACATCTACAGGTGTCACTCTCCCCTATTGGAGTTTTGAAGCCTGGGATGACGAGGATGCTTTGACAAACGTTAGCACAGAGCAACACGAGGCCACAAAAGAAAGAGACGAGGAGCAGATTCATTTTGAACCTGATTTTATTAGGAGTGACAGAAAACCGGTTTTGAAAACATTGCATCACAACCACTTTTGCGGTGGTGGAAAAGTTGAGAAAGTAATTTGTCAGTATTGCAACCTAAAGATTTTGTCCAAGGTGTATGTACCTATTATTTTTCATTCAAAAAAAGGTTTGAGTTTTCGCTTTCTCGTCGACGGACTTAGTTAAGGTCGTTATTTGACTTCAGGTATTAGCGTTTTAGCGAAATCCCCATCAGAAATAATTCAGGTAGAAATTGCCTCTTCCAAAAATGTAGTACCAAAATTTGCTACAGATAATGACCCTAAAAGAGGATCACGGATGACACGGATTAGATTTACAAATGCTGCCAATTTTATTGACGAACCTCTCGAAAAAATTGTCCAGGCCATGGAACCATGCAACAATTATTTTAAAATTATAGAGATGTGCATTCGGGATTTTTTCCCACACATTTGCTGCAACGTCTTTGAAAATACTTGCGATTTGGTTGCTCTAATCGGTCAACTACCTTCAATACAAGCACTAAACCAAAGGTCTAGTTACATCGAGAAGAGCCAATCCAGCTTATTGATACGGGAGAATGAGAACAGTGATGAACGATTTGCTACTTCTGAAATATTAGCGTTTAATATGATTTGTAAATTATTTAAGTTGGATAGCATACCATCCTTTGAACAATTTTCTAGTTGTGTTACGTCGGCATTTCTGACTGCTTTCTTTGAGTCATACCGTGAGAATGCGTATAACTGTTTTGGATTAGACCCGGCTGGCGTACCCACCATTTCCGCGTATACGTTTAACGCGTTTCTATTTTACAGCAAAAAAGAAATTGAAATTCCCAGAGACCCGTCGATGATAGAGTTAATCAGGTCTAATTTACGCGGTGGCATTTGTTATAGTGCGACAAAAATTACCAGTGCCAACAATTTATGGAACGTCCATCATGGCTCTTATGATCCTGGCTCCAGGCGCTCTTTCATAGCTCATTTTGACATAAATTCAATGTATCCGTACACTATGCAGTATTTCTCGTTTCCCACAAGTACGTTTTCGTGGATGACCAGGCAAGAATTAGATTCATTAACGTTCCCGTCCAAGAAAAATTGGAGGGAAATAACGATGGAAGAGGAAGAGAGAGACAATGATTGCATTCTCGAGGTAGACTTGTCAGACAACAAGGAGCTGCATGGGGACACATCAGACCTGCCTCTAGCATTTGAACATTTATTTTTATCTTACCTGGAGTCGGGAACTAATGACTACAAACCTGTTTGGCAGTCATCAGAAAAAAAACTATTGGGAACCTGTTACGATAAGACCAGGTATTTGGTGCACGGCAGACTTTTACGCTATTTCGTTTCCTTTGGCATGAGAATTAGAAAAATACATAGGGGTATAAAATTTACACAGACCAATTTATTCAAAACGTACATTGATTTTGTCCTAGAGCAGAGAAGGACGGCAACCAGCACAATTGCCAGCAACAAGGCAAAAAGCTTTGGCAACAACCTTTCAGGCAAGCTTATCTCGGCCAATAATTTTAGTAATAAAATTGCATTTTGCTGTAGCAGGGCCCATTGTCACAGGCTAGTTGCTTCTACACACTGCAAAGATTATGAGACAATGTCTCCATTCTGCAGTATATTCACAATTAGTGGCAAAAGGGCAACGGGTAACCACGCACAAATCGTTGGATTTTCAATACTAGAACTTAGCAAACTAGTTCTCTACCAATCGTACTATCAACACATGAAAAACATTTGTGAATGCCATCTTAAATACATTGACACCGATGGATATTACTTAGAAATATTTTGTGATTCAGAGTTTTCCTTTCTAGAGACAATTGCAAAACATCATCACGTATTTGATTTGTCCAAGTTGCCCGAGAGTCACTTGATATTCAAATTATTCGCAGACCGTTATCCAGACTTGCGAAATGGTAGGAAACAAATTGGTGGCAAACTAAAGATTGAAAGCCTTTGCATTGGTGAACTAATTGCAATCAGAGCTAAGGAGATTTCGGTGTCCACATTCACTGGTCAGCACAAGTTGTTGCAGTGCAAATCAGTGTCGAAGGAAATATCCTCTCAGTTTACTCACCAAACTTACAAAGACGCAATCTTAAAAATACGTGGTGGCAGTTTCAAGCTGGACCAAGTCCGTTGCGAAAATAAAAAGTTATGCATTGTTCTTGAGGACGGATCTATTTTTAACAATCGTGTAAATTTGGCTAGAGTTTTTCCATATGCAAACGTATTAAACTACAGTGTTCCTTATGGCTACGGGCAACCGCAATAACAGCTGGCAGACAGAAATTCTATGTTGGTATACACACATATTTATTTAAAGTTTACATAACCATTAACAAATATTTGTAGTAGACTATGTAATAGTATTAATTTTAATAAATAAATAGGTACTGTAGTTAGTTTAATCATTGACATATTCCTGTAAAATCAAATAAGTCCAAAAAGAATTAAAATGCATTTTGTTTTTGCCACAACTTTCTCAAACGAATCATTTCAAACTTTTGTCTTTCAGTCGCATTAATAATTTCTTTCGATTTTGTTGTAAATCGATCGTCGGCAATACATTGATCAGTAATCATAATCTGATTGAGTTGATTTACTCGAGAAAAGCATAGATAATCCAGCTTTGCCCAAACCTCTTTTTCACCCAAATGCACGGCAAGTTTGTCCAGTGTGAGCCCCTGTATTTTATGCTTGGTAATTCCATAGCAAAGTTGAATCGGGAACACGTTCACGCCCACATAATCATTAGTGTCGTGACAAAACACGCTCTCTGCATATCGGAAAATGGGAAATCCAGATCCACGATCAGTCATCCATTTCCTCCCCAAATAATGCGGGATGTCGGCTATTACACATTTCACCTTACGTGGGTAAACTCCAGGTTGATCTTCAGCTGTGAATATTACATCTTTCACGTAACCCCTAGAACCGTTGGTGATTCCCAAGTCTGTTGCTAAATTTTTTGTGATAACAATTGGAGCAGAAATTGCAATGCACAGTGGCTGCGTCCCGTTTGATATATGAATTATTTCATCCTCTTTGAATTGCTTGCTGAGCATCTTTCTGCAGAATTATCAAATA
Organism: Allacma fusca; assembly: GCA_947179485.1. Classification (NCBI taxonomy): domain Eukaryota; kingdom Metazoa; phylum Arthropoda; class Collembola; order Symphypleona; family Sminthuridae; genus Allacma; species Allacma fusca. Next base: position 47,525,325 of record OX359245.1, read on the forward strand.
TAAACGTTTGCAAGCATGCACCTGAAAACAATCCGCTGTTACATTTATTTTACTAGTTTTGAAACGTATTACCTATTATGTGCTCGAACTTCTCGTTTCCAAGTGAAGACGTGCAAAGCGTTATCAAACGCCCCCCGTTCGTCCTCGGTGAGATTGTTTTTCAGTCGCGCACGCACGTAGTCAACGTCCTCTCGCACAGTGCAATTATATCTCAATCTTAGCAGAAAGTTGCGAAACATTTTGTGATCTTCACTGTCCCCGGATTGACGCAATGATTTCGTTAGTCGGAATACCTTGTCAATTTCCATGTATGCCTGGGACGTCTCATAAAACGGGTTATTTGCCTCCTCGTATACTTTTTGGAAAATTGGAAAATCAGCCACGGTTAGGGGCTGAAATTGTTGATCAAAGTCAATTTAGCTGGTATGTAGTGGACATTGTAAGCGTTGACAACCCAAACTGGCCTAGTCTAGAAACTACCCAGAACAATTATATAACTAATGTAAAATGGGTAAAATAAACTTGTCTGTAAAGGGTCTCCACAAAGAATGAGTGATCGAGAAGCGAAAGGCACATGACCAAATTCCGGGTCCGCAGATCGCATAATTAAATCAACTGTGTAAAACAGTCGAAGCGACACTAGGCTAATTTCATCAAATACAATCCACTGAACCTTTTTAAGTTTAGCAGCCATTTTCTCTGTCAATGCCTGCCCGTTTTTGATTTTTTTGAAATAGTCGTCTTTAAACTTTGGGGGTATTTTAAAGGCACTGTGCACTGTGGAGATTCGTAGGTGAAAGGCACACGTTCCTGTAAGGACGACAAGCCTGTAATCAAATTCCGGGTCCTTCCTTTTCTTCAGCTCCATTAGATATTTGATGTGGCTCAATACCGTTGACTTCCCACTTCCAGCCTGGGAAACCAGAATTGCCCGAAAAGGCTCGTTTAGCATTTCCCCAATTGATTTTGCAAGTTGTCTCTCAACCAACTTCACCACTTGTCTTTGTTGTGCAGTCAAATCTTCAAAATTAATATCGGGCTTTTTAATTTTCCTCCTCGCTGAACTTTCAAAAAATTGTTTTCTCCATTTTTCGAAACATTCTTTGCTTATTGGGTCCGTTGAGCGTAGGGCCATTGTTGTGAATAACCTCGATGATTGTACACACAAAAATGACAGTGGTTACGGTTGACTTTACTGAATGGTTAGTGCAAGGTTACAGCAAGGTGGAATTGCATTTTAATCAAGTAAAATGATTCAACGTTTAAGGGGACCGGGTTGAAGCAGGCACTGGGAGGAAATCCCTGTTGTCGTCACAATAACAACAACCACTGCTCGGAATATAAGACATGCTTTGTTTCAAAATTTGACGACACTTTCCAATTTACGGAGCATCACAGTGGTAATCACAATTTCCTATCATATACATTAATAGCATACCAGTTGAAAAATTCGGTTGAAAACTGCTGCGTCCGAAAAACAACACACGAAAATAATGAGCGAATCTAAGGAAAGGCCAAGTGGTAGCAGCCAAGACAGCGGTATGGCCGAAAACTCCAAGATAGGTCTGTACATCTTTTTTAATTATATTTTGTACCTAGTTTGTTTTTGAATTAATAGTGGTGATATTGGTAAAAATGATATGAAATAATTTTAATAACACGTTTTTATTTTTTATATTTAAAGCTGCATGGGGTACTTTATCCCCGGACCATGGATCAACTCCAAAGCATATTCGCAAAGTGAAGCTCAGGAAATTCGACCCCTTGGCCACTCCAAAACCACCTAAGGTGACCACGAGCAAGAAGCTTTCTCCGAATGACGATGACTTTTGGACTGCCACAGACGTTTTTGTCGTAAGTCTATATCATTACATGACAATTTTTTACGCCCTGTATTTTCCAAAATGCTCTGAAATATATTTGACGAGCATTACTGAGGATCACATGACATTAGGGAGCATTAATGAGCATGCTCTTAAATTAAGGAGCATTACTGAGCATGCTCTAAAATAAGGAGCATTAATGAGCATTATTAATAATAAGGTACATTAATGAACATGCTCTAAATTTTGGAAGCTATAAACAATGACGGAGGAGATAATAATAATAAAATGCTGTTCTTATTCAATTTGGCGTAGCTAGACGAGGATGAGCAGTACTTTGGCAGAAAGGTCTACAATGAAGGAGGCAGATGCTTGTATCTGCATATTGGCAAAAAGACTGCAAAATCCATGCAGCGGATTAAATTCTCGGACTATGAAGCAAAGCAAATTGCCGAGTTCGCTGAGCAAATGCTTATCCAAATTGATCAGCACAAGCGATGCGGGAAGAAGGATTCGGACCCCTTACCCTATTTTGCGGATGATGAATCCAGAGTAAGAGCATTCGACCCGAAAAACGTCCGAGAGTTCTGGGCGGCCGAGCCGGATTTGGAGACGTGTAGCGTGAGGCTGCGACTTCAGTTCAACCCAAGAAACGGGAACTTTGAGTTTGGTCTGTTGAACCCCGTCCCAGAAGACATTTGTGAACGCTTCAACAACTGGGCCGTAAGTTTAGCTCTTGTTTGTATTCAATGCATAGTAACACCATGATTATTTAAGTTAGTGTATATGGCTGCATTCGTAATGTATTAAAAAATCAGTTTCTCTTGATTCCAATCTCTCATTAAATAATGTTTGTGTTTGTAGGGTCCGTGCATGTGGTTTGACACGGAGCTGATGACTGCTGTTCTATCGTTCATAAACGAGGACCCCGAAAGCCAGGAATGAAGCACGGTCATCTTACTGATAACCATTTGTACAAAGGCAGATGATTTGCAAACGTTGATTGCAAAGTTTACCCGTAATTTTATATAGTGCATGATTAATTAATTTCGGCGAAGGGATTTTGATGTCAAATAAAGTTTGGTGTTTACAATTATACATTTTGTGTTTTAACCCACCACCACCATTATTTATTATACCAAAAGCTATTTCATTCGTGAAGACCCCGTAATTACTTGCATTTGTAATTCAAAACTTAATAACTATAAAAAATTAAGAAATGAATCTATCCTTCACAGCAAAAATATAAAATCAATTTACTACAACAAATTATTTATGCTCATTCAATCATACGTAATGTCGGGGGCATGCTTGCGTTGTCAGAGACGGAGTGAGTTGGATTTCTGTGAAATACACAGTTCATATTGACGTCCTGTGTTTCCAATGCGTCCCAATGTGAAATTGCACTAAGATCGAATCCAAGCATAGAATAACTAACCTACGAGGTTCTGCCTCATGAATATTATTTCAATTTACATTCCCCTAACCCCTACAAACCTGTACGCACGAACATAAATTTTATGGATTTAAAGATACAGTATTAAATAATGAGCCAATCTACAATAACAATGTCGTGGATTCCTACATGCGTAGGTAGTTGGGTTCGTTAAGTTTCTCGGACAAGCTGATTTGTAAAGAATTTTCAAACTCGTGAAGGTTTTTACTTGTCCTATCTTCTTCGTCTTCTTGTGGGTAACAATCATTGCCAGTGTTATCAGTACGCCCATCATAAACACAGGAAAACCCGTCATTTGTTGTTGCTGGGGTAAAAGTTAAACAATTCTCCCTGCCACTATCGTTCTGATCAGATAGCCGTGCGTAATAAATTGATGCTCCGGCAACCCTTTTCAGTACAGCGGCTTTACACGCTAGCGTGGGAATTTCTTGACCGACCGCACATTCGTCGCACAATGGGTTGGAACATATACCTGTTTCTCCAGCACTTCTCGTACACTTGCAATTGTCCCCACAGGTGTTTATTATACTTGCATCCAAGTTTCCACCAAATCTCATCAGTGCCGTGCAGGCGAGCAGCTCTGGGATTCGATTGACCTCACCTTGAATTTCAATGTTTGTGGCCGTGACTGTGGGAACCAGTGATACCAGTCCTATTTAACGGTATCTACCCTAAGCATAAATCTTAATTGCCCCCCGTAAGCGAAGTATGTTGGTAGTCATCTTCCAGGTGCACTATCCCAAGAAGAGCAACAAGCCAGCAATAATAGGCATTGAATTTAAAAAATAAAAACGTTTGTGTGGGGACGATAACAATTATTTAGACCCTTGCACCTTCCAGTAGTTACATTTAGGTTAAAAGGACAATAAACATTCCGACGGTGTCGACATAAATTAATTGTACGCATTGAAATAAGAACTTAGATTGAAATAATTATCAAGAGCAACTAAACGTATTCGGAACTGGTCAGGATAAATAACTCCTGGACCATCTGCCTCGGGTTCCCACGTAGTCGGACCAGATTCTGTGACATTTCCTAGAATATACATGATCCCTCCGTCCATGTATCGAATGTTTGAAACACCATAGAATGCTACCATAATGATTCTGTCATAATTGACGTCTTATTAACTTTATTAATATCTAACACACTACCCTTTGACTGCGTTTTGCAGTAATCAGCGAAATTTGATCCATACAGCAGGGACATTTCTCCCGCGTACTTCAATTGCATGTACAGCACGCTCGGCGTATACCCCCAGAACTATATTTTTGTCGAGTATGCAAGTTCACTTATCCCTACTATAAAAATATATCCAACTGAGACTGCTTGTCTGCAACTTTAATATATTCCAATGTCCACAAAATGTATTAACCGTGTGCTACTCAAAGTGACGGAACGTTCATCTGGAAGACTAAAATATTGCGATCAAAAATTAAGCTGGTAACACCTTAGCATACACTCTACAGTTAGTTCCCAAACCCTTAACTGATTGCCACAACCAGATTATTGATTAGCATTCTCTCTAATTGTCGAGCAATGAGGAGCATGCTCCGTAATTGTTGAGCATTGTGGAGCATGCTCCGTAATTGTTGAGCATTGTGGAGCATGCTCCATAGTTGTTGATCATTGTGGAGCATGCTCTCTAATTTCGGAGCATTCATGAGCATGCTCTATAATTGCCAAGCAGTGAGGAGCATGCTCTATAATTGTCGAGCATTGAGGAGCATGCTCTATAATTGTCGAGCATTGAGGAGCATGCTCTATAATTTCGGAGCATTCATGAGCATGCTCTATAATTGCCGAGCAGTGAGGAGCATGCTCTATAATTGTCGAGCATTGAGGAGCATGCTCTATAATTGTCGAGCATTCAGGAGCATGCTCCATAATTGTCGAGCATTGAGGAGCATGCTCTATAATTGTCGAGCATTGTGGAGCATGCTTCGAAATTGGCGCTAAGAATAAAGGAATAAGGGGCTGAAATAGTGGCAATGAAAATATGCTTTAAATCAATTGTAACAAAAAGAACGATTATAATTTGATCCGTAAATCGTTTATTTAATCGTGACAAACTAATTGGTGGTTGTAAAAGTTCTAACAAGTGCCATTGCCTACGGTAACTATAAACCACAACAGTTCTTGTAATGCCAAGAACTTCCTCTCCCAGTTGTGCAATGTCCTGCACTCATTGCCTGGGACAGAATTCTCAATTACACTCTGGGTTGAGACACCATCCCGACAGTAACTCAATAGTAAGGACACTAAAAATATAAGTATAAAAATTAATTAAACAACAACGCACAACACTGACACGATTAATCAATGAATTAAATTAGTTCCAATACTTCCAATTATTCATTTGGCTGTATGCAATAAAATAGACAAAAGCGTGTGTATAGTGTGAATAAATAAAACTCAAACTATAGTTATAAAATATATTTAACAGACAACAAAAACATATTCATCAGCAAAAAGGCGGTGACAACTCCGAGAAAAAAATCAGAAGGAACACTTACAGTACATTCAAGAAATTACTTGCACATAATTATTATAATTAAAATATTTTTTTTAAAGTAATTGCAACAAATTACGAGGGCTAACCTTGGCAACTGTGAACTGCACACGACCCCTTCCCGACGACCCTCCACCGCTGCTGTAATTTGGTTATGCTAATCTTACCTCTCCGTGTACGTGGTGTGTAAACGTGTAATAATTATTACACACAGATTCACGTCAGACGTTTGAAAACGTCGTATTTAAATGAGGAGGTTTAATTTAACATTTTGTGTTTGAGGTTAATAATGATTAATTCGAAACTTGGAGCCATAGTTTCTTATGTGCAGTACAAAGTACATAATTTATCCGTAAGATGCCGCCATTTGTAGCATCTACAACGGGTTCTGAGCCTATAGCCCAGAGTACTATATTTTACATTATCAATACAAAGGTTGCCCGAGGAAAAAAGTATCCGTATAAAAGGCTTTACCTATCCTACTAGATTGCCCGAAGGGAAAAGCAGTCGTATAAAAGGCTTTTCTTATCTTCTATGCTGTATTTGACAAAATGCTAATTAAGCACATTCTTGTTAAGCGTAGTGACTACAATGAAACTTGATCTGGTGTAACCTGGTAATAATTGACTATTTTGTTCCTTTGGCTAATTTTGAATACTGAATTGAAACTCATTTGTGTCTGGAGTGAAAACCAGCATTTATGTTGACATCCTTGACACTTTCTAATAAAGATGATAATAATAATAATTGATTGGTTGTTGCAAATACCTAGTTCGTGCGATTTGAGCGAATTTTGTAATTAAAAATGCTTTTAAATAAAACCTACATATACGTCCTTCTGCCTGTCAAGTTTCCTTTCCTGTCCCACTTGGTTTAGCACAATACATGACTTCGACCATTTGTGACTTTGTTTATACGAAAATGTAAGGTGCAAACAGGCGTAAGTTTTTAAAATTTCCAGGTGGAATTTGTTTTCTAATGTAAAATGTATTTGTTACATTATTTTAAAATTATTGACCAAATGAGTGGCCCACTTCAAATTACCTTTGACCTCATTGTTAATCTTCTACTTTTATTACGGTTATAACCGATGGCCAATAAGAAAATCTCGACGGTAAAAACGAGGTAAGCAAAGCCGATTAATTGTTGCCAATTAATAATTGTTTTCGCAATTGAGCGCAGTTTTGAATAATAAAGTACCCTGTGGCATTATACTATACCCATGTACACATACACATATGACGTCACATACAGTCAGTCAGCCTTCGTTGTGACGAGGAATGATCATGCAGTCAGTCAGTCGTAATGTACCATATTTTTGGATGACGTCATTTGTGGCACATCCCTTACTAGCTTCGTAAGAGAATAGTTCTCCATTTCCTTCATCACATAGTGATAATAATTTCAACTGTAACAAAATAATTAAGCAGTCTGTTTAAAAGTAATATTTTTCATAAATATTTGGTACATACATATACGGATATTTTCGTTTCAACGGATGACTCCGGTACACATATACATATATGAGGAGGGAAACATTTCCACATATCTTTCTAGTCCAGTGTTGGCCATTTGAGATATATATCTTGGATATTTTACTGTAGCATTTTGGATAAATTTAATGAAATAACTGTATTTTATAATTCGCAGGACTCAAAAAATTCTGGGCACGTTCATAATTTGGTTGGTTCAGCTCTCTATTACTACACAGACAACCCAAATTTTAATTTTACAATTATAAATTGCTAAACCCCGTCGGTTATTGATTCGGTTAAATTTGTAGTTGGAATAATTCGGTTGTTAGTTCTTTTCAACGGAATGGTTGTTTTCCTAAATAACCTATTCAAAACAAATTGATGCATGAAACTGCTAGAACTAATTCTATTCAAAATTCGAAAACATTGTGAAACTACTATGCATTTATACCGAATGTTGGAGTTTTCAGCAATGAGCGTCACATGCAGGTAAATATTTTTTATCCGACCTTGAGAAAATATTACTAAAGAAAAAATTGCTTTTGTCAACCAAATCAAGGATCTTCACTTCAAAAAGTGCTTTACATGTTTTTATCAACAAATTCAGGATTTGTTTAAAAATTTGCCTAAAAAATCAGGGTTTAATGTTAAAAAGAATGGTTGCGACCATGCCTGCACAAAAGCAAGTCGATTTACTAAAGTGATTTCCCAAAACGAATGGGCAGCGTTCGTACTTCGTTAATTCTGTTTTACATTGGAATACACCATAGTAAAAATAAAAATAATGTCAAGCAGTAATTATGTATGTATGTACTGATGAAACGTCGAAAAAGGAAACCCACCAATTTATGCTGAAAGTACTCACTCAATTCTGATATTGGATGAAAATCACGTATTTTTGTATGGAGTAAGAATTTTTGGGAATGATTTTGGGAAAATGCGATGCCATCTGCAACGTACTTGCACACATAAAGACAGACACAAAAAGAAGAATAGGACAGGATTGAAACCTCGTAAGATTCATTTACACTGCCTAAAACAATCAACAAGAAACCTAATCTGGAGTTCATGCACAATTCTTAAAATAAAACAAATAGCATTTGCATTCCAGATGTCCCACCAAGTGTGGTAGAAAATATATAATTCCGTAATAAATCTTAGTTTAGTTTAATTTTAAATTAAAGCTGGCATGTAAATATTCTATTCAATGCCTCATTATTTCCATGATGTACTGCCCTGTGTCATTACCCTGAAAATTGAGGTCACAAGCTTTAATCATAATAAACAGGTGAAACGAATAGTTTTTATGTCCTTTAATTACTTCTATAGTTAGGTGATGCACTTAAGTCTCTTAATAATAATAATGAATGTTTATGGGGTGTGAGCACTCACTCTCGGCTATGAGAGGTTGACTCTTGAGAGTCTTACGGGTTGGGGATTTACCAACTGAAACCAACACTCAGTATTTGTTCTTATATAACTAATTAGGAGATGAATAAATCAGTCCAATCTCTGAGAAGATTAATTGTCCCTTTTTCACAACTTTATTTATAAGTTTATTCAATAAAACCACCACCTTTTAATTGTCCTTATTAATACAATCCTATAATTATCCTCTCAACCTATACCTACTTCTCTTAGTCCTTTTCCTAAAAATCCACACACTTCCTGAGACACTTCCTTCCCTATTCCTGTCCCTTCCGAATCTTAATCCTCACTGTCTCCTCTTCAATCTCTCGCTCGTGCCGTCTTTTTCCCAACGGTCCCTCGCTCCTTCTCTTATCTCTGCTTGCCCCATTCCGGACTCACTCTCATTCTCTAATTCTTACTCTATGATTTTATTTCTATTCTATTTTTATATCTTTCACAGGCATGAGTAAAATATTTATTCCCAGGGGTGAAATCGAACATTTGTGAAAAATCTGACTTTGTTTTCTTATATGTAGCTGTAGTGTCTGCTGGGACCTCAAAAGCTGACAAATAAAACAAACTCTTTAAGAAAAGATTTTCCCGGAAGATTGTTGAATCAAAATTCTACAATGGAAAAATATCTCAGTTGGGATATTTACATATATACAACTATAATTTATAATAATTTACCAAGTGAATTGTTTTCCATTTCATTTGCTCAAAATCCAGTTGGAAATAACTCCTAATATGAAGATACTTCAATTTTTTTATTGAGTCCTTTTATACGAGCAAGGGCAAAACAGGGTTTTTCGAACTATGTACTAAGATCTGCACATTTTTTAGGGTATTTTTCTGAGTGTTTTGGAAGGCTCTGGCGCTCAGACTAAATAAAGTGAGCGTCTGTTCCAATAACGAAACACGTTTTCACAACCTGTGTGAGAACCAGTGGTCGAGGAGCAGCTAATAGTTATCTGGCGTCAAAGCGAAGACTTAAATATACCAATCATTTCAATTTCTAAATCAGCATCTTCTCTGGTAAGACAGTTGTGTGAACCGGTGTGAGAAGATAGGTAAACCCGATTTAAAAGCTACTTTAACCCCCTGGCAACCTTTGTGGCTATAATATAAAATATAGTACTCTGGGCTATAGGCTCAGAACCGGTTTTCCGAGCTACGTGCTACGAATGTCAACAGCAAATAATAAACACCCAAAAATAAACCCGGAATTAATATGCAAGTATATCAAAGCTGCATTACTAATTAATTATTATGGACTCTGCTTTTAATTATAATGATAATCCAATTTTATTGATTATTTTTACTTATAAGATTAGTTGTATATGAATGTCAGTCTCGAAGTAAATTTTATAAAATACATTTTGCAAAAGGCACATTTCAGTGTCAAAACATTGAGCAAATATTATAGAGGAAAAAAAGAATTAAAAATGGGACTATTCCAAACTCTCTGTGGTTGTGGCACTGGCATTATCAATGTCATCCTCCTCCTCGTCATTATCCCCACCATCTTGGCTGCTACCTTCATTCCCGTTCCCGATTGGCTTGCGGCAATTCTTGACGTGCCTATTCAGTGTTGACTTGTTGAAATATGACCTGCCACATATTTTACAGGCCACTGAAAATTCAAATATTTTAATTAAATAATATTATAGAAATTAAATATCTACATATTGTATGTACTAAGAAATATATATCTGTACGTATACTGTAAATCGGCCAAAGATTTACGGCGTCGACGCCAACCTATACGCCATATACAGCACTTGTCGGCTAATGCAGCTACGCATGGAACGCCATGTAATCAAATTGCGCTCCGCTAAGTACATACGTACTTGAAAAAATTGTGTAAGTTAGCGTACGTTCGACAGCAGAAGATGGGCTGATCGGACACTTTTCGCTATCCTTGCTAAGATTCGACATAGGAAATTGTTGTTAATGCAAGCCTACCACAACTAGACCTACCTTGTTCTGTATGTCTAAGCATACAGAAATATTATGGCTGCTATTTTACTGACCATTGTATTTTATTAGACTATTTCTTTATTATTAATTGCTACTTATTGCTACTAATGCTATTGCTATTGGAAATTACATTTTTTTATTGGCTTCATTACTATGTAACTCTGGGCTTTGATATTTAATTTTTTCTCTCACCCTATCTACGAACCTCCCAATTTCTATAAAAGTATTAACAAAATAAAATAATAAACTTTAAAAAATTCAGCGTACCTTGCAAACTCTTGTTGTGTTTTTCTCCGACATGCTTTTTCATTGTAGACTTGAAATTAAATTTCAGTTTGCAGTCCTTTTCGGTGCATTCCCATAGCTTGGCCCTCACAGTGGGCTTGTCTAGAGATGACCTTTTTCGTTTTTTCTGCTGACGCTTGCCAGCTCCATGTTCTAACACGTTTACGTGACCCGGGGATTGTGCTGATGCGGGACTGGGAGTTTGAGGCTCTGGTTGTGATATTGGAGGATGATCAGTGGATGCAAGTGGCGACGGAAGGGTAACAATGAGATCACAACTTCCGACTGTGGTCACGGCCGTGCTGGTGTTTGCAACTACCACCTATTGCTGGGCTTGACGTGCAAGCAAAACCCGATCGTTCATCTCAATTTTCATTCTCTCCACCCAATCTGAATTATAAACAAGTCAACTTATGAACTTGTTACTTGATAAAATATAACCAAATTGCATCTCATTTTATTTTCAATATGAAAAACAATAATAATTATAACTTACTGATTTTATTTGGAAAATCGCTCCTCCATTCACGATCCATGGCCCTTCTATCAATGGGATTATCAGTTTCATGTGCGTTTGGGCATTTACACGGGTTGATTAAGAAATCAAAGTACCGTTGATCACAAAAGTTTATGGATCTTGTCACACTGTCACCATGGCTAAAGGTCTCATAGTAGCAATTGCCTGACAGCATGACATAATCCCCCGGATTTTGGAAGACCAGCACATAACCAATTTTCATCTCCTCCAGTTTATGGGGAGTTAAAAATAGTTTTTCCGCCGAAATCTTGCGGTCGCAGGGAATGGGAGTTCTGGCAACTAATCCATGTTCCATGAATTTATCTTCGACTAAAGGCTTGTCTCTACGATCAATTATAATCCACACTTTAGTAAACCCGGCAATGTGATAATCGGCCAGGGACAACGAAAACTCCTCTAGACGGAACGTGGCTACAATAAAATCAAATTATAAATTAATTAGTAAAAACTATTTATTCGCCTAGACCTGACTATCACTGCCAAATTATAATAATTTAATGCTAAAATAATTTTAAAAACTTACTCGTGGCTCCCTGGCGCGAATACTGAGCTTTGGGCTCGGTAATTCCAAGATTAGTTGGAAAGGATTTGTACGAAGCAACTGGACATTCAAAATTGGCAAATTCAAACGGATAGAACCAATTCCTCTCCGACTCCCTCCAGAACTCAAAATTTGTCACATTTGAAATTGTGTGGTTTCCAATGGCTTTAACATACTTTGTCAGGGTTGCGGCAAAGTCCTTCGAAGTAGGGAACGTCTCAGCTTTAATTTCAAATCCTTTAAATCCCCCAGGCTGTTGATAGGAGACGTATTTTATCTGGTGTTGGGGAGGCTCAACGTCATTTTTCTTGTATAAACCCTCCGATAATTGTGTGTATGCACAGAAATCAATTTCTTTAATTAACCGGCCTCCTATTCTGCTTCTATCGAATCCCCGCTTCTCCCACAATTCCAGTTCGTGTGGAAAACTGAAAACGGCGACTGTTTCAGTGTTCATACTCTGAATATGAAATGGGCGCCGCTGGTTTATTACCTGGTGAAAATCTTCCGTCGTAAACTTGTGGGGAATGACCACCGAACAAAACTGTGTTTTTTTCACATTTTTGTTTTGTACAAAAAAATGCTCGTGAAGTTGATACATGTTGTCCCTGCAAGAAAAACGAACATGGAATAACCCTAAAAATTATAAAAATGATCAATCATTCATGTCTCCACATATATTTTATTAAGAAAAAACAAATAAATAACCAGCACATGTATAGATACATACCTCGTATTCTTCCAATAGGTAAATCCACTCGCCGTAGTATTTGAGATTGCAATTCCGGACTTCTCCAAAAAATGATGGGGAATACAGTTCAATAAGTAAAATTCCGTGATATTTTTAGTCTGCGTATTAAAAAGTAGTACTGAAAAAAGACTAACACTGTCGGAATATTATGAGGTAGGTGAAAAGGTGCGTGTGTAAGAGTAAAAGGGACGCTTCAGATATTTTGAATTTGGTGAACATACGGAACACGCTTGTTTAGGGAAGTGCCACAAATTGTGTTATCCAAAAATGTAACAAATTGTTATTGTGACAAACGTCTGACTGAAGGCAAGATTATTCACTGTGTAAAACAAAAGTGACTGATATTTTGACACGATTTAAATAATTGTACGTATGTATATTTCCACGCATAAATTTGTAATGTAATTTAGAATTCCCCTCCTTTGCGTAATTTATTTTTATTTTTGTAGTCCGAAGTTACCAATTCTTGGTTATCAAGTTCAAAATAAATGTAAATGCGTAGAAATGAGTACCATACTGCGTAAAATATAAACTATTACACAAATATATCACTTGTTGTAATATTACTAAAGAATTAAGTTGGCACACATGGCGGTATTAGTTATTTTTGTAGTTAAAGATCATTATCCCACATAACACTTTGAATCGCAATTTACAATTAGTAAGGCTCTGATATGAATAAAATGCCGAGTGAGTAATTCATATTAAAACAAATGTTTACAATATGACAGAGTGAATAAAAGCGCGACGTAATTTGTGGCATACATCTTAAAGGACGAGGTGGTATCACGAACTTGTGTTGTTTAATAGTTAAAATGTTTGAGGCTGACTATTGCGACTGTATAATAAGGAGCAAGCCCTTCGATGCTGCAAACTTAGAGCGCATGCTCCTCAATGCTCCTTAATTAGAGAGCATGCTCCTCAATGCTCCTTAATTAGAGAGCATGCTCCTCAATGCTCCTTAATTAGAGAGCATGCTCCTCAATGCTCCTTAATTAAAGAGCATGCTCCTCAATGCTCCTTAATTAAAGAGCATACTCCTCAATGCTCCTTAATTAGAGAGCATGCTCCTCAATGCTCCTTAAATAGAGAGCATGCTCCTAAATGCTCTAAAAATTAGTGAGCATGCTCCTAAATTCTCTAAAAATTAGTGAGCATACTCCTAAATTCTCTAAAAATTAGTGAGCATGCTCCTAAATGCTCGGCGTAGAAATATTCAGTTGAGAATCATCTTAATTTTGGTCTCAATATATTTTTCTAGCATTTGGGATTTCAGTGTGTATAATACACGGCTTATACATTTTGTAGACATTTGAAAATATTTAAATCGAACATCTTTGGAATGCCATTGTTTTGTAGCAATGATAACCGAATTTACTTACTCGGTAAAATATGATATTGAGTGTGCAAGCTATGCGTGCTGTACACGCAGTTGATGTAAGCAGGAGAAATATCCTTGAGGTGTGGATCAAGTTTCGCTGATTACTGTAAAAATCAACAAAAGGACAGCGTGTAGGATATTAATGCGTTACGTTGCACAAACGTCAATCATGACAACATCATAACAGAGGCTTGCTTTTCATTCTATCTATTGCTGGGCAGGGAGCTTTACTAGAGCTTGATTCACTCATTGTAACCTCCTCTGGATATCTTTAGTCATTTTTAAGATTGATTCAGCATAATGTCAGATATTCTCATCTACTGTAAGTGTCCCTTTAATTTATAATTTTTATTAGCAAATTAAAGCATTTATTTAGGAATTACACGTTCGTTGTGTCATCAAACGAATTTTGTAGGTGTTCCAGAGACGGCTTTGTACTGTAACCTTGTTACTCTATTTCCTTTGTCATTGGTTTGTTACTCGCAACATTTGGTTGGGAAACTCTACTCGTCTTGCTTTAATGGTGGCGGAGATTTTTTTCTTTTGTACAATAATTCTTACTGCTGCGCTCCAGACATTCGAGACGTGGACGGGGGAATTATCTATGTTCTGGGAAATGTCACTGAATGTGGTCCATCTTCGTGGGAAACTCTGACAAATGGTTCAGGAGTAAATTATCTTGACACGTTCCGAATATTTTCATTTGCTATCGGTAATTATTTCATTCCAGTTTAGTGTTTCAATGCGTACACATAATTTATTAGGTTGAAGTTATCGGAATGTTTATTTCTTACAATTTAGTATTTTTATTTTGATTCACATGGTGCATGTGTTGGGTATGTTGGTTTCACAAACCCAGTTAATAGCTACAAATCAACTAACTTGGTACGAACTAAGAAGCACGTAAAATAATTTAAGGTTTCGCGAGGAAAATTGTTGAATCAAATATTTTGTGAGTTACACCCGTATGTGGTTTAATTGAAGGTAATTATTACCGCCACCCTGCACGCTATACGTGCATTGATGTAATTTGTAATACCCTATCACTCATCTAAATTTGAGGAAACGTGTGGCACATCAAATATTTATTTCTGCAAGGCTGTCGCAAAGTAAATAATATATGACCAGTTACTCTCAATTTTAAAATACCAACACTTTTAGAAAAAATATGGTTCTGCTAATTTTAATAATTTTGTTTCGAATCCCGAATTGCTTTCACTTAATTATGTTTTTCCAGGGGAAATGCTTTTTTCTACAATGGAAAAATATCTCAGTTGGGGTCACAACTATAATTTATTTTAATTTACCTAGTGAATTGTTTTCAATTTCATTTGCTCAAAATCCAGTGGGAAGATTTTTTAGTTAATTTTTTTTTATTGATCCTTTTATACTATCAGGGCCAAAACAGGGTATTTCGAACTATATACTAAAATCTGCACATTTTTCGGGTATTTTCCTGAGTGTTTTGGAAGGCTCTGGCGCAAGAGTATATTACAATAACGAAACACTTCTTTACGACCTGTTAAAGAACTTATGGTCGAGGAAAATAGTCCCCTTTCCTGGTCTAATGAGTAACGAAAAGTTACTAAATTCTATACTGGAAATTACAAACTTTTTAAAATGGTTTTGAATTTTCAAATCGAGTTTGTTGTAAATACGATTTTGAACACCAATTTCCACTGTAAGTGTTAAAATTTCATCAAAACTTCCTTCCTCTAACGTATCGTCGCTGAAGAGGAAAAATGGTCTAAGTGCTGTACAAAGGCATGCGCACGTGGACGATTTTGCCTCTTCAGCAAGCGGAGAGTCAACTCCGGTACGTAATTGTTTTTCATCCACAAAGAACAGTACCTGGCGTGGAAGCTATATAATTTAAAACATGTCATATCTTTTTGTTATCTCTCAATCAATATCGTCTTTTGTATCAAACGTTCACCTGCATGGAAGCGGGATTTATCTCACTTTGATACTCATCCAGATCCAAAATCGGTTTCTTTTTTGGAATTTCCACATGTCACAAATTAATTTTTTTTTCAATATAAAATTCATCTCGGATTAATTTATCTTTAGTGTGGAGGAAGGGGCTTCTCAGATTATTGGTTCTTGGCAAGAAAAATATTTAAATTTTAGTCGAAAAATTATTGAACCGCCCAAATTTCGATTTTGAAATTTCAGTCGAAATGATTTAACGTTTTAAGCCCATTTTTTTGACTATTTAAATCAAGTTTTGCAATTATTATACACATTATGTAGTACTATTTTCCCAGTATCAGTTACAATTGCGTAAATTCCTTCTGAAGTATTCCCGAAGGTCAGAGCTGTCCAAAATACATGGTATTTTAAATACATGTATTTCAAATACGTATTTCAAATACATTTTTGTATTTTGTATTTTGTATTTTCGTGGCTAGGTATGTATTTTGTATTTTGTAGTTTGTATTTTGTCTTACTTAAGTAAAGTAAGCAATGTATTTTGTAGTTTGTATTTTGTTCACTATATAAGCTACTTGTGTTTTTTGTTGGCGCACTTTCTGTGTGTTTGAAAATTCCGTTTGTGCCAAAAACCAATCACATCAATGAAGTAAAACGAAATGCAATCGTTTTAACATCCCATAAAACTAAATTCCAGATTTTGGATGTTCTACGTTTCAAGTATGTATTTTGTATTTTGTAGTTTGTATTTTCGTCGCATGAAGAATGTATTTTGTATTTTGTAGTTTGTATTTTCGTCGCATGAAGAATGTATTTTGTATTTTGTAGTTTGTATTTTCGACGCCGGAAGAATGTATTTTGTAGTTTGTATTTGGTGAGCATGTATTTTGGACAGCTCTGCCGAAGGTACAAATTAGTGTTTGCTGCCAATGTCTATTCGAGAAATTTGTGACGAAATTATACACCTAGAGTGAATTTCGCAAACTATTTGTACTGTCAATGCCCGATGCACCAAGAAGTTATTCCGGACAGAAATCATGCGTACCACTAATGAAACATTATATTTCAGGAAATAAATGTGCAAATTCCAGTCACATCTGTACAATCCAACGTATTTTGCTAGTTATTTGATTATTTTAAAATACAATTCTGATTTAAATTGTCACATGGATCTTTTTGAAAAACAAAATTGAGCATTAGGACCGCACAAGATATTTTTGCATGCATTGCATGGTATTCATATTGCTTCAGAATATTTATGTTTATAAAAAACCATGCACTTGTCCATTTGTTAACTGTACCTATGCGTTTTATTCCTTAATAGTAGTCAAAACGCCAAATCAATACTTTTAATCATGGCTTCGATATTTTCCCGGAGAGTATGTTATGTGGCGTCAATGTCAAAATATTTAAATTTGAGATAATATAATATAATATAATTTTTGTGACACAAAATAATTCCACTTGTCAGTAGTTGGCTTTAAGCGTGGACAAAACAATCTGGCTTTTATATTCTTTTTGTAACCAAGTACTTCAAATTTCGGCGTTGCTGCCATTTGAAATATTTTAAGCACAGCTTTGCATACATTAGAATAGTTCAAAAATATTTTATTATTTTGCTCTCAGATATTTTCATATTAGGATGCAAATCAAATTGTGTGCTTACTGTTGTTACAAGCTCGGAAAATATTGTATGCAGCATGGAAATTCAGCATTCTTATTAAGTCGGAATTCACTTCTTCTGTAATGGGTGGAGTTCACACTTGACTTTAGAAACAGGTTTCCAGGAGCACTGTATTAACTAGAAACTCTTTAAAAACCCTTTTTCCCCTTTTTGGACGAAATATAAGGCTATTGAAAACGACAGTTATGATTTTGGAGTATTTTAAAAATTATATATTGCGTAGTAGAAAATATTTTCCTAACGGGATAAAATGCAGGATCATTAAATCTACCTTGTCGTGAGCTACAAAAATATTTTTAATGGCGTCGGAATTTGGCAAGTTCGCAATAATTTTTAGAAAATTTATTTCTTCAATTCACTAAGAAATAAAATAAATAATAATTTAACAACATATTGATTTCACAGATGTGATTGTAAATCGTTACAGAATAGGGCTACAAAACTATGTTCGATTAATCACTAACCCAGCGGGAAAAAATTTTAAATTAAGGATCAAGAGATTTTCAAATTATTTCAAAAGAGCCGTTGTTAAAATATTAAATGGAGTTAAATTCAATACGTTCACTTTTTGTAACAATCAGTCTTTGCTTTAAAAAAACACTTTGTATTCTCAGCAATACTTGGCTTTTTTCACCATTTGATTTAAAATTTCTTGACATTTAAGTTGCCCGTGTTTGGGTGACTGAACGATTCTAAAGAACATGGTATTCGCAAGTGCAAAATTTGTAAATTGATTTTCCAATTGGTGCTAAATTTTCAAACATATGTGTAAAATTGTATTATAGGATTGGTCCCGTTACCAATGAATTGTTAAGATAAATTCCGTTACCGCTTTCTACATCAGCATTGACTTTTGAAGGGACAAGTTCCATTTGATACAGAAACACATTTTCAGGATTTTGTCGAAAATTGGCTGCGTGATTTTGTAATTTTTTTAAATAAATTATTAAAATATTGGCATCCCATGCAAACTAATACGATGTTGTGTTATCAGCTGTAAAGATGTTGATATGTAATAGCGTAAAGTATTCCCTTGACATTGTTTTTACTGATCAAAAAAATCAATTTCGATATCGAAGGCAGGCAACTTTCTAGCAGCTCTGCGACCTGATTTATGTTACCTTCAGAAGATCCTGGGGAATAAATACAATGTCGTCGAAGGAAAATTATTTTCATATTTTAGTATTTAATTTCGAGAAAATAAATATTGCGTCAAAGCTGGATTTTTAGGACGTAACCCGTTGTGTGATATGAATGTATACCACAACGTATATCATACAACATGCATATATATATATATATATATATATATATATATATATTATATATATAATTATACATATATGCATGAACGAATGGTGAAATTTATGCATCTACCTTGAAGTAATTTACAATTCCAGACAAAATATCTGGTATGGCGCGAATCTTAAATTTTTTTAGAAATGCAACAATTACAACGAATAATTTGCTGTGTTTGATATATGTGATAAACGAAGTTGAAGAAAATATTTTCGCTTTGGACGGAGTAATTAAAAATAGCACAAATCGTCAAAAGTAACTCTGGCCGCATTCGATCTCATTTGTTAAAACACGATATTTTTTGAAAATCCAGAAAGGAACTGCTTGGCAGTTTGCGAGTAATCTGATTGTGAGTACTACTGATGCAGACTTGGTGTCTAAATGAAGCTGCTAATATGCGGCAATTAAATTGTAAAATATTTATTTAAAATTTGCGAACAAAATATTTAAACCGCCGCGATAATTAAATTTTGTTTTTAAAATTGAATGAATCTGTAGTTGATATTGTCAAACGTTATATTGTCGCTTCTGCAGTTTAATTTAATTTTTCCGTTCAAAGCTTCAGTAAATTTAGTAGCATTCATAATTCCCATGATATCCGAGTACTAACTTTACATTGAATAAAGTCATGTCAATTGTAGAATATTCAAATTGGCCACGAAATTTAGCATTTATAGCAATAATTCATGAGTTTGTTTACACTTTCGACTCGTTCCTCCTTTTGGGACAAGTTGCAAATAAACCGATAGTAAGTTACCGATATACATACATATATGAAAATGTCCGCCAAAAATATCCAGTAGACAATATTGCAACAAATATGTTTTTTTTTCTATCTGAACTTGAATTAAGAATAATTATTGTAGATACTGCCTCAGACGGATTATGGTAATTTGGGAACATTTTTGACGAATTGCATTGAAAAGATTAAAAATTTCTTGAAATTTTATTTAGAATCACGTATGGTACTGGCTAAATGAAAAATGTTTCCTTTCGAGAAGTATCATCATGGCCATAATCATAATTCCAGCCATATCAAGCGTAAAAATGAGAAAGCACAAATTGAAGAACTTTTATTGTTGGCATTTATCATGGATAACCTGACCTTAATAAAGATTTTTCTGCAAACCTCTTGCTGCAAATGTCTGGGAATTCACTTAAGGCCAACAATTAAGAAACTAAAGAATAATCTTCCTGTGGGGAACCTTGCGGCTTCTGGAAGTTAATACATGAACTAAAGTTTCATCAGTTATTTAACGTTGCAATTATTTGGGAAATTTCGTTCTTGTTTATTGAATTTTAAACAATTAATCTGATAACATTCCCAACAATTGAATTAGTAAACCACGTAACTCGATTCTAAATCTAAAGCCTGTAACATAAAACTAACTGGTTTTAAAATATTTAAAAAATAAAAGTGCAAAATAAAATAATAACGTAGGATAGGAGTAAAAAGTGGCCTCGTATGATGCTCGACAAAAAATCCTGAAATAAGAAAGTTTGAAATTATTACATTTTATTATGTTTTATATTAATTCACATGGTACAAACGTTTGTTCAGCTTCACTTCACAACACATGTAACCTGCGACAACGCAACTTTCCTGCCTCTTAAAGAACGGATGGTAAAAGTATTTGGGATGGCGTGAAAGCTGTGAATCCCTAAAAATCACAAACCCTGTTTGCTTGAATGACATTTGTAATTCAAACCCATTCGTTTATAATTGTAGGCTTTAAACCGAATTTGATCACGCAAGTAGATAGGAATGAACTCCAATGAATCCCTATTAAATTTTCTGCAAACTGAGCTTCCGGGAAAAAATCTACGAACACCAGACTGTCCGCCAAAAATTGAACATTAGAAATTCAGTTGTTCTGCATCTTTGTCGCGTTTGCTCTTGAAGCTTAAATTCTTTGCACTTTTTGATCATGTCAATATTTCTTAACTTAGAGTCCTGAGTAATAGCAGCTTAGGAAATCCATGATATCTTATTAGGCTCAAAATTGTGCTTGCAAATAATTTTTGAAGCAATATTCAAAAAACACCAACTTTGCTGGCACTTGTCAACTCTGTGAGCTCAAATATATTCTAAATGAAATTGGATATGTAGTGTACATTCATTTTTCAAAAAACGTAAACAAACGTTTTCATATATTTTAAAATGCTTCCAATTTTTTATAGGAGATCAGAACCAAGAATTATTCCTTACAATTTAATCATTCGAAAGTACGTCAGAACATTGTAGGAAATCTTCAGAATAAGACCTCTCAAATTATAAGTTTATTTTGTCTTTGCTTTTTGCAACTTTCGAACTAATCCATTGCAATCAGCGTAAAAGTCGTTCAGTGGCGTCGAAGCACAAATTATTTTTAATTTAAATTCCACTTAAAAAAGCAACTCCTAAAATAAATAATTCCCCTAGATTGTAGGAAAATCCTTTAAAAAGGTATATAGTAAGTACAAAAGTATTTTCGTACAATGGAAAAACATCCCAATTAGTAACACAGTTTTAATTTATAATTATTTACCAATTGAATTGTTAACAATTTCATGTGCTCAAAATCCAGTTGGAAATGTCGGATGGAATCTGGACCAAGTACTAGCAACAAGCTACTTTGTACTTTAGAGCACTATGGATACGGAAGGCAAAGATAGATAGTGCGTTATGGTAAGGTAATAATAAAAAAAAGTGTTCAGAAAAAGGGTTAGAGTTAACAAGTGGAATACCCAACAATGCTAACTCTATGTCAACAAGGAAAGATAATGGATACAGGGTAGGTTTTCAGGTATGGGATATATGTCTGTACAAAAATTTACGTATGTACAGTGGCCACAGTAAGTTTATCCAATCCTGGTACGTTCTAAGTGCGGGTTTTAAGTCAATTTGATTTCAATCAAGATTTACATCCCAGTATTTTGTGTTCAAATAAATTCCTGATTTAAATCAAAATTAATTCCAAACTTTGCGTTTTTTGTAAGTGTATTTTGGTGACTCCAAACTAGTGCTGTCCACGGGAAGAGGAGACAACCAGGTTTTTGGGAATGGAAACAGGAATGGATGCGTACGGGAACAAAAATTTGGTTCCCAAAACACTTTGGGAACGTTTATGAACATAGAAATTGTTCCTTAAATATGGGAACAAAAGTGGGGAACAGGATCAAATCGTGTACCTACCTGCTGTTCACAGTTTATAATATAAAAATACCTCACATGCAAAATATGATTTTAAACGTACGTCGCAACATATCAAAAAAGTCACTATTTGCACACCAACTTTTTTTGCTGCACCAATTTAACAAGCACCGAACCACGTGGCAAACATGAAATTCTCTAGAACTTAAACCCAAAATCAGAGTTCAGAAAACTCCAGCGTGCTCTTTTTCTTATTTGTTCAGCAAAAGGATAATGAAGGTGCTACTTGTCATTGCTAATTTTAGTTACTCCTGTACTTTGCGCTGCGGTAATTAATTTACAAGCTGTTACTGAATAATCATTTAAATACGAGTAGCTAAAGGTATTGGAGATGGTGTGATGTTATTTATTTTTAATAAAGTCGATTCGATATTTCGCTTTTTAAAACGAAGCATAAATTGAGTTACCTTGGTCATACAGATAAATGTGTAAGCTATACTTTCAATTTTCTGCTAGTCTTTCAGTACTTTTGGGAACAGGAACAATCCGGTTCTTGCAGGAACTGATCCAGGAACTTTGAACTGGTACCCATTTCCCTGAAAAATGGGTATGGGTACAGAAAAACGTATGAGTACCAAATTTCTGTTCCCATGGACAGCACTACTTCAAAAGTATGTTATTTTTAAATGATTTGGAATTACTAGTTCCACTGCTGCCCGCCAGGCTACCTAGTCAAGTCTAGTCTATTCTGTAAAGTTTCGAGCTGCAACTAGTCAAGTCTAGTCAAGTCAGCTGTATGTTTAAGTGGCAATAGTCTAGTCTAGTCCTAGTCTTAATTGTTGACTTGACTGGTTCCCTAGTCAAGTCTAGTCTATTCCCCTAGTCACAGTGTTTTTTTATAAAAATTCCTTCATTTTGATTAGGAACATATAAAACCATTGTTTAAAAAACTTGTCCTGTGACTCGTTGAGCTTAAAAATTTCAGACTTAATCGTGTACATGTAACAAAAAACTAGCTCATGTTTTTCGAATCAAACATCGCACAAATGATAAACAACACATGTAGTTTACGTCAGTACAAAAATTGTGTTCAGCAAGATTTTTGCGTAGCAGAATTTCCTTCCTGGTAGAGGCTCCCAATTTATGTACATATATGTGGTGTGATTATGTTAGATATAGGAACACTACAATGTACTAGACACTTGCTGAACCCTGAATATTGCTGGTGTTAACTTTTACTAAACTGGTACTGACAATGAGGAATCACGAAAATTGAACCAAGTATATTTTAACCTCACCGAAAACATAGTTAATAGTAATTGAAGGAAAAAAGTTCTAACAATGAGAAACCATGTATGTAAGTACCACCAAGCATACTTTCATTCCACCAAGAACATGGTTAGTATTACTTGAAGATAAACGTTTGCTGCTATGAGGAATCATAAACCAGGGCAATGATATCCACAAAACAAAATGTTCTTGTATCAAATGTTATCAATTTTCTTTGCATGCTCACCGATGCATGTGACAACTGCTGTGGGTCGTCGTGCGATGACCCCCGTCACTCCTAACCAAATATCCTAACCTGAACGTCCGAAGGGACTGGCAGGGGTCGGATTTTTGTGGAAAGACGGGAAGATTCTTCCCAGGGAAAAATATTTCTGGCAGGGAAAATCTCATAATGAAGGGATTCTTTTTTGCGAACAGGGATTCCGAAATGATCTTCCAGGAGATTTACAAAAATCCTATCCCTGGCGACGAGTTGTTTCCAATTCCCCAAATTCTGATTCACCCACAAGTTTTGATTCAATTGTTACGAAGTTTGGTTCTGGTGAAATGAAAACATATTTGGTGAAACCTGCGCGATTACTTATTGTCAGCACCAGTTTCTCAACAATTAACACCAAGTTTGCTTCTGTTGGAGTCAAAACAAACTTAGTGGAACCTGCGTGATTCCTTGTTGTCAGCACCAGTTTCTCAAAAATTAATACAAGTTGGTTTATGATGGAAACAAAAAATACTTGGTATAACCTGAGTGATTCCTTGTAGTCAGCACCTGTTTCATACAAATTACTACCACCTAGGTTGCTGATACATTTGAAACATACTATGTACAACTTACATGATTTGTCATTGTCGTCACCAGTTTGACTTCAATTAGTATAAATTACACATCTGGCAGTTCTTCCATTCGTCCAAAACCACACTCCAAACCAAACAACCACTTTATAATGTGACCTTTAACGTTGTCATTTTGCGGTTCAGTTAATGACTAGTACAATGGATTTATACCATGTTACAACCTACAATGAATTCCACTACTTGTGCCATGTATTTCCCTGGTGCGTCCCAGTGGAAATTCCATATAATATACCTGATAAAATCCCATGTTAAATCCATATATATCAGATAGGAAAGTTTAAAATTAACAATATTCAGCCTAAGTAGTTAGTTTTTGGAAATTTGTTAAAGAATAAATGGTAACTGAAAACTAAATATTTCTTAAACACATGGCTCAGGGGACAATATCATGTTTTGATCCTTCAAAACGAAATTTTATACCTAAGCACACTAAACGCCCCTGGCGATGGAAGTTTATAGTACATTGGAATTTCACGCTGGCTTTCTAGTTTTGATTTTCAGTAAATGAGGGAGCCTAAAGTAATTGCGACATGACTAGCATTTCCATGAAGTCATGCAAGTCAAGTATAGTCAAGTCCTGTGTTTTCGCAAGTTGCCCTAGTCTATTCTAGTCAAGTCTCAAAATATTAACACTACGCGTAGTCTAGTCAAGTCTATTCTTTTACATGGATTTTGGCTCCTAGTCTAGTCAAGTCTAGACTTTTCTAGTCAAGTCTGACTAGACTAGGGCAGCAGTGACTAGTTCTTTGCTTGGACGAATTGGATATGACTTTACCGCCCAAAAAGAGCACGGGAGGATTCAGATACCACAACATAAATATTATCAGAGCGGATCGGATGGAGACGTTTTATTTCATGCATCTTCATTCAATGGAAGTGTCCCATCACCTATGCACTGGGCATACGTAAACATATTGGCACATTTTACTAGACTTATCCGAGAAACCAGATGGCATAAATTTGGGAAATTCATATCGGATTAATTTATCCTGAGTGGAGGGTGGGAGAGCAAGCCTTAGACAGTTTGTCCATGGCGAGCAAAAATATTTAAATTTTATTCTAAAAATTTGTAAAATCGAATATCCCGCCCGTATTTCGACTACGATTTTGAAACGTTTTTGAAAGAATTTTCCAATATGCGGACATTTCCAAGGGAAAATATTCTAGCAACAGTGATTTTTAAATATTTTTACAACGGATTTGTGAACTTCCCACCAACGACATCAAATTCAGCAGGGAAAATCAAAAAGCATCCTACAGGGAGATTTATCAGATTCCTATCCCTGGTTTCAGATTAAAAACAAATTGTTTTAGTTTTCAATATTTACAGTAAGTCTCATTTTAAAATCCAACTAGAATTCAGAACGGCTTGTTTTTTGGAAATGTTGAGGTTCCACGCCGCTTAATACATTGCGTTCAGATATTGGATTACATGTACCGTAGTTCGTTGCTAGAATAATTGTAGGTGTTAAGGCTATAGCGAGAACAGTAACGGCAGTTAAAGTTTTTTGAACAGCCTGCTAAAAAGCTATATTTTTCATAAATGATTTGTCACATATTGGGATTTTTTCGTTTTATCGAATGACTTATATACACATATACGAGGAGGGAAAATTTTGCAATTTTTTGCAATTTTTGTTTTCCCTGCACTCATGTTCATGGTTCATTCAGTCCTGACCATTTGAAAATGCCAGACGGTTTCGAGTATTTTAAAGAGCATTTTGGAAAACATTATTGAAGTATTTGCGTTTTAAAATTTGCAGGACTCAGGAAACTATGGGCATGTTAATGATTTGGTTGATTCAGTGCTCAATTACACAGAGATAACAATTTTCAATTTTACGACTAATAATTGCTAAACCTCGTCGACTATTGATTCGGGTAAAGTACTACATATTGGAAATTTGATACGCTTTTCGAAACTGGAAATATTAGGGAGAAATTCTGCTAAAAATCCATTTGGCGGGATTTACGGTTTTCAAGAAAATGGTATCCACAAGTACAAAATTTACACATTGAATTTCAAAATGATGCTACATTTTTATATATATGTTTATGTGTGATTATTGGCTTTTTATGAATGGTTCCGTTACTAATTAAATGTTAATATAAACTTTACTACCGCTTTCTAAAACTTCATTGGTTTTTAAAGGGACATGTAACTATGGGTATAGAAACAGAATTTCAAGTTTTGTCGAAAATCGGCTGTGTGAACTGTTAAATTTAATGCGTATAGTGTGACATTAATGGACAGGCATTTTAAAAATATTGAAAGACAATTTGGCTGAGCAAATATATTGCAGGTTGTTAAAGCGGACAAATTGTATTATGCTGGACGCCATGACTGGACATTGTTCCCACAAATTGACGTTACTATTTAACGCTGCAATACCTATCGACTGGCACTCAGTAGAGTCCACTGTTTTAATATAAATACACATATATCAATGATTTGCAGACAAAAGATCTTGTGTGACGTGAATGTTAAAACATTTTATAAATATCGAGGCACTAATTATCATTAATTATTTACTAAGCGATTGGTATTTGTGACAAACGAAAAATGGCGAAATTCCTCAAAAACCATTTCGTACCCATTCCTCAAAAACCCATACTTTATTTTAATTTTCCTCCTTTACTCTTTAAATGTAAAGACTTTTGAAAAAAACTTTTGGTGAAAATTGTGTCCGGGATTTATTATTGAATTATACTTGCGACAAAACAAACCATAAACTTAAATTGCAAAATTCGAAACTCAAATACTGTCTAGTAAGTTTTTTGCAAAACTTCAAAAGACTTAAACTGGTTCAAAAGATCATGTTCCAAAACAAATCAATTTCGAAAATCTGACAGAGAATTTGTTATCGAGGGGGGAAGTTAAATTTTGTGCGACGATAAGACGATTTCCCTTTTCCTGGTTTAAAAGGTGACGAAATGTTATGGAACTTTGGACCGGAAATTACAAACTTTTCAAAATGAAGCTTGATTTTCAAAATGGTTTAGAATTTGAAATAGGAGTTTTGTTTGTAAAAGCTTTTTACAACTATTTTTCTGTAAGTGCTAAGATTTCTTCCGCCAGCATATCCAAACCTGTACAAGTTCTTGGGCAAGTAGACCATTTCGCCTCTTCTGACATGACGTCGCTAACATTCGAATTTAAAACCAACATATCTATAGATAATAGTCAGCTGGCGTGGAAGTTCTACAATTTAAAATATGTCATATATTATTCTTCAATATCAATCAATATCGTATTTTGTATCAAACGTTTCCCGCAAGGCAGAGATTTACAGATATGTCACTCTGATTTCAGTTAAGATCCGAAACCTGTTTCTTGAAATTTCAATACCGGTTGGCACAAATTTAATTTTGTTTAATGTGTTCGGAAAATGTATCTCGGATTAATTTATCATATCATGAGTCTGGGGGGGGGGAAATCTCAGATTATTTGTTCTTGCCGAGAAAAAATATTGAAATTTTTATGAACTGCAATATCCCTTACGAATTTCTAATTTGATTTTGATTGAAATGAATTTAGGATTTAAAACAATTACTGTATCAATTAACGATTTAGATCAAGTTTTGCAATTCTTACACAAATTATTTAATACTATTTTCCCAGTATCTGTTACAATTTCATGAATTTCTTCTGAAATATTCCTGAAGTTGCAAATCAATATTTATAGCAATTGTGCATTGGACGAACTTAGGAAGAAAGTTGGATTTAGCAAAATCTTAGTAGTGTCAATGTGCAGATATACCAAAACGTTATTCAGACTGAAATCATGCATACTATTTACTCATTACAGTCATTACTTTTCAGGACGTAAATGAAAAAGTTCCATTCACATTATGACATATTAGGTATCGGGGGGCTCTTTTTAGTTACACGTTGATTTCATGTAAAGTTACAATGATTTCAATTGAGATCAGGTAGATGTTTGAATCTGGCAATTCAACTTGGCTATGTTTCAATGATTCATATGATATATATGCTCATATGTTCCCACACTTCAATATGGGGAAGTTTCAAAATATATTTCTGAAAAAACTTGTGGTAGAATGAACCAGTGCTGAATTAAAAATTAGATACTCTAATTTTATCCCTATTATTTTTCCTTAGTGCCCTCGGAGGCCAAACGATTGTCCAAAGTGAAATAAACCAGATTTAGATGTGTGGTAAAGAATTTGCTTCAAAACAGGGCATCCGTATTTTGTGAGTAATACCGCAGGGTTGCACATATGGAAATGCCCTGGGTTTTAAACCTGCCCAACTGAAAATTCCCCAAAAAAGTCAGAAACGTCCAAAATGCCCTGAAAAGCCAAAAGCGCCCTGAAAATATCTTACTTTGAAAATGTCCGGCATTTTGGGCAGACATATTCGGCATATTGAGCAGTTTGGCAGAAACATATACACTAACGAACATTATTGATCCTCTAGCCTAAACTTGGGAGTTTTGCAATGACATATACAAACACATCCAGTATGATGAAAGTTTTAATGTTGATTTTCCAAAAAATCCATTAACCTAAATCATTTTTATGGTCCACGGTTTAAAAAATCGATAATGACAGGATTTAAAAAAATCTTGCAACAATTTTGCAACATTCATTTGCTTTTGAAAGTTGTACTATAGGAGGGATTTTAAAAGAACAATTTGATCAGTATGCTTCAAATTTTGTTAGTGAACAGTACTTAAAAAGGAATACAGTAATTTCTAACAAAAATAAAGTTTCATTCATAATAAATTTTGGATTTTATAACTTTATTACCTAAGATCTTGCGGTTATAAAATATTTCAAAACTTGGAGCTTGTATAGTTAATTTTTATAGGCCCAAGTAAAAGTAACGTAAGTAAACTGATTATTCTATTTCAAAATTTTAAAAGCAAAAAATTAAACGCAAGCTTCGTTGAAACACAAATTTATTGTCTACCATATTGGTTCATGTAATTAAGTTCTTACGGGACAGCTAACCTATTTGTTTGTAACTTCTACTAAATAAAACACTCAGGGGCGTCCAAGCATGAGTTATTTTTAGTTTTCGTATTTTTAAAACACAATTTTGAGACGACTCGCGGGATTGTTCTAAATTGAAAAGTGGCTATTTGATTTCAAGCTTTAACAAACGTTTAAAACTTTGACGTTAGATTCTTTAAATAAAATACTAAATCACTAATTTGATAATTCTTTTACCGTCAATGAACAAGACCTCAAAATCCCAGATCGAATTTATGTTCATATCTGCAAGATTTGTCACGCTAAGATTTTTCAACTAAATTACGAGGGAAATTAAGACTTGTGATTTACTTTTTAAGTATTCCTAATGTTTTTTGGAATATCTAATCCCGTGAAATAAAAAGAGTTAGCGGGCTATTATTTGGAATAATTAATAAAGCAATAAGAGACAATTAACAAATAAAAGTTCGTAATTATTATTCTCCAGTTAAAAATAAAGTTTGTAATTAAACTCGACTATAATATTATTAACCGCAGTCAACATCAAATCTTTTCACAATTGAATTTCAAATGTTTAGAAAATCCGACGTGTAATTTTCTAAATACAACTAGTAATAAAATGCTCAGCATTTGCGGAGCATTTATGTACTTTTCCAGATTGAAGCATACAAAGAAATTACCAATTGCACTTTGAAATTAAAAATTCGTACTAAAGTGTTTTAATTACAAATAGAAACGGTTATTGTTGATATTTTGTAAGACTGATCTTAAAGACATGACAATGCCAGGATTGTCATAACGCATAGGGGCTCGCGTCAAATATTACGTTCTTGTTACACTAACAATTCTTCAGTATACTTTACGAGCGTTGGGACAGTTGAACCATAGTATAATGTAGAGAACTTTAAAAAGCCGCGCAGCCCTGTCGGGAATTTTTGGAACTAATTGTGGATCTGGGTCCTTTTAGAGTATCTAACATGCAAAGTCACCATTAAATTTGAACATAGTAAGTTAGAATTTATTTCTTGTGTAATGGGTTTGGACATGTGTCGGATTTTCTTAAATCTCCCTGGAAGACCATTTCTGAATTGGCTTGTTGAGTTTCATGTCATTGCGGGAAGGTCCTTAACAATTTCAAAAATCCCTGCTGAAAAAAATTTCAACGATTTTCAGAATCCCTGTTGGCAAAAAAAGTTTCCCTACAAGGCCTCAAATCAATGCCAAATAAGGTAAACCAATCTAAAAATCCCTGTTCACAATTGACTTTGGGAAATAAACGTTTTCAGGAACGCTGTAGTAACTACAATCCATTAAGATTTCCAAAATTGTGTATAAATTAAACCTAAGTATCTGTAGGACTTTGCGTATTTATAGTGGAAAAATATTTTGCACAGGGTGGAGATTCAGCAATTTTGTATTAGTTTCCGATTTTTGCTCCGATTTGTTCAGGATTTAAAAAATTCATGATTAAAAATCGTATCAAATAATTGGCCAACAAAACTTTGTTTTTCTTCACTTTACCCCAATAAGGGGTATCAATTTTCAATTGAGGTTCCGGGTATTTTCAGACTGTTTCAGAAAGTTAATTGTAAGTGCCGTGGTTAAAATATTTGAAGAAGCGTCAAACCCCAAATGTCTACTTGTATGTAACACTTATATTTCAAAAGCTAAGCTACTAATTGTAAGTGGAACTTATTCTTATCAATATAATATTATTCCCCACTCTTAATAATAGCAACCCCAAGAAAAGACAAAATCTCCTTGCAGAATTATAGTATTGAGGGATAAAAATTCATAGTGGGTTACACACAGAAAAGGGCGGAAATATTTGTACCCCTTAAGATATTCTTCCTAGGGGATCTCTTAGAGCGAGTACACTAAAATCCAAAAATAGTTCGTATCCGCTGAACCAAACTCGTGTACGATCAAACAAAAAATAAAAGAAGCAAAAATACTGCCCCGAGTGAGGCTCGAACTCACGACCTTCAGATTATGAGACTGACGCGCTGCCAACTGCGCCATCGAGGCTTAGCTGGGAAGTGTAGTCTATTTTCTCGGAAATTTGCCAGGATTGACAATGTTTACCGTTGCATTTTCTAAACCAACTCTTTTGTAGGAAAGCTGTGTGAACTGTGTTGTTTCTAACTGCCTGCATCATATGCGTAATTTATTGTAAATATAATTAAATAATAAGTCTTTAATTTTGAGTTAATAGATTTTTTTAATTATCGTAATTTACTTTACATTCTAAGACATTCTTCGTTTTTTTAACACACTTTTCGTTTTTCTGGACTACTTGGAGACGAAATGTTATTGAACTCTGTACTGACAAAAAATGCAAACTTTTCAAAATAAATGTTAATTTTCAAAATGGGTTTGAATTTACAAAACGAGTTTGTTGTGAAAAAGACCAATCGGTCTGGAATGGTGTCCTTGCAGGAGAAAAGTTTGCTGCGGCTAACATTATTAATAGTATGCAGACATCTAAACTCACTGAATATTTTAAACTCAATGAAGCTTAGCGTACCTCATAATTTTCCGTATTCTGTACAAAACAAATTATTTTATAAATATATTTAGTTAGTTAGCAGTGGATTCTCTATATAGTGACACGAATTTGCTACTCTCTTGGAAAACACTATATAGGAAATTCAATGTAAGCATGAGATCGGTTCGGATAAAACACAAATCCGAACCGTAACCGAACCGAACCGAAGTTTTCGGTTAATTTTTTGTCAAAATCCGAACCGAACCGTTTTGTTCGGATAAAAAAATTCTCCTATCCGGAACCGAACCGCCATACATCGGTTCGGATGATTTTCATAACCGAACCGTTTGTCGGTTATCCGAATAACCGAAACAATATTGCACATTTTACCAGTGAAAACTTCATTCGAAATAGATACATATTTATTAGAACCTTTTCTGAAAATCTTTGTTTAAAAAAAATTTCATTCAATATTAAAACAATTATTACTAATTTTTATCAAATTCGACCTATTATTTAACTTCAAATGACAACTAAAAACCTATGGACCAAATCTCCAGTAAGACCAAATGGTCCCAAACCTTACTTTTCATCGTTTGCTCATTGCTCCCGGTAGTTTGTGTCCTTGCTTGGGCTTCGGGCGGGTACGGGTAAAATTTATTACTCTTGACGGGTTAGGGGCGGGTACGGTCTTTTCAATGCGGTTAAAAAAGACCGTGAAAGCCCGTAAAAGCCCGTAAAAAAATTGATGTGTGGCGCATGCTGGATCAGGGGTTGTAAAAGTACATAACTTGAATACATGGAACAATTTTCAAACGTTTGTAATTTTACCTTTAAAACAATGCCTTGACATTCAATGTCAACGAATTAAATTACAGGAAATAGTCGGAAGATTGCAAGTTTTAAAAACACTTAAACAGATACTAGTTGAACATAGGTGTCTATAAATTATGCGAAGTGCAATGAGTGCAGGGATATTTTAGCAGGCAATCGCGCCAAGGAGGGACATCAACTCTGGCCAAACATAAATGTAAGAATTCTGCAGTGGAAGTAACCCCAACCCTTACCAATTTCATTCCAACAAAGGCGAAAATGAAAAATTAAATAAGAAAATTGTTCTGGGTCTATAGGTATGAATTTACAGGCTGGACTGGTATTAGCGGCCGGACTACGGGCTTTTTTAAATTTTACGGGCCGGGCCGGGCTTTATTGTTGAACTTTAATTTCGGGCCGGGCGGGCACGGGTAAACATTTACGGGTCGCGGACGGGTACGGGCCTAAAATATCCCACGGGGTGATGCTCTAGTATTAATGCAGTTATTTAATTTAAGCTAAAAATTATGTAATGCTGTTTGAAATAATTGCGATGTGGTGAACAAATGTATGCGTACTCGTGGGCCATGCGTTGTGCTTTCTAAATATATTGCAGATACATAATGAAACAATCGTTTGTCTCGAGAAATTCATACTACAGCTGTTCTCGATTACGATTTCCTAAAACTTTTAGGAGCGAAATTCAAAATCGGTTATCCGTCGGTTTAACCGAGCGGTTACATTTACTTAATCCGAACCGATCGGATAAATTCATATTTAAAACCGAACCGATCCGAAACCGATATCCGGTTAGGTATTGACGTATCCGAACCATTCGGTTATTTCAATTCGGTTACGACTTTTCTAACCGAACCGTCGGTTTCGGTTAACCGATGGTCGGATAACCGCGTTAAACCGAACCGATCTCATGCTTAATTCAATGTATTCAACTTTGAAATCAATTTAAATGAAATTGCAATAAATTAAGCTTATGCTGCAGACAGTTAAAAACACACCGGGTCTCGCACATTTCCTGCCCAAGAGATGATGTTGATTTAGAAAATTAGAAACGCTTGGTATATTTAAGGCTTCGCTTTCACGCCACATAACTATTTCTTGCTTGACGGTTACGTAGCTGGTTGAGGTTATACCGCGTATCTGTAACTTATTGGATTCTAGCCTCAAGAATAGAAGACGTTCTTTTGATGTTGACTTGCAATTCTTTCTGAACGCAAAACAATTACAAAACACTCGCGTACATTTCGGAATACAGTTTTAAAACGGGTGATTAAACAAACTTTGAAGTAATTTTAAATTTGGAGTGACTTCCATCTGGATTTTGAGCAAATGAAATTTAAAAGAATTCAATTGGTAAATTATTATGAATTATAAGCTGAGTCACAAGCTGGGATATTTTTCCTTGATACAAAAATTTTTTAACATCAGGTATAAAACAGGCATCCTTGGACGAGGAAATAATTTCAGGTCTTACCCACACAGCACACATTCATGGCTTGCTGATGGGCCACCAATGGCGTGAATGGCACATTCAAGGCCAAGGCCAACCGTCCCCAATTATTGAATGGACCATGCTTGGGAGTCCCTTGCTGGCTATATATGGGTGTGTAACTACTGGGCCATCAAACCATATGTCAAGGCCTGTCAACAATATTTGGCCGTTCTTGGCCCACTGTAGGCAATGGGAAGGCTATATTGAGCATGCGCGTTAAATCAGTTGTGCCACATTATACTGTCTCTGAATTAATTTCATATCATGGAATTTCAGTAATGGCGGATCAGTACTGTGTACTAGTATTTTCAGCTCTATTTTAATTTTGAAATTCGAACGGTCATTCAAAATTATTAAGTGCACTGTAGTGAAACCAGAAGCTGGTTAAGTTTAGTGCAATAAAGTGAATTTAAGCCAAAAAGTTAGATTTGTATCTTTACAGAAACAAATGTACGCGATTGTTAAGTTTCTTAAAGTAGAGGATAAAGGACTCGAGATAGGATTCGTGATACAAACAAATGTTTGTGGCCTAAATGTAATAGCCCATCATTAAGTAATTGGATTATGAAATTCAAATCCCCTGGAGAAGACTGGACATGCCATGACGTTGAAGTTCGAGAGTCTGGCATTGGCAAGCATAACATATAAGCCTCTTCGCACCTTTTAAAGAGTTCTCTATTAATTAAATTAATAAATTCTAAATTAAATTTTCCACAAAGTGATTGTGACGCCATCTCAGACGCCTGGATGAAGGAAAGGAGATACTGGACACTGATTTTGAACCAAGAAAATAGGCGAAGTCGGAAATGGAAGGAATTTCCACACTTCGTGCTAGCAAATAAAACTCAAATTCGGAAGGAACTGCCGTCTCCAGAAGCTGATTCAAATTATTCCAGCAGTTCCAGCAATCCCGTTGACAGTGACTCTGAAATTTCTGTCACTATCCCAGAGGGGAACTTATCATTCAGTAAGAATCAAGGCAGTTATGTATATAATTACATTTACCATGATTACTCAGTATTATTTTTTTAAATTTCTGGTAGTGTAAAACGCTAGTTGATTATTTTCTTGGGTATAAATCAAGGATGGGAATCGGTATCGGAATCGAAATTATATTCGAAAATAGACGATTTTAATTCATATTGGAATTCCAAATCATTCCCGGGAAGTATTTTAATTCAAAATCCGAATACCAAATTCCGATTTCAAAACGGTTTTTGAATGCGTTTTGAATTAAAATACTTCCTGGGAATTATTTGGAATTCTAATATGAATTAAAATCCTCCAATTGTCGATTATAATTCCGATTCCGATACCGATTCCCCTCCTTGGTATAAATACATATTCTATAGATCGACCTACCGAAATTAAGGCCGTGGATTCGTCTTTGCCAAATCCTGCAGCACCAGAGCAAAATTTACTGGACGTGCAAACAACAGATCCAACTCAATTGCAAGAACAACGTCGTAAGCATTTAATCATGATTATTAAACGTTAATAATTATTAATAATCAACTCAATTATACACGTTTATTATATAAAACAATTTTGTATTTTAATCGCCATTATCTGTATATTTTAGGATTCCAGGAAATTGTCTTGAAAAAACTAGCTTCAATTTAAATATCATTGAACGAAGTCAAATGTTTGCTTGCTGGACAGTGTTTTTTGCATCAACAACCTGACAACCCCCTAAAAAAGCCCCTAACAACTCAAGCTGAGTATTTAGATTTGTGTAGAAAATTAAATCATGTGGAATGCCAGGAAAAACCAAGGCTTGTAAAAGACAAATACTTAGTTCATTTTAAATTCTTGCCGCTAACTGTGATAAACAAGAGCCACTAATAATTTTGTACTTTTTCTTTCTTAAACAAGCAGATTCAAATTTTGAGCTTGCTGGGAGGAGATAACGTCGAAATTGCTACCCGACGAGCATTATCACGTGTTATTGGGGATCAAATTGCCAAAGTGATCAACTTCATAGGGAAGAACAATAATATTTCCTTCCGGGAAAGTCCGGTTTCCTCACTAATAAAAAGTTAGTATAGTCCTTCGGAATTTTGCGACCTGAACTGTTTCATAAAAATAAATCACTTTGAGTTATCACACGAGTTATCAATCAATTGTCAATGTCAAGTTCTCAGAAGGAATCTCAGAGTTTTTACAAAACCGTTTCGAGCAAATTCGTTTCAAGGTTTTTTAAAATTTATATAAAAAGTATTTCAATACCCTTATTTATACTTGCAATTCAGCGCGCTAGGAATAAATACTTCACTTTCTCTCTATATTTGCATGTGTGATTCGATTAGCTGAATGAAAGTCATTCAATTTTTGAAGAACTTAATTTTCTGATTGTTTAGAGAGTATTCGAAAAAATCCATTATTTCGTGACGCTTTGGAATCAACAATTGAAAAAGTTACCAAGAACTGGCTTCTTGGTTCCGGCGATCGTGGACGTGGACGTGAAATCAGACGGGAAGTGGCTAAAAACAAAAATAAAGTGCGAAACTGAGAATGCAGTCATCGAGAACGGAGAGACGGAGAACGGAGAAGTCAGTTAAAGAAGAACTCAACTTTATTAGAAATGTTAGTGCCGGTAGTAATGACATATCTTGTGAAACTCCAACAAGCGTGTCCTTGTTTGCTAATTCCAAATGTTTGAATATACGAAATGTAGATTTAAGTTGTTCCAGTCTCAGTACTATTAACTCTGTAGACAGTAGTAACTCTGGATTTGATGACCTGGGCTCAATTGATAGCGAAATTTCCAGCGATTTCAAATATGATGGGGAGAATCCGGATGACAATTTTTTACCAAAATTTAAAGATTGGGCTTTAAGCAATAACATGACACATGTCGTCTTTAGCACGTCTTTATATTTATTTACCGAGGAAAATAATTTGAAAATACTAACTGTAAATTTTATTTATAAAAACCAAGTTATTAGCTCTCGCGATGGAGACAACTGTTTCGCTACAACTTGTAAAAATGTAATTATTATTACGGAAATATCAGTTAAGGGCAAGAATAGTTTTAAATTAAATATAAAAAGATTCTCTCACATAGAGGTCTTCAGCATTATGCATTTGATAGCAACAAACTTTCATTTTTTTACTGTAATGTTAACGATGTGTCTTGTGAAGAATATTGTGACAGTTTAGATATTTTACAACAAAAGTTTGTTTTGCTAAAAACATGTACACAATATTTTTGTATTCCATATACTAAGCCTTTCTAATTAATGATGATTTGACTTATTATTGTTATTTGCAATAAATAACCCTCAATATATAGTAATAATTCTTTCATCGGTGTGAATTTTCTTTCAAATTTAGCATACACATCAAAGAGGGCACCTCAAATGTATAAATTTGCCAGTACTGGCAACATCAGTGGTCTCGGTTGGCCCCACCAAAATTCTATTTGAAGGCCAGCAATGGCCCGGTTTGATGGGTCCATGTACGGCACCAGCGGCCAAAGTAGTGTACTGGGCCGAGGCAAAGAAGTATGGCCAGCCATTAATGGCCCTTCAGGCAGCCATGAATGTGTGCTGTGTGGGTATCCCTCCCTGCTTAATCCCCTGAATAATAGTTGCCACCAATTAAACCATATAAGCGAGTAACCCGCAAAATTTTTGAAGCCCCAATTTTCCAGGAAATTATTTTTTAGTAGTTTGTTTCATTAGCCAGTTTTTGTGGTCCCGGCGGTCAGTAACGAAACAAAGTCAGATGTTTCACAGATGATTTGACACATTGACTAAATATGTGTCTCATGCTCCTTTAAGATGAAATATGCTATACAAACAAGAACATACATAATTATTGTGTCCACCTTAAGTCCGTAAAAGGTATATACATATGTCTTACATAATATTTTATTCTCCTTAAGGTTGTAGAAAATTTCATTATTTATTTTTTTAGAATTCACTCCATCCACCTGGGTCAATATTTGAGCTCAAAAGATCAAGACGTTTTAAGCAATGTTAATGTTTTTCAAAATAATAATTTGATAATTATTTTCAGATACAATTTTTTACCTAATTTGTAAAGTATACCATGGATTTTCTAATCTGTTATTACTTACAATTAAGACTCTAAGATAATAAATATGGACATTACCATAAAAATTCAAAGAAATTTAAGTTCAACAAGAACAAAAGTGAGAAAGATGCAGAATGGCAGAATTTCTATAAATTTTTCATGGACAGTCCGGCGTTCATTAATTTTTTCCGTGAGTTTAATTTCCAGATAATTCACTGGGAATTCATTTGAGTCTACCCCTATCCACCTACGTGACCAAATTTGGTTGTAAAATCTATAAATACAGTAAAAGGGAACGGCGTTGAATTTACCATTCAAGCAGTAGGGATTTCTTAATGTCAATCTTCTGTCAAAAGTTTTTTAAGGATTTACAGCTTTCACGCCACCTCAAATAATTTGACGATTTCACTAATCAGACTAGGTTCAGAGATCTAAAGTACTGGGTTCTTCAAACGAACATAAATAAATGTCTGTATCTAATGAGTGAAACGAAACCAAAAAAATTTAAAAGAAATAATATTTTTGTTGAGCATCATACATGACAACTTTTATTTTATTTTATTTTAATTATTTTTAAAATATTTTAGAAACAAGTGTAGTTTTATGTTACTGGCTTTAGATTTAGATTCCAGCTACGTGACTAAATTCACATGAAAATAATTTGTAAACCGAGATTCATTGGTTGGGTTCACCATCAAATTAATTGTTTAAAATGCAATAAACAAGAATGAAAATAAGCTAATATTTCCAATGCTCAATAACGGATTAAATTTAAGTTCCCGTTTTAAATTCCAGAGACCTCAAGCTTCCTCTACGTAAGACTTTCATTGCAATGTTTTAAAAATGTTCCTATTTTATCATAATTCGTCTGAGACAGTATCTGCAATTCCTAATTCAATTTTAGACGGATAAAACAGATTTGCTGTAATTTGGGCAATTCAATATTTTTGACGGACTTTCTTGTACATCAGTTGCAGGAAGGAATGTTTGCTAAAACCTTGCCTCAAAAGGTGAAAAGAGTGGAAAGTTCAAGAAATTCAAGAACATGAATATTTGCTATTCTAAATTTCGAGGCGAATTGGAATAATTTACAATTCACATCTTTTTAGTCGATGTATATAAAGGTAATATTCGGACACCATGGAAAATTTAAATGCTACAAAATTTAATGTGGCGTTGAATAAAAAATTTACATCTCTACTTTGATTTAAAATAAGCACCTTGATAAAACTATCAAGGCGCTTTAAATGTTTTGCTCAAAAATTGAAAATAAATGTTTAACATTTTAATTGACTCATAATATCAGTTATTATCAAATTTTTTCATTCTGCTAAAATTGCATGTTTGGACAAATGAGATAGGATGCGAATAAAGGTTTTCGGCATTGCTACTCTGTTCACAGCGAAAATATTTTCTACAACTTCGTTTGTCACACACAACAATCGCATAACAAATAATTAGTTATAATTATTGTTGCCTAGACTTTTTCTAAAATGTAACTTTGAAAACACTTTTCCTTCAACGCCACTGTATTTATTTTCCAGAATCCTCTAGTGTTGCTTTAAATCGAGTGTCAAAGCCGCTGGGATGCTATCTGACTACGACATCAAAATGCAAGAAACATGTTTTATCAGTACATCCAACGTCGAGGGGATATTCGATGATACATATATCAGCATCTGTAAGTACATTTTATAGCCCAAAATCATCTCAGTTTGCAAGGGATGCCACATTTTGATACCTTATAAAAAATGAACAAATCACAGCCGATTGTCGACAAAACCTTGAAATTCTGCTTCTATAGAATCCAAAGAAAAATGTTCCTTTAAAAGCCAATGCAGTTTAGGAAAGCAGCAGGAAAATTTGTATTAACATTTAATTTGTAACGGAACCAATCCTATAAAAATTAATGCTGCAAATATGTAGACAAATTCAGCCCCATTTTGAAAATTTATGTGCAAATTTTATACTTGCTGATACCATGTTCTTTAAAATTGTTAAGTGCCCCAAATACAGGCAAATAAAACGTCAAGAAACATTACATTTTCTCAATTTCTGGACACAACTTGTTAAAATAATTTCCAAATTGGTCTCGTTGGGCTAATTCAAAAACTCTTCTTCGAAAAAAAATACGTGGAGCCAAGCCTGGATTTTTGCTGAAGAAATCAAATTTTAAAAAGGCCAAGTACTGCTGAGAAGACAATATTTTTAGATTGGGAGCTTGGCTAAATTTAGATTTGAGCAAGGACTGACCACTAACTTTTACAGTTGATGATAATGCATTACAAAAATTGAAGATTTCGATTTTGAAACGACGTTTTAAACTTTTGTCCAAACTTTAAAACAAATTAAGCACTTTTCACATTCGAACAAATCCGCGAGTCATGTCAATATTAATAAACAATAGTTAGAAGGTCATTCATTGATGTTCCGTTTTGTTTCATTGGAGTCTCAACAATAGAAGATGTTCTTTTGATGTTGACTTACAATTCCTTCAGAACGCAAAAAAATTACCTCAAACTCGCGTACATTTCAGAATACAGTTGTAAAACGGGGGATTAAATAAATTTGGAAGTAACTTCAAATTTGGACTGACTTCCATCTGGATTTTGAGCAAATGAAATTTAAAAGAATTGAATTGGTAAGTTATTATGAATTATAGTTGTGTAATCAGCTGGGATATTTTTTCATGATGCAAAAATATCTATTTTAACATCAGGCATAAAATAAGCATTTTAGGATGTGGAAATAAATCCGGTCTTATCCCTGCGTCCCTGAATAATAGTTGCCGCCAATTAGACGATGCACGTGAGTGACTCACAAAACATTTGATGCCCAAATTTTCCTGGAAATCATTTCTTTTAGAGTTGGTTTTATGAATAAGTTTTTGTGATCCCAGAAGTCACTAACGAAACAAAGTCAGGTTTTTCACAGATGTTCAATTTGACGCCTGGGACTAAATATTTTTCTCACCCTTGTTTAGTATAATTTTCAAGGCAAACACCCGTTAATAGCTCCCAGAATTTAATCAACGATTGTCAGAATATTATTAGAATACCTGACTCAGACGACTGTTGAAAATCGCGAAGGTCAAGGAAGCATAATTAAGTGTGAGAAACCTGTTTTCATAGTTTTTTTTTTGGAATGTGAGCGTAATCTTTACACCAAAATTTATTTAAAATGAAAGGATCGGCAGTTAACACGTGGAAAAATGAAACAAGGAATATATATACGACCATAATTATTTTGTCCACCTCAAGTGCGCAAAGGTGTAAATGTCTCATAAAATATTTTATTCGCCTATTAAGGTTGTAGCAAATTTCATTCCAGAATTTTTAGAATTCACTGTATCCACCTAAGTCAATTTGAGCTCGTGGGGTCCAGAACTTCTGCCGGGGACAGGGACGTCCCGTCGGGACACTGGGGGGACCGGGACGGGACGTCCCCGGAGACAAAATAATTGTTCCCATGTCGTATTCGGGACGGGACGGGGACAAAAAAAATTTCCCCATTATATCAGGGACGGGACGGGGACAAAAACAATTGTTCCCATTATATTCGCGACATGCTTTTTGGTCGTGTATATAACGTGACGGGACGAACAAGCATAGCAGAACAAGGATAACGTTTCAGCTTTAATGCTCATGAGTAAACTATTCTGTGAACACTATTTCACCGAATGTAAGAAATTCGATTTTAGGTTGTAGAAAATGAGGCTTGTTGCTCAAAAAGTTAAGGAAGAATCTTGGAGCCACGATTCTATATCGATCGTGTTTTTTATGTTTTTGGTACAAATATTTTTTGTACGACCTCATGTTCCGATTTTCGGTACGAGAATGTCGACAACTGTTTTCAGTAATTATCGGGTCGGTACAGGAATTTTGTTCACATGCGGGACTAGGGATGCCAATGGTCTGGTCCGGACCATTAATAATGGTCCGTTATTGGTCTGGTCCGGTCTGGTCCTAGACTTGTATGGTCTGGTCCGGTCTGGTCTAACACTTGGACCAGACCAGATACAATTGGTCCAGCTTCAGGACCAGACCAGACCAGACCACAGGACCATGGTCCCAAAAGTACGCAAAATAAAAAATTTGAGTTAACGAAATCCTGTGGAACAAATTAAAAATGTTATTTCTGAGGATAAAAAAAATTTGACTGGATAAAATATGATTATTCAATTGCTCTGAATGGTTTTCTGGACCATGGTCCGGACCATGGTCTTTGGTCTGGTCTGGTCCGAATGACTGGATCAGACCACTGGTCTGGTCCGAAAAACTGGACCAGACCAATGGTCTGGTCTGCGCTTTGGACCAGACCAGTTTCATAAAATCTGGATCAGACCAGACCATTGGCATCACTATGCGGGACCGGGGACAATATTTTTTTTAATTTTGGGGACGCGACGGGGGCTAGGTTGTTGTCCCCATGTCCCGACTTTCGGGACGGGACCGGGGACAACGTTTTTTAAAAATTTTGGGGACGCGACGGGGGCTAGGTTGTTGTCCCCATGTCCCGACTTTCGGGACCGGACCGGGGACAACGTTTTTTAAAAATTTTGGGGACGGGACGGGGACATGGTTTTTGTCACCGTGTCCCGATTGTCGGGACGGGACTGGGGACACAATTTTGTCCCCAACAGAAGCTCTGGTGGGGTCAAATCGTGTTAAGCAATGTTGATATTTTTCACAATTTTAATTTGAAAATTATTTTCAGTCAAAATTTGGGACCTTGTTTGTAAAAAATGCCCATGAATTTTATAAGCCGCTATTACTTGCAATTAGGACTATACGGGAAGGACTATAAACATGACCAAAAATGGTAAGAAATTCAGCTTAAAGAATAAATTCAAAATGTCGGAATTTCTGATCTTCAAATTCTCATTGACAGTCCAGCGTTCATAGATTTTTTCCGTCAGCTTAGTTTTCAGATAATTTGATTTTGAGGGTCAATTAAGTCGCCATACCCACTACCTAATGGACCCAAATCGATTGTAAAAAATAAAAGTCCAGTGTACGGAAAAGGTTTTGAATTGTCATTCAAGCAGAAGCTTTCTCTTAGCATCAATCGTACATCTATGCCTTTTTTTTTTTTTACAGATTTACAGTTTTCACGCCACCTGAAATAATTTTGCCTTCTTTTTTTTTTGTTAATGTTGAAGTATGTATGCATATTAGCTGCGTTTGTGAAGGGAACATAATCATACGCCTGTAGTCTGTAGAGTGTAATTCCTATATAGTGGCTCCCATGGGATGACAAAATACCGGTCAATATCTGTATATGGAGATGATACTTTATCTTACCAATGATTACTGT
This sequence comes from Allacma fusca, assembly GCA_947179485.1. Taxonomy (NCBI): domain Eukaryota; kingdom Metazoa; phylum Arthropoda; class Collembola; order Symphypleona; family Sminthuridae; genus Allacma; species Allacma fusca. The sequence continues at coordinate 47,568,795 of OX359245.1, forward strand.
AATTCCAATGTTCAATAACTGATTAAATTTAAGTTCACATTCTAAATTCTAAAAACCACAAGTTTGCCCTAAGGAATATTTCATATGTAATGTTACAAAAATTGCCCCATTTTGCCATAATCGGCCTGAGACAGTATTTACAATTTCGCAATTAAAATTTAGCTGGGAAAAACAGATTTGTTGCAATTTGAGCAACTGAATATTTTTGATGGACTTTCTTTTATATCATCTACAGGATAGAATGTTTGCTAGCACCTTGACACTAAAGGCGGAACGAGTCAAAAGTGCAAAAAAATCAAGAAAATTAATTATTGCTATAAGTTGTAAATTTCGACGAAAATTGAAATATTTTATAATTGGCATCATTTTAACATGTAGAAGTAGTAATCGGATGCTATTTGAAAATGTGGATTATACCAAATTCATTTTGAAATTGAATGGAAAATTTACTTTACATAATTTAACTTTAATTTAAAATTAAATTAAACTTCAGAAGTTACACTGACGATTGATAAAATCAATGCCACTTGATAAAACTATCAAGGAGCTGTAAATGCTTTTCTCCAAAATTTAAAATAAATATTTTGAAATTTAATTGTCACACAATATCAGTTACTACTACATTTTCTGCACCATTAAAATTTCGTGGTTGACAAATGTTGCGATCAGCACAAACCAAAGATTTTGGCCATTACTACTCCGCTCACAGCAAAAATATTTTCTGCAACTTCGTTTGTGAAGCATAGTAACAATCGCATAGAAAATAATTAATTATAATAATTGTTGTCTAATTTCTAAAATGTAACTTTCAAAATACTTTTCCTTCAACGCCACTGTAACTATTCTCCGGGATCTTTTGCAGACAGGATATTGGACTTGGATCTATGCCAAATATTTCCAGAGTGATCATACGTTTGTTAATTAAAACAAAATGATTTGACCTCAAATCTTAATTTATTAGTATAATAATTTTTACCAAAAATTATGAAACTCAATTTAATTTTTTTATCTGCAGGTTAGACTAATAAACTAATAACCCTCGTTAGAGTGTAGCTACAAAACGTTTGATTTATTTATTTTGACGAAACTCTCCTTGAATTTTCTAAAATTTAATTTTTTAATTAATTAAGACTATTTTTTTGAGCTACATGAATCTAGAATGCAAAGAAAGGCGTAATGTTTTTGGATTTTTATCTCGACAATAATTATTATTGTATATACAAGAAATCATCGTTTTCATTTCTTACGACTGAAACATATGGGTTTTTGGTTATTTTAGATTTAAATGTTCGGGGTTAATCCTTAGGATTTATACAGATGTAACTTAATGTTTTATAACCAAAGGAGCCGTTTCACGTAACTCCTAAAATCAGATGATTAAGTAACTCGCAAGTAAGGGGGTACTGTCTACGTGACAAGGGTGCTAATAAAAAGTAATTATGGAATGATACTTGAGGTGATCAAATAATGTAATTGTGTATTGAGTTGTGTTATACTCAGGGATGTCAATTTCCAATTTTGTGATTGCAATTAACGATTAACGATTACTTCGAAAACAAAATGAATTTATAATTACAATTAATGATTAATGGGCTTACAACTAATAATTAATAATTACGATTAACGGTTACTTTGAAAATATTATTCACTGATAATTACAATTAACGATTACTTTAGAAATAATTTTCACTGATGATTACAATTAACGATTACTTTAGAAATAATTTTCACTGATGATTACAATTAACGATTACTTTAGAAATAATTTTCACTGATGATTACAATTAACGATTACTTTGAAAATATTATTCACTGATGATTACAATTAACGATTACTTTAAAAATAATTTTCATTGTTGATTACAATTAACGATTACTTTAGAAATAATTTTCACTGATGATTACAATTAACGATTACTCCGAAAATAATTTTCATTGATGATTACAATTGACGATTACTTTAAAAATAATTTTCATTGATGATTGCAATTAACGATTAACGATTATTTTGAAAATTATTAATTGAGGATTGCAATTAACGATTATCTTTTAACAAAATATTTAATTGTCGATTACAATTATTAATGTTTATTTTTTTAAACATTTAATTGTCGATTACAATTATTGTTTATTTTTTTACATTTAATTGTCGATTACAATTATTGTTTATTTTTTTATATTTAATTGTCGATTACAATTATTGTTTATTTTTTTACATTTAATTGTCGATTACAATTATTGTTAATTTTTTTAACATTTAATTGTCGATTACAATTATTGTTAATTTTTTTTAACATTTAATTGTCGATTACAATTATTGTTCAATCAATCAAGGCCTGTTCGGCCAGTTTATTGCATTTACTCGGGCTTACCCATAATGCATTATATAGATACAAATTTTTGAATGCATGAAATTAGGAAGAAGGCTAGTTGTTTACATAGATTCACGTCGGCGTTACAAATATTACGAAGGACTAGTCTCTTGAGATGTGTGAAAAGTACTTAGTTCTAATATCACATAAGTACTTGCAGTCATACAGAATGTGCTCAATGTCATAAAGTGTAGGTGGGCCACACAGCTAACAAAATTCTTCATTCAATATAATACAGTTCATTCGATAGATTAGCCTACTGCTGTTGAGTCGAAACTGGCACAGTAGGGCTTTGAGTGACAATGGAATGTGGGTATTTAGATACTGCTTGCATTTATCATTTTAATAAGCTAACTTGTGCAAAGGGTGAGACGAGGAGTTCAGGATTCTGTTCATGTCGTGTAAACTGCTCTGATCGTAAACAGAGTGTATTATATCCTTTATATTATCAGCCAGATACACCGGACACTGCTTAGTAAAAACTTCTTCGAACCCTAGACTGCTTAGAATTTTGGAGACGTCGCCAGCCCGATAATTGATGATTACAATTGATAATTGATTTTTGAAAACGGCTAATTGATGATTACAATTGATAATTGATTTTTGAAAACGGTTAATTGATGATTACAATTGATAATTGATTTTTGAAAACGGTAAATTAATGATTACAATTGATAATTGATTTTTGAAAAAGGTTAATTGATGATTACAATTGATGATTGATTTTTGCAAAAAGGTTAATTGATGATTACAATTGATGATTATTTCAAAAAATCCAAGCTTACTAAATTAACGATTGATGATTAATAATTAGTAATCATTAATCGTTAATCATTAATCGTGATTATTAATCGTTGACATCCCTGGTTATACTTTTTGAATCTACTCAGGAAGGTAGTTTATTAAATGGTTGGGATTATATTTCAGTTCAAAATATATACTTTAACACGAGATCAAGATTCTCACTTGAATTCCAGAAACCAACTCAAGATCAAGATATCAACTCGAATCCCAAAGACCAACTGTCTCTCTCATTCTTCTCTCCCAGGACGCTTGGCGTCCTTTTTCTAATCTCAAGTTCCAACTCATCACATATGAGTTTCCATAGATCCTTGAGGATATTTACCATATCTAATCTTAAATATTATTTAAATTATGTTCCTTAGGAACTTATCATCTAATTCTTATTTTCTAAATTCATCTAATTCTATATCCGCTACACGACTGACCTAAAATCATTTAATTGGAAGACGTGTCGGAAAAAATAGGAGCCGGCGTCACAATTTAGCTATTTGTTGTCCTAACAATTTTCCTTCAGTGTACTTTTTTCATGTAATGGACGTCGAGACAATTGAACCATAGAATCATTTACAGAACTTTCAAAAAAACAAGTAGATTTTTCTCGGGAAATGTTGGAACGAATTGTGAATGTGAATTGAACACTTTTGAGTATCTTAAATGCAAGTACTCCATTAAATTTGAACTGAGTAAGTGGGAATTCAATTTCAGCGTAATGTGACTTAGGAAACAAATGTTTTCAGGAACGCTGTAGTAGTTACAATCCCTTTAATTAGGTTCAAACAATTATATTGACCTCTTTGGGTAATAAAGGGGCCGACCAATATTTAGAACTCAGGTTCAACAGGCTGGAAAAATAATTTGTGTGGCGTGGAAATTCAACAATTTTGTGTTATGATTTACAATTGCTTCTCCATTTCGCCACGGATTTAAAAATAATAATTCTTAATAAAATATCGTATTCATTTAATAAAAATGATTGTGAATCTGTCATAAAATCTTGTTTTACTAAACTTTATTGGACTGTTCAATTCGCCCCAAAGTGTAACTAATTTTTTATTTCAGGATCAGAAGATTTTGGGATTGTCGGAACAAATAAGAGCTGGCGTCACAATTTAGCTATTTGTTGTCCTAACAATTCTTCACTGTATTTTGCATGTAATGGACGTCGAGACAGTTGAACCGTATAATAATTTACAGAACTTTCAAAAAATATGCAGATTTTTTTTCGGAATTTTTGGAACGAATTGTGACTGTGAATTGAACACTTTTGAGTATCTTACATGCAAGTAATTACTTCATTGAATTTGAACTGAGTAAGCGGGAATTTAATTCCAACGTAATGGGATGAGTATCCACTTGATTTAGGAAACAAATGTTTTCAGGAACGCTGTAGTAGCTACAATCCGTATACGTTTAATCAATTATATTAACCTTTTTACGTAAACAGGCGACAATAATTTGTAGTAGTTCCTTCTGTATGTTGGAAAAATAATTTGTGGAGCGTGGAAATTCAACAATTTTGTGTAATGACTTCGAATTGCTTCTCCAATTCCCCACGGATTTAAAAAAAATAATTCTTAATAAAACATCGTATTAATTTGCCATACATATATGAATATGAATCTGTCATAAAATCCTTGTATTATAAAACTTTATTGGACTGTTCACTTCACACCAAAGTGTAATTAACTAAATTTTCAATTGTGGATCCGAATATTTTCTGACTATTTTAGAAATCGAAATGAAATATAGCCAAGCGACACACTTGTAACATTTTGAATTCTCAGCAAACATTGACTTTCGAAAGTTTGACTTCCTCAACAAACTTCTTGACTATTTGCTCCACTTCCGTCAGGGAGTAACACCAAAGGGTTTTGAGTTAGAGCATCGGCAAAATTTCAAAAATGCAAAAGAAAATGTGCTAGAAATTGGGAAAATTAAATGTTTCATTGCCAAATGCCTGGGGTTGGGAAGATGGTTAATACTCTACGTGTCAATCGACCCTACATTTAGTCCTCAAGATCACAAATGTGAACTAAATTCTGATATAATTGTTTAGTTTTTAAGTCAAAATAAGCATTTGCGTTAAGAAATGGGTGTACATGGGAACTTCATTGTATAGTAAATAAAGCTGAAATTGCTGCAGGACAATCCAAAGGAATAGGTACAATGTTTCACTTCGTTACAGTACATTCTGTTTTGCAATTATTTACATAATTCTGTTGAAATCGCAACTTTTATGTATATCCGCCAACTTTGGAAAAAATGGATTGTGTGGCGTTAGGGTTAAAATATTTTAAAACGTATTTAGGGACAGTTACTAAAACTACCAATTTTATTTTATTCGAATTAAAACCACCAGCATAACATTTCATTTCCCGTATTTTACAGACACTTGTCAGTTTCTACTGAATTGCGGCACATGTTTAAAAACGATTCTGAATTCTTAGCAAAAATTTATTTTTGAAAGGTCGATTTCTTCAATACAAATCCAAGTTTTGAGTTAAATAGCGCAACGATAAAATTTGGGAGTATTTGGAAGAAATTGTGCTAGGGAGTGAGAAAATTTCATGTTTCTTGTCATTTTACTTATACCGGGGTTTGGGGGAAGGCATCGATTTTAGTGAACATGGTATCCGGAAGTATGAAATTGAATTTAAAATTCGGGCTAAATTTGCAGCATTGGTTTTTAGGATTGATTTCGTTACCAACTAGTTACTAATATAAATTTCATTACCGCTTTCTACACCAGCGTTGACTTTTAATATGACAAGAACCTTTTGATACTGAAACAGGTTTTAAAGATTTTTCAAGGTCTGTGAATTGTTAATTTTTTTTTAAAGTTTCAACAAATTGACATATCTCGCATACCGTTATGAGGGAAGTGCTATTACCTGTGCACACGTTGTTGCGTAATTCCTGGACATTGGATTTACTGATAAATTATATTTTCCTCCGATTTCTGCATCTTTGTTACGTTGTATAATTTTGCACATTAATATTCTCTGAGTCAGCTCTGCAAGATCCTGCAAAATCGATACAGTAACGTCAAGCAAAATTATTTTCAATTGCTTTTATTTTATTCCATGAATATATAATTTAATAAAATAAATAATGGTTTTGTGTATTTTATTTCGACAAAAAAGATTTTCTTCAAAGTTGCAGATTTTCAGAAAGCCGTACGGAGTGTGACATGAATGTTCAAGCATTTTTAAAAAATTGAAAGAAAATTTGTGTGAGGAAATTTATTGCCGTTGTCAAAGCAAAAAAGCTTGATTCATCTGAACATTGTTCAGAACAATTGACGTTAAAATTTAACTCCGTATTAACGATCCACAGATCAAAAATTCCTCAGATAAAAAACTAGTGCGATGCCGCACAAGATATTTATCTGTGAATTGAATAATTAAAAAGATATTTACGTAATAATTGTGTTCATAAAAAACCACACACTGGAACATTTGTATATTACGGGCGGAAGTTCGGCTTTAGATTTTAAACTAAATTGGACCAACTTGTTTCGAAAATTTGATTTTTTATTATTTCAAATTTATTTATTTGGATGTAAATGCTTATCTGTAATGAATATTTGCTATTCAGTCATTTCTAATATGAAACCCTTATTATATCTGGCTTAATAGAAAAACGTTACGTAAAAACATTCGATCGGAACATTTTGGTTAAGACTTAGGACATAATTTTTCTGTCTGAATTTTGTTCCCTGTTTTTTAAATCAAAATTAAAATATTTAGTTTTTAATTTTTTTCTCACATTTCGAGCATAAACACACTGATCAATAGAGGCTGCTCATTCAGAAATGAACAATTAATTAAATGATTCAAATGTATTTGAGCTCACAGAATTAAGAAGAGTCAAACGATGATTTTTTACAAATGTCGTTTTAAATATTTTGTCATTTTTACGATAAATATTTAAAAATGTTATATCCGCATAATATCAGTTACCTTCATATTAGGTTCTGTTCTGTTCTTGCTGAGTGAATTTTGAGACTAATTTGTAAACCACTTCATGGATTTTCTAAGCGATTTTTTGATTACATACTACTAGAAAGAAACAAAACGAAAGAATCAAATGAACATGACCAAAATCCCGTTTACCTAAGTGAACAAATTTAGCTTTAAAACTCTAAATATAATGGAAAGTTTTTGAACTACCTTTCAGTAATCAATCTCACCTCAATAGTTTTTTATGAATTTGCAGCTTCACGCCACCTCAAATAATTTCACCGATCTCCTGCGTGTATTCGTTTTAGTTACGTAAAGAAACAGTAGTTGAATTTTTGTGTTTATTTTGCTCGTGTTTTAAGTGAAAATTATTCCGGTGGTATCTTTCTTCCAGCTTTTTCAAATTTATTGTGAAAATTACCAATACAGTGGTCAAGTAAATTAGAGGACGATTTTCAAGAAAAAATAAAATTTTGTATTTTTTCAAATTTAACGCTCGTTGTCATATTTAGGAATGTAATTAGCGAACAAAAGTTGAAAGCCTGTGTCATTATACTTACATAAGTTCGCGTGACACATAAATGTGCACCGAGACTTACATGCAAATAGCGTGACGTGTCCACTCAGGATTGAAACATGGTTAAAACAAGTCCAGAATTCGAAATAGAAAACTAGATTTCAAGGGAACCGTCAATACGAATTCGAATTACAAGTTTCTCAAAATATTGGGACTTTTAAACACATTTGATTTTGTGATCTTTCAAAACCACTTTCAAAAATTCTTACTCTTTCAAGAATTTCGTGAATGTCCAGAATTGAATGAGTATTTTGGCACGAATTGATTCTTTTCCTTTTTAGATATTTCGCCAATACGTTTTTATGTTGGATTTATTGTACTTTTACTATGGCGTATTCGAATTAGGAAAGTATTTTTAATGAGTGCAGTTAGAAAACGTAAAATTTCTCCTTGGGTACTCTTAATTTAGGGACGCAATCCAGTATGCGGATTGGCTGGCAGGTTTTCCAGAATGACGTTCAGAATTAAGGAGAGAAAGTCAGTAGTATTTGGCAAGTTGGTGTTTGGAGTACATTTCTGGAAAATTTTCCACTCGTCATCTGGCCTTCGAATTTAAGAAATAGTTTGACGAAATCACTTCGTTTTGGGAAGTTGTTGTCAAAATCTACCAGTATAGGTGTTCATGCCTAAAACCCAATCTTTGTTTTTAACATCAATCACTGATATTGTAGAGCAGATTTTGCGAAATATCCCTGCATTTGTTGAGGAAAAATTTCAAAAGGCCACTAATTTTATTGCGCAGAATTTGGGAAAAAATCCCTGATTTTGTAGAGCAAAATTTTCAAAAACTACATGATTTTGTTGAGCAGAAGTTTCAAAAAATCCATGATTTTGTTAGCAAACCAAATTCTTATAAACCCACTTTGGCGGTTTCCTGAGGAAATCGAACCCTTGGAAAATAAGACCTTAATTTACAACAAATGATAATTTTAGACGCGAATCGTTATGATTTTAGATATGGTGTGCGCTTAATGCTAACGATAAAAAAACGAAAACATGTGTTGATATTAAAACATGTTATCTAACAACGTAGTAAAACCCGAAATGTTTCGATCGAACGTGTTCAAAATGGGCTCAAAATTTTGCTTGAAAATAATTCTCGAATTAATATTTGAAAAACACCAACTTTGTTTGACACTATATTAACCCAGGTCAATGAAGTGTTTCTGGAAAATCTGCAAGGAAATTTGCAGTCTCCTTAACCTTGTTGAATTTCAACGGACGCAGAAATCCGACTTTTTATAATATGTTCTGACGCCCTTTGAAGAAAATGTTTTCGTGTGATTAAGATTTTACACTGGAAATACTTTTAAATCGATTTTGATATGGAATCTGAACGCACAAGTTTTCCTTACAACTTACGATGCACTCCTTACAAAGTGCATCAGAGCGTTCTTGGAAATGTAGAAATCAACTTTTTTCTCGAACATTTCATATTCCTGCAGCGTTTATGACACACAGTTAAAAAGGCAGTCAGTGGTGTGAAAGTACGCATTATTAGTAGTATGTATTCCCCATAAGAAAGCAACTCCTAAAATACCTTATTCCTCCAATTTTTAGGAAAATCCTTCCCAGATTATCTAAAACTATATTGATTAACCAGCGTCATTGTTTGCGACCCAGGAGTCCTGGACATGCTCAAAATCGTATATTTTTTACGCATTCACCAGTCGTTTATTTTAACACATGGAACCTCTTTTGATTTGAATAATTTGTTGCAGATCAAATTGAGCCCCGTAATTTTTGTGGTTTACTGTGCACTACTTTATTTGCTTGAACAAGCAAAAGTAAGCTTTCTCTGGAAATATTTAGCATAGAACCAAGTTCAATACATGTTAGAACCGTCCTTATACTTTCGAAACTAATTTTGACCTGAAAATTTTGAAAAAGCCGTAAATATTTTTGATAACTTTAACTTTTGATTTGATTTGAAACAATAAATTAACCATATGCTGCAGACGGAATCCTCCGGGTCTTGCACATTTCCTACCAAAGTGATGATGCAAATTCAGAAAAAGAATGACTTGGTATATTTAAGACTTCGCTTTCACGCCATATAGTTATTTTGTCCTAATCGAGTGATGAAATATCACGAGTTACATCGCGGTTTGGCAGCTGTTGTTTTGAAGCCTTATGAATACCTGATGTTGACTTAGAAGTCATGGATGTGGAAATCATTTCCGGTCTTATCCCAGCGCCCCTGAATAATAGTTGCCCCCTATTAGACCAAAATTTGATGTTCCAATTTTCCAGCAAGTTTTTTTCTAATGGAGTTTGTTTCATGAGTCAGTTTTTATGGTCCCAGCTGTCACTAACGAAACAAAGTCAGATTTTTCACTGAGCCTAGGTTTTTTGAAATTTGACACTTTATATCCAAATTTATTTAAAATGAAACGAGCGACAGTTCACACGTGGAAAAATGAAACAGGGTATAAAAATATACCGGACCCTAATTATTGTGTCCACCTCAAGTGCGCCAAGGTGTATGTGTTTCATAAAATATTTTATTCGCCTAAGTTTGTAGCAAATCTCATTGCATATTTTTTAGAACTCACTGTATCCACCTGGGTCAACATTTGAGCTCGTAGGGTCATAACGTGTTTTTAAAGTTGGTGCTTTTCAAAATATTAATTTGAAAATTATTTTTCACACAAACAAGTCACAACTTTGAACCTTATTTGTAAAGCATACCATGGTTTGTATAAGCTTCTGTTACTTGCAATTAGGACTCTATGGTAAGGACTGTAAACATGACCAAAAATGGTAAAGGAATTCAGCTTAAATAATAAATGCAAAATGTCGGAATCTCTAATCATCAAATTGTCATTGACAGTCCAGCGTACATAGATTTTTTTCGTGTGCTTAGTTTCCAGATAATTTGATGTGGGGATTCAGTTAAGTCTAGCCTTATCCACCTACGTGACCCAATTCGATTGTAAAAAATACAAATACAGTATACGGAAAAGGTTTTGAATTGCCATTCAGGTAGAAGGACTTGCATGATTGATGTAATTATAGATCGATCGATTTGGATACACAAAGATTAAAACATGCACATTGAAATATTTCTATAATTTCAAATTACCTTGTTGAATTAGTTGCCTGGTTGTCCAAAGAGTTTCAATAACTTGACTTGTACTATATAATACGGTGTATATTCTAATTGCTGGATTCGTTGTTGAAGCAATGAGAACTATAATTTTACGCCTTGTTCCAGAAGTTTTGTATAAGCTCCTGTGTGATGCAACTTTTGAAAGCAAGGTAGATTTCCTTCTGGGGATATCCGTGTCGTCGACCTCCTTGACCTCTTTCCATCCTGATATAATTCAATTTATTTTTGTAGCAAGGAATTGAGATATACAATCCATATCTCAATTTGTAATGTATGTAATTAAATTTAAATCTTACAGTACGGGAGGCAGGGTCATGTCTCAAAAAATTATATGCTGAGACAAGTGTAAGTGTTCGGATCAGCGTCAGGGCTCTGTCGGTTTCATTCCTTAAAGATATTTGACTCTAAACAAACTTTGGACGAATTCAATATTAAAGACATACAAGTAACATTCCGTGCTTCGTGTTTAAAATCCGCGGAAATTTGCTTGAAAGAAGGCGAAGGCAGCTTTGGCATGCGTCACCTCAATCTGCAAGAGTATGAGCAAAACCTGATATCGGAGATTCTCAAAACATCAACTGTTGGCAACAAAGTATTTACTCATTTTACTTTTAATAATGAAAGAGTGCACGAATACATAATTAGATATGCAAAACATATTCAAACTATAATTTATCGACTAGAAATGATTTGAAGTACAATAGCCTATCAATATGTTCAGAAACGTTCAGTATAAAGCAAAAGCATTAGATAATATAATTTAATTAAATATGTTGAACTCAAAATTTCCTATAGACTAACTGTGAGTAGAAGATGAAATTGTTTAATAATTTACTATACCTGATATATAAATATTTATAAATAATTATGAACTAAGTAACTAGTACGAACTATAAATAATAATAAACAATTTCGTAATCAGAATATGTTGTTTATAACCAGATTTATACTTTGCAATTCAAAAACAAAAATATTCCTATTCGTTTGGATAGTGCATCTAAATATGTTGACTCCGTGAGCAAATATGTTCGTGCAAAGTTAAAACATAAAAAGGTTAATAGTTTCTAAACGATTAAAAGCACCATTGTTTGAATCTGAAAATATAAATATATCCTTTTCATCACCATAAATCTCATTTGCGGTTTTTTACCGGGCTAAAAATTATTGTATTAATCCCTGGTATCATCCAGGGCAACGTTTAAGCAGTTGTTATTTTTTCGTCTAAATCGCATTCGTATTTCCAAAAGTATTGTGGTGGAGAGTAAGTCACGTGCCATGTTCTATTTGTTGAAAAATTAAAACTTCTGGCTTATTAGATTATTTATCTTAGATTATTAGATTATTTATCTTAGATTATTTATCATAGCATGTTTTCATTAGCATTAAATACACACCATATAAAAAACTAAAATTTCGCGTTTATTTTTTACAATTTCAGTTCTTGAATTTACCAGGGGTTACATTTCCTCAGGAAACCGCGATTGTCTCCCACAAACAATTTCTAAGAATTTGTTTGTCTACCAAATCAAGGTACTTCATTTTAAATACAGGAATGCTTTAGCTTTTTTAGCCAACAATATGACGGATATTTAAAAAACGTTGTTCAACAAAATCTGGGGACTTTTTTAAAACTTTGCTCTGCAAAACCTGGGATTGTTGTAAAAACTAGTTTTCTGCCGGTTCAAAGATTTGGAATAACCGAATTTGCAATTGCAGTTACAATTAATAATGCCAGTACCTAGCAATGCCTTATCATGGTAAAATATGTAAATTAGATTACGCAAAGCTGAACTAGCAATTAGTTCATACGTTACTTGCAGTTGCTAATGCTACGGATTTGTGAACTTCCCACCAGGGTCATCAAATTCTGCAGGAAAATTCAACAATCATCTGCCAGGGAGACTTAGCAAAATCAGACCCCTGGTTTCACACTAAAAAATGATGATTTAGTTTTCAAAATCTTTCTCAGTTTAAATTCTAAAATCGAGCACCACTTGTCTTTAAGGGATGAGGAGTTTCCACGCCACTTAATACACTGTTGAGGGTATTCACACATTGCGTCTTGTATATTAACTTTGTGTTTTCGAGTAAACCGTCTGTACGTGATATTTTAACATAAATAAAAACACAAGATGCTGTAAATGATAGTTCAACATTATCAATAAGCACATATGAAGCAATCGACAGAGACAGCAGTTTGAATAATGACAATATGGATGATGTTCCTGCAAGTGTTTTAAAATGTAGAACTTCAAGGTTAGAGTCGAGGTAATAATTATCGCAATGTGCTTTAAAGGATTTCCGAAAAATTCTGACAAAAACCGCACATTTTGTGGATTTGTCAAATGACGCTAGGACAACACTAAAAACACTTTGAAATACTCAAATTTTAATTCCCACAGCAAGGATACACATTTAGATTTAGTAAAAAATCTAAAATATTCTAGTTCAAAAGAGATTGTGTTACAAATTAACATTGATGGTCTGTTGATTTCAAGATACGTTCAAACCGGCAGTTCTGATCAATCCTTGCAAAAATTACTAAAATATTCGAGACTCTATCTGTCAAAGTCCTAAAAAGGATTTCATTTGAAAATATCCTCAGGATATTTTTAAGGTCATGTGTCCTGACTGAGTAGCTTATGAATTTATGTCCTGGATTAGAAATTGTTTTTCAGACCTTACGAATATATATTACCCTGGAATCTTTCTGCGTCATTACATGATAGAGTCACAGTACAGGCCACATTAGCAGTTAACCTTCCAAGGAATCCCCAAATTTATTTTCTTTGGTGTTTTCGGACCAATCCCTATTTAATTCCACGAATCTTCAAAAAAGGCAATTTTGGAAAAGTATACACAGAGAGTGAAACACGAAATTTCTCCTTGTGTACTCTTAATTAAGGAATGTATGCTGGCAGGTTTTACATAATGGTGTCCAAAATTGAGGAGAGAGAGTCAGACTATTACGCAAGTTCGGTGTTTGGAGTGCAAATCAAATAGAAATCCCTTTATAAAAAATATGAAGAGTAAAATATTTTTCTGGATAATTTTCCAGCAATTATCCGGGCTCCAAACACCGAATTTAAGAAATAGTATGAACGCAGTCGCTTTGTCGTGGAAAATCTACTAGCCGTTGTGTGTGCGTCCGGACCAATTCCTTGTAATTAACATCAATCCCTGATTTTATTGAGCATAATTGTCAAAAAGTCCCAAATTTTGTTGAGCATAATTGTCAAAAAGTCCCAAATTTTGTTGAGCATAATTGTCAAAAAGTCCCAAATTTTGTTGAGCAGAATTTGATAAAATGTAAAATATTTGTAGTAGAATCCGATCCCTTCCGCGCTTTTTTCCCTTGAGCTTCAAATGTTCCGGCAGGAATTTTTGATGAAATAGCAACACTTACACGGAAAATAATTGTCAAAATCTTTTTCACAATAAAATCGTCTTGGAAATTGAAAACCATCTTGAAAATCACAATTTATTCTGAAAAGTTTATAATTGTCATTGCAGAGTTAAATAACAATTTGTCTCTCCTTAGGCCAGGAAAATGGAAACCGTTAGAAAACGAGAATATCCAAGAGTTTAACGTAAATTATAAATTAACGTAATTAAAAATATGATAATTTACACGACTTCAATAATTACTTACAAGAGATAATTATATGGATTTCAAATTGATTTACTCAAATTAAAGTGGATCAAAATCCTTATATTGAAATTTGAAGTTAATTAAAATAAAATTACAATAATTTAATCATTTGTTGTGGAAAGTTCGAAACACGTCAAGTCACACACATTTCCTACCAAAGAGACGATTTGGTGTATTTAAGGCTTGACTTTCACGCCACATAACTTCTTGTTGCTCGACGATTACAGTATATTAATAAAGATTTTGACCTGTCCGCAATTTATTGCTCTGGATTTTCAACATTAGAAGATGTTCATTTGGAGTTTACCCACAATTCTTCCTGAACGAAAGAAATTTACAAAACACTCGAGAAAATTTCCTCAAAATTCGCATTTCAGTATACAGCTATAAAACGGGGGATTAAACAAATTTGGAAGTAACTTTAAATTTGTAGTGACTTCCAACTGGATTTTCATCAAATGAAATTGAAAACAATTCAATCGGTAAATTATTGTAAAATATAATTAATGGGGATTCCATTTAATTCTCTCACCATCCACCTACGTGACCCAATTCAGTTGTAAAATTTTCGCAAATGCAGTATACGGGAAATGTTTTGAATTGTAATTCAAGCAGAATGTTTTTCTTGCATCAATTGCTTTTCAAGGATTTACAGCTTTCATGGCACCTGAAATAATTTGAACTTTCCTCTGTTGCATAATCGGTATAATATTTGGGCGTAAATATAATTGGGTTAGATAATCGACATTAACCAAACGTCTGTACAGTGTAAATCAAAACAAAAAAAATGTAAAGAAAAATTATAATAATTAAAATTTTTATAATTTTAAGATTTTTGGTTGATCATAGTACATGCATTGCATTGCATGTACAACTATTTGCTCCTATCCTACGCAATTATTTTATTTCTCATTGTAATTTTAAAAATATTTTAAAAACAAATGTTCTTATGTTACTGGCTTTTTAGGTTTAGATTCGAGTTACGTGATCACTTTCAAACATGAAAATAAATTGTGAGCCAGGATTCATAAACCATCTGAGAAAGTATCTAATATAATTTCTAATACAAATTTAGATGGAAAAACAGATTTGTTGCAACATGGGCAACTGAATATTTTTGACGTACTTTCTTATATATCAGTTACAGGAAGGTTTGTTAACTAACACCTTGCACCAAAAGGCTGAACGAGTCGAAAGTTCAAAACATTCAAGAGCATAAATTATTGCAACAAATGCTAAATCGTTTTTATGCTGTAAGGACACATCTAACGAGGTATTCCACTTGTTTCTATGCTAAATATTTCTAGACCAATCCTACTTTTGCTGGTTAAAGCAAAACTAATGATTTCACCTCAAATTTTAATTTACTACTATAATATTTTTTTTTTAAATTGAAGCTCAATTTAATTTGTTTTATCTGCAGGATAGACTATAACCCTCGTTAAAGTGTAGCTCAAAGAAGTTTTAAGTTTTATATTTATTTATTTTGTGGAAAATTCTCATAAATTTTCTAAAATTTATTTAATTGACCTGGGAGATTTTTGGGGGCTACACGAGTCCAAAATGTAAGGTAAAGGCACAATTTTGTCGGATTTTCATCTCTAGGATTATTATTGTAAATAAAAGTAAGTAATTGTCGTTAAAAAGTTTTGAAAAAAATCATAACTGAATTTGAAAAAAATGAAAATTTAATTTCGAAATATTTTTAAAAAAATAGCGTTAGTAGTAGTGACTGGTACGTGTTGAAACATTTCATTGAAATCGGTGCATCAGTTTGGGAGAAAACAAAGATGTTTATTTTATTTATTCATTTATTTTTTTACGAGGACCGATTTCAACAAATAACGAATCATCCGACGATGTAATCTAAGCAATGTTCACAAACATTTTGAACGAAATTGGTAGAGTATTTTCGGAGGAAAACTGCGGAACCCACGGACAACACTATTTTATAAGGGGATTGTCGCCGCCTTAAAAATTATATTAAAATTTTTGGAAAAAATGAAGAAACGAATCATTATATATTGCAACTCTACGATAAAAACATCATTTGTGCAGCGTGGAAATTTAGCAATTTTGTGCAAATGCATGACTCTGGCAATTGTTAAGGTGGTCTCTAAAACATGTTCAAATAAATATCATGAAGGTAAAAGCACTAATTTACAACATTTTGAAACCAGTTTTTGAAACTTGTTTGGCGGATTTGTACTTATGGTCTTACTAACTTACTGGATAAATGTATAAAATTCAATGTATTAGAAAACTGACAACAAAGTTAGCCAAATTAGTGACGCGAATATAAATACATTATTCAGGAGTTATAAGAATATTTGTTTAAAGGAAAAAATAACTGTACCTAGGGTCATGTTAATTTACTTTGAAACACATGCACAACTCAAAAATTTAATAACATGCGTTTACCTTACGTTAGCAGATTCATTTTTTAAATGTCGTATTATTTGGCCGAATTATAAAAAATACTTTGAGAGAATAAACTTTAGATATAACTCAGATAGGTACTTTGAGATAAATTTGAGAGTATTTTCAACATGTATTTCGTATTTCAAATACGGTATTTTTATTTCATATTTTCTCGTTTTGTTAGATAAAAGTATTTTGTTTTGAATCTTGCCCAACTGACTCCGGACATTTGTATTTTATTTTGTATCTTAACTAAGTTACACCCGGTATTTGTATTTTGTGTATTTTAAATTTTCTGAACATGTATTTGTCTTTTGTATTTTAATAGTAAATTTCATGTATTTTCCACACCACTACTCACGATGCACTTCTTACAAAGTACATCAAAACGTTATAGCAAAAAAATAAATAAACGTATTTACCCAACATCTCACCTACCGCGGTTGCTAAAGAAATCCAAGGTAAAAGGCACTCAGTGGCGTAAAAGCAGTGCTGCGATCGGGTCAAGTAATTTCAAAACTTGACCATGAACTTGACTTGACCATGAAACTTCAAGTAATTGTCAAGACCCGACCTGAACTTGAATACTCACGTTCGTGTAATTACTTGACTTGTCAAGTTCAAGTAATCAAGTAAATTTTCTAAGACACGAACTTGATCAAGTAGTTACAGCTCCAAACTTGACTTGAATTTTACCATGACTTAAACGTGGCTTGAACTTGATAATTCAAGTTAAGTATCACAAGAAATAAAATATAGTCACAATCATTTGTTGAGCGTGCATCGGTAAAGTATTTCCTTTAGGCCAAAAACCAAAACGCTTTCAGAAAACAATTGTACTACCATTTTTATTTAAAACCATTCGAGGGCTTCCTTTCGCTCATTCTGAATGCAGTAAAATGCTCAAAATAAGGGATACTCAAGGTACCATACACTTTATTCCCTTATAAGAAACGTCTGAAGTAGTCTAAATGAAAGTTGAAAGTTATGTCCAACAAATGCATCCCTTGTATCGATACATTCCTTATAAGCTGAGCCCTTATAACGGACTTTCATTGTAGATCTAACGAATATCACATAAAGTCAAAATTTATTTAAAGTTCATAAATCAGCATATTTAAGCAATATCAGTGAAAGTACTCTTAACTTAATATTCAATACAGTAAACTAATATTGACTTGTAATACATTTTGTAATGGGCCATCCAAACCAACCAGTTCCCGACGACTTTTACTTAGAAAAATAAAGTTCTAAGCTCAAACAATCATAAACGTAAGTTATAAGATCACCCATTAATTTATCTCGCATTGAAAATTACTTAAAAATTAAAGAACCACTCACAAACAGTGGTTGCACAGGTATTTGCCCTCGAATCAGTATGGAAAATCAAACATCGTCTTCCAGGAAAATTTACTGAAATGCGACCCTTGGTTTCAAAAAATTCTGCTTTAGTTTCCAAAATTTACAGTAAGCCCCACTTTAAATTCCAACTAAAATTGATAACCACTTGGAAAAATTTAGTGCAAAATGCAGTTGTTAGTTTTAAAATGTACAGCTTCCGCGCCGCTTAAAACACTGGGAGTTATCGCACAAACTTTGTCGTTGTTTTTGTTACTGGTTATGGGATAAGTATGCGAACATAAATATTAAAGACAATTTTTTGGAATAAGTTTGAATAAATAAATATGAAAAACAATCATTTCTGGTCGTGAATGTACTAAATTAGTACTAAGTCACAGAATTATTTAACGCTTAAAAACGTCCAGACTGTGAGTGAATCCGTGTAACAGCGTTTATGTTTTACTGATTTAAATTTGTCTGAGAATCGAGGCCATGACTCGAATAATAGTAATCAAGCATGAAACAAATATTTAGCTCCACAGATAAAAATAAACATCTGAGAAGAATCTAATTTTTTTCGCTACAGAGGTTCTGACCTCTAATACTGACAATTGAATCAAATTCTACTAGAAAAGAATTAGGGTTTAAGGATAAGGCCTGTAATTATTTTCATGTGTATTTGACGTCTGATTTCAAAGTATATTTGTACAAAAATATCCGGGTTGTTGACACAATTATAATTCATAATAATTTTCCAATTCACTTGTTTTCAATTTCATTTGCTCAAAATCCAGTTGGAAGTAGCTCCAAAATTTAAAGTTAATTACCTCAAATTTTTTTAATGGCCCCTTTTAAAAGGCTAGGGGCAAAACAAGGTTTTATTGAACTGTTTAATCAAATGTACACATTTTTTTAGCCCATTTTTGTAGGTGTTTTGTAAATTTGTTCCGTTCAGAAAGAATTGTAAAACAACTACACATTTTGAGAAACCCATATACAATATGAATTTTGTTGCAGCTGAGGCGATCTTTGATAGTGCAAGTGCTCAAGGAACAAGAAATAGTTATGTGGCGGGAAAGCGACGCCTTAAATATACCAAGTCGTTCTCATTTTCTAAATCAGCATCGTCTCTCCGGTAGGACGGCGTGTTTCTAACTGTCAGTAGCATATCGTCGCTAAAGAGGCAAAATGGAATGCATGCATTTTCAATTACAATCAAAAAGGTCCACATGCAGTTTTACTAAATGCAAAATGGAATAGATGCATCAAGTTTTAAAAGCAATATGGTCTACTTACAATTTCATCTAAAAGCAAAATGGTCTACATACAATTTTGCTTTAAAGCAGAATGGCCATTATGAAAGTATACACTCATGTAGACCATTTTGCTTTTAGTGAAAACTGCATGTAGTTCTTTTTGCTTTCAGGAAAGCTTGCAACTATTTCGTTTTGCCTTTAAGGAAAAAGGCATGTAGACCATTTTGCTTCTAGTCAAAATTGCACTTAGTCCATTTTGCCTCTTCAGCGACGATATGCGTAATTTATTGCGAGCGTAATTGCATATTTGCAACATATTCGCGGTCTACACGCAGGTCCTCAACTCCTGCTATCCATGATTCAGCAGACCTACTGGATTATTTCAGGACAAGATGTTGTTCGTCAATTTTTCAGGCGCTGCCTAGTATGCTTCCGTCATCGTGCCCAGGCCTGCAACCAAAAAATGAGTGACCTTCCTGCAGCTAGAGTTACCCCCACAAGACCCTTTCAGAGATGTGGCGTGGACTTTGCTGGTCCGTTTATTCTCCGCCGAACAATTGGTGGCGAGAGCAATTAAACCTGTAAGTCATATGTATGTGTGTTTGTGTGTTTTGTGACTCGTGCTATGCATCTTGAGTTGGTTAGTGATCTAACGACACACTCTTTCATGGCTTCATTGAAACGCTTTATTGCTCGTCGAGGCCTCTGTTCTGATATTTATAGTGATTGCGGGACGAACTTCGTGGGAGCGGACAGGGAGATCTGGAGGATCTATGAGTTCGTGCAATCGACAGACTCGGGTCAGCGGATCCAGCAATTCCTTTCCGCTAGGAGTGTCACATGGCACTTCAATCCGCCCTCCTCTCCTCACTTCGGGGGCCTCTGGGAATCTGGAGTGAGGGTTGTGAAAGGGCATCTACGACACGCGATTGGTCTAACATCCCTGAACTTCGAAGATTATGCCACTTTACTTGCCCAGGTAGAATCTTGTGTCAACTCACGTCCTCTTGATCCTCTGTCTTGCAACCCGGAGGACCTCTCTGTTCTCACTCCGGGCAATTTCCTCATCGGTGCTCCCCTCAACACACTTCCAGAACCCGATCTCACCTGCACAAAACTCAACCGTCTCTCCCGCTGTCAACATTGTCAGCAGCTCTCCCAACATTTTTGAAAAAGATGGCATAATGAATACCTGCACCAGCTCCAACAGAGACACATGTGGAATCACACAAGCGAGAACCTAACGGTGGGGACAATGGTCCTGTTGAAGGACCAGAGGTTACCACCAACAGAATTGAAACTGGGAAGAATCCTTCACATCCATCCTGGACCCGACGGTTTAGTTCGAGTTGTCACCGTAAGAACACCAAACGGGGAATTGAAGAGACCCATTGTGAAATTGTGCCCTTTACCATTCAATCAGTCGCCTGCAGCAAAATCTTCTGCGTCCCTTGAGTGAACTTTATTTTCTTGAAAAACTGTATATTTCAACCCCGGCGGTATGTTCAGGAGTGTTATAGGTTTTATTCAGTGGGACATATGTAAATGCTTATTGTGAGGTATTCGTGGCTTGTATGTATTTATTATCACCTTGTAGTATATGCGCAAAACTCTCCAAGCAAGCTTTATGCTATGTACACATTTCTTACCCGATTTTTGCATGCTTTGCCATTTGCCTTCGAGAAACACTGAGTGATGCTCTCGGATTTCTAGGAAGGCATATTGAACTATTTTTAATCAATATGAATATTTACACGATACTACCCTTAATGACTAACTATGGCTTCATGATGTATTCAGTGCATTTTTTGACCTTATGTATGTATATATTGTTTTACTGTATATTAGCTACCATGTTGTGATATTGATGTAAATTTATTTACTTAACATTATTTTACCTATTGACCTGAGCAGTAACCCATACCTGTGTGTTGGATTATCTCACCAGCGAAATGTATAAATATGACTGACTTACTGAAAGTCAGCAGCTTTTTGTCTTTTTCTGTCGTTGTTGTTGCTTGTTCGAGCCTTTGCTATTGTCTCTAAAATTTTGTCATCTTAATAATTATATACTTTGCTTTTGACAGTTTTAACTTTGACTTAACTAAAATCAGCTCTTAGAGTTCGCAGAGACAAAAATCCCACTCTTGAGTCTGTAATCATTTTGCAGCGATCTGTTCCAACGCACTCACCATAACCCAACATCACAATCTCACTTAGGCTGCTAGTACCACAACCCGTATTACCGTACAGTCGGAACAGTTGAAAGTTAGTATAATTTAGAGAACTTTAAAAAAACGAGCACCGCTGTCGGGAATTTTTGGATCGAATTTTGGGTGGCTGAATTGTAGCTTTTGGTAGATACAATCGAAAAATATGTTGTTTAGCGTTGCGATTCATCAATTTTGTACTATTTTTAATTTTTTTTCTCGGATTTGTTAAGGAATTAAAAAAGGTTCTGATTAAAAATTGCATTGATTTGGTGAATGTGATTATGATTCCATCATAAAATAATTGGACGGCAAAACTTTGTTCGACGTTTCACTTCACCCCAATAAGGGGTAACAATTTTTAATTATGAATCCTTGGATTTTCAGTATATTTCGAAAAACGATGTCAATATACTCATTTGTGCCAGGAAATGGGTATGCATAAGAATTTCATGTGTAGTAAATAAAGATTAAATTGCTGCAGGACAGTCCAAAGGAACAGGCACAATGTTTCACTTATGGTATTTTTAACTTTATTTAGACATTCTTTACAACGACGTGCGAGGAATGTGATCTAATTTACCACGAATTCGAGATTCCCGGGTCAGTGTATTGTGTGGCGTTAGTATTAAAAAAATTAAACAAAAATATTTAGGTCAGAATAATTATAATTACCAATTTTATTTTATTAAAGTCAGAGTAATGGTTTCACACTAAAAAATGTTTGATTTAGATTTCAAAATTTACGTCAGTTTAAATGCCAACTAAAATCGAGCCTCACTTGTTTTTTAGTAGTGTCGTTTCCACGCCACTTAAGACACTGTTACAGTTATTCGCTCTCTCTTTTGTAAACGTTGTTTCTGATTCTGCAAAAATTAAATGTCTTTCATAAACGCAAACACAAGGTTTGTCGGCTGAATTGCAGTCTAATTCAAACCACTTCGCAGTTGATAGTACATAATTATCAATAAATACACCTCAACAAATCGACAGGGCAGTAAGTAATGCCGATGGGGATGATTTTCCTGCAAAAGTCTTAAAATTTAGAGCTTCAAGATTGGAGCCTAGTTAATAATATCCTAATGTGCATTAAAGGATTTTTTTAAGATTCTTACAAAATCCACACACTTTGTGGATTTACCAAATGACGCTAGAGCAATACTAACAACACCTCAAAGTAAAATATTCAAATTCAATATACAAATAAATAAGGCTTCCATCCGACCGGATAAATCTAATTTCCGATCCGATCCGAACCGAAATTTTCGGATAAATTTTCTTATTATCCGATCCGACCAGTTACCGTTCGGATAAAATTTTTATGCATCCGTATCCGATCTGAAAATTCCGGATCGGATGCATTATTACGTGCTTATTACGCAGAGTTTTATGAATGTTCAAACATTTGAAAACTGTCAAAAGGAAATTTGTATGGGCATTTAGCATTTGAATAGGATTAAATATACCAGCAAAAAAATCATTTCCTGAATGTTTTCCTGGAACTTCCTCACATACTACTGAATGGGCATTAAATGCAACGATCATTTTACAATATGTGCTCGGAGTTTCTTTCTGGGTTAGTATAAAAAATATTAGCTTAAATGATCATTGTATTTTACAATTTATTTTTTAATTACACTGTGCAATTATTTCAATAAATTAATAACCCCTGAATGTACGACCCACGAGTGTACTCCCAGGTAGAATTTATGTCCAGTCAGATAATATTGAAACGGGCGAGGAAGCTGTAAATATTTAAAAATGATGTATGCCCAACAAATGTTTAAAATTTTTCAAGCTCCCATATCATTTCCGTAACTTTAAATACCTTTTCGTAAGAAGTACTTAAAACACAAATTTAAAACAAATATACTGGAAATTTGTTATTTGGAATCTAAATTACCTCATTTTAGTGACGATTAACTACTTTAGCTAATGCCTTCATTTCAGAAAAAAATGTCTTGGGTGGCGTTGATGCTAGAATGTTAAAAAATATTTAGGGACAAATATATAAAGCAATTTATTTTATTACAATTATTATTAGATTTGTTAGTTCATGAACGGCTTTTCTTTTTTTTAATTCCCGTATCCTTATTTTATTTCATGTTGCTCATGGATCATAGACTTTTTATTGTCGTATTTTTCCAATAGAAGACGTCTACATGCACTCTCCTATTTGAGCCGTGAGCAAAGTGTGCCCGTGCCTTTGCAATGAATCAAATGCTGACTTTAGGCACCCGGTTTAACAAAAACTACGTTGTATCCCAAAGAATAAATTTCGGACTCGTGATCAACCTTTTTAAATCTTTTTAAGATTTTTATTATTCAGTTCATCCCATTTGTAGGAATAGCTCTTCCAGATTTAACAAATTTCGTTTCACTATTGGAGCTCAAAATTTCTAGCCAAGCGTTCAAGGAAGTTGACCAGAGTCAGGTTTCTTTAGGGAAAACTGAACTTCGAAATGTTTTCAAATTCACAAATTTGACAAAAAATGTAATTTGTGACTCTAATTTGAAGAACATTTAAAGGGCTGTTTTAAGGAAACTCAAGGGCGATCCGTATACTTTATATGTCATGACCGTTGGGACATTTTAACCACAGGATAATTTGAAGAAGTTTCGTGAAAACGTGTAGAAAACCCTGTAGGGAATTTTCGGAACAATTTGTGGGTATTGAAAAATTTAGTAATTCTAATGCACACGGTCTCCATTGAATTTCAACTGAGTAAGTTGGAACATATTTCTTGTGCAATGGGTTGAGTTCACACTTGACTTTGGGAAACATAGGTTTTCAGAAACGCTGTAGTAGGTACAATCTCTTTAGATTTAAAAACTTTTGTTTACCTCTAACGGAGAGAATTAAGTCAAAGCATCTGTAAAACACATTTACAAGTTGAGAAAATATTTTGTAGAGATTACAGATTCAGCAATTTTGTATTGTGTTTAGATTTTTTTCTCCGATTCGTTAAGGATTTAAAAAAATTCTTGAATAAAAATCGTATTGATTTGGCAAATGTGATTGTGAATCAGTCTTAAAATAATTGGGCGACAAAATTATGTTCGACGCTTCACTTCATCCCAATAAGGGGTAACTCATTTCAATTGTCATTCAGGAGATTTTCAGAATATTTTGAAAAGCTAAGTGCTGCGGTTAAAAAATTTGAAATAGTGTCAAAATCCAGATGATTACTTGTCTGTAACAATTAGACTTCAAAAGCTATGACATTAAGCTAAACACTACAAGCTTGTTGTTTTTCTTTGCTCAAATCTGAACACATATAGCCAAGCTGCACACTTGTAAAAATAATTTTGCATACTTGCAGCATTGGGTTTGTACGAATGTTTCCAATAACAATTAAATGTAATTAATATTTCATTACCACTTGCTAAATCAGCTTTGGCTTTTAAAGAAACACGTACCTTTTGATACAGAAGCAGATTTTTAAGATTTTTGCCGAAAATTGCATATGTGATTTGTTAATTTTGTTTACAAAGTATCAAAAAGTGGCGTGCCTCGCAAACTGCGAAGATTGCACTGACTGTTAACTGCAAAGCAACTGACATGTAATCTGTAATCCCTGGTCGTGGGATTTATGCTAATCCATATTTGCCGCATTCTATGACGTCGCCACATAGTCACGGTAAGCTTTTCAAACACCTGACATGAACCTCAGCAAGATCCTGGGTAATCAACACAGTGGCGTCGAAGAAAAAGTATTTTGAATTGTTTTTGTTTTATTCCATTAAAATATAATTTAATGAAATGATTGTATTTTATTTCGAAACAATTTTTTTTTCAAAGGTACTGTTTTTCATCTCGCAATAACTAATTTTTAAAATATCAACTGACAATTTTGATGAGCAAATATATTTCCTTCGTTAAAGCGATTAAATTTTAATCAGCTGAACGTCATATCCCTATAATTCCTAAGCTTTTTAGAGTGCTACTATTCCCAAGCCGTGGACAGGCTGGCCACATGTTAAATCAAAGGGCCCGTAACAAATTAGGTAGCCTATTTAGGGGGCACAATTTTAACAGCTTTGGAGCTGCAACGGAAGGATAATCGTCATTAAAATTCATTATTTATGTATATAATACATATAAAATAAATATAATATAATATTATTATATTATAAATATATTATATATATTATATATTTTTATTTAGTGTATATATATTTTGATTTTCGTGTTCTCCTTTGGTTGCTATATAATATATATAGATACATATAATTTTAGTTTTATATATATAATTATATATACAATACATACAAACTAAATATAAATATATAATATACATAAACAAATATATATTTTATATTTTTAGTTTTGTATGTATATATATATACAATACATACAAACTAAATATAAATATATAATATACATAAACTAATATATATTTATATATTTTTAGTTTTGTATATATACAATACATACAAACTAAATATATAATATACATAAACTAATATATATTTATATATTTACATATAGTTTCGTTAAAATAAAATATTACTGTGAAAACTTTGTGTTTTGGCCACGCTGTCCACACCTTGGGAATTATAGGGATATCGAAGTTGTTTTGACAAATTAACGTTAGAACGTAGCGTTGTAATAACGATCCGCATGACAAAATTTCGACTAGTGATCATTACACTATTTTTTTAAATTATGAAACTTTTTTTTTAAATGTTTTATTTTTATTTTGTAAATTTGTTTTTGAAATGAGCTCAAAATAATACAAGAATAGGAGTAAGGAGAAATGGCATAGCTGACAGACAACCTACGCGACAGGCTGAAATAATCGTGCGCGATGATTTTTATTCTATTGCAAAAAAATTATTTGATTTCAAAAGTACTGATTTAAAATTTTGAAAATCATCCCTAGACGTTAGCTAGCTGTTATGCCATACTTTCCTCTGTTTCCGCAATCGCGTTTATCTACCGCACAGAAACGTGGCATAAAACGTTGTGGAAGCTCATGGAAAATAGATACAGTGATGTCGAAGCAAAAGTATTTCCCAATTTTTTTATTTCATTTTTCCAAATAAATGTTTCTACAAATCTATTGATACTCAGGACGGAATGCGCTTGATTGTTCGGAAACTTAGAAAATGTCAATATTTCAATGGGATTCATTTAACGAGCAAATTCTTTATCTCCTATACCTTTTGCAGGAATTTGTTTCGGGGTTTTTGTAAAGAAATTATGAAATTTAAGTCTCGAAATTGTTCAGTGGAATTATAATACGATATTCATAAAATGTGCAGAAATGACGTTTATAAATATTAAAGAACGTTAGCGTCTCCAAAATATGTCCATGACCTGTCAGCTACATATTTTAAATTCGTCTCAAACAAGACCGTAGATAAATTGGACACTGTGTGAAAATCGTAAATACTTACAAACCAATTTATGCCCTTAAAGGATTTCATTTTTCCGGACGTTACATGTCACTTTTAAAATTATGCGGCTTATATTATTTAGTATTATTTAGTTATAGTATTTGTATATTTGCACAATTTTTTATAGCGCAGGGGGGGGGGCGGTCCCAGTTTAAACATGCTAAATCCCACAGAAATTTCAATTTCCGAATATTAAGATATGAACTTGACATATGTTAAAATGTTCTTGAATGGCTTCATAGATCTGTAATTGGGTAAAAATTGTTACAAAAAGATTACAAAAATTGTTTTACGTTTGGGTTTTGGGAAACCGAATTACTTCTTTAACGTTTTCGTTATGAAAAACCCAAAAATCATTTTCCCCGTTGAAACCGTTTTTCAAAAACGTTTCTCATCTCCAATTACAATACAGAAATAAGGCGTCAAGCGTAATAGGTTCATTGGCTTTTTCTAAAATATAATTTCGTTCTTAACATATTGTAAATAAATTGTCATGTAAAATATTCAATTAGATTATTTTGATCTATTAAATTTAATTTGGCAAATGAGTAAATCTTCATTTAAAAAAACCTTGTATTTTTTTTGTCTAGCTATCTATGACAATTATTTTCTTACGGTTTGATTAATATTTTTGTTTTGGTGGTTGATGTAATTATGTGTATAAAAAATTGGATATAAATTGTTGATTTTGTTGACCTATGGGTCTTTTTTATGTGTTACCTCTGTTAATTTAATTTTGTTGACCTTAGGGTCTTTCTTTGGTCGGTAGACTTTATTAGCTTTATCCATTGACACCTATTTTTGCTCTTTCTACAACTCTCTTCTTGATCGTTCGCAAAGACCATCTGCTACAGCATGAAAGCATTAACCAATAGGAAATATCGAGTATGGATTCAAAGCGTGTCGGTTTTAATTTTTGTTAATTTTAAAACGCATAATTGACAACACTCACAGGATTGTTCTAAAACGAAAACTAGGTTTTTATTTCAAGTTTTGTCAACGAATCCGAACATTATCGTTGGAAACTTACAATAGGAAATCACTATTTGGATTTTTATCTTCCTGCCCACAAACAACAGCTCTAAATCGAATATCCAGTGTGTTCATCTAATTATTGAACATTAGAATTTCATTTACGTTGATATATTAATTTTTTTAAATGTCTTAACATTTTGGCAATATTAATTTGCATTTAAAGTTGCAAGCACTCAAAACCATTATATACGACTTTACGGCTTTTTAAAAGAAAGTTTTGATAAGTGCCTGTGAATGGTTCAAATTTTGATAATTGTAAAAAATACAACACAAATATTTCTATAAAAATAAAGTTTACTTATAAGTAACCTACGCCCCATGCCCACTCGGGATCGAAATGAAATTTTGTGGTAGCCTAAGTACCTGGCCCATTGTCCCAGGCAGACCAAACGTTTGGCCCATCGCGCCCTGGTTTGCGCGGTAAATCACGTAGAAGTTTTAAATTCTTGTTCGTGAGCAAACGACCCTGTCCAACTTAAAGTTTTCAATGTTAAATCCCATAAGGAAGCTTATTCATTTTCAGATTTAACAAAAGAAATTGCTTACAATGCAAAAAAAGTTTATTAATATTCCATATAACACGAAGTAGCAAGTTTTCAAACTTGGTTTGGGACATCTCAATCTCGTTTCAGGTGGAAACCGGATTTACGTTAGAAGTTAAAAAAAGATGAGAGTAAAATTGTTGTATCTTCCTGTATGATTTAAAAATTAGCATGTTATATCCCATAAAAGACTTTTTCACTTTCTCATTTTCAAATTTCGGGAAAAAAATAAAAATGCTAAAAGTGTGAAAAAGCTCATTACTATGACATATAACATTATATTATTAATTATTATTGATTTCAGGCACAGCACATTTTTATGCTCAACATATTGCAAATACATTTTCATGCAAATTCTTGAATTATACCTGTTAAATTTGATATGGTCAAAAGAGTAAGAACCCTCTCAAATCTACATTTAAAAAAGCCCTTGTATTTTCTCACGTCACTCTTTTGCTCATTACAAAAATCTAAATTTCGCTACAAAACGCTACTAAAACAAAATTTGACCAGCTTCAAATTATTAATTGGTTTTAATTTTCATTGTTGAACGCATGATTGACAGTACTCAGAAAAGTGTGTATACGAGGACATTTAATTTCACGTAAGTTTTTTCTCGAGCTTTTCAATGAATTTTGTTTACACAATTTAGAAAGGTTACCTGCTTTATTTTTTTTTAATTTTAGATTTTTTTTCACAAATTGTCAAAATTTCATTTTTTCAATATCTTTAAATCTGATTTTCCAAATGGGCTCAACATAATGCTATGAAGGGTCTAAGGAGAGATGGCTTAAAGCAGACGCCGCACTACGCGATAGTCTTAAATAATTTTTAAATATAATTTCAGTTGGTGATGAACCACTGAAATGATTAACGCAGGTAACCCTTAAAAACGTTTTGGCTGTGTAATTTATGGGGAATGTATTGTAAAATGCCCTAAAAAAATTCCGTACGATAAAATCTATTGCTAGAGGTCTTAAATGTAATTATAAAAATCGTTAGTTTTAATTGTCCTTTAGATTTGTTTTAAATATTTTAACATTAAAGTCCCACAAGACATTAAAGATTTTCATCGTTTTTATTTTCGTACATACGAACACGCCATTAGAGTTTTGGGATTGATTCATAATTGTTCCCAATGATTTTTTAACCATAGGATAATTAAGAGACCTTCCTAAATCATCCAACCCTTCCGGAAATTTTCGGAACGACTTGTAGATCGTGAACACTTTACAGTTTCCCACATACAAGGGCTCGATTGATTTTTAACTGGGTAAGTGGGCCTTCATTCCTTCAGACTGCAAAAGCAATTGGTTCGGATTTGCTCGAAGCTATATATAACCAAGCTGCACATTTAAATAAATACATTTAAATTCTGAACAATTATGAACTGTTGAAAATTTGATTTCTTGATCAAGAATCCTGGCTTGGTGCACATCTTTGCGAAAGTTATATCAGAAATTTTTAATTTCTCGGAACGAGGTAAATATAATTATTTGGAACAAATTTTTTTCAAAAAATGAGAAAATTTAATACTCCTTGATGTTTCACTTGCTGGGTTTGGGTTAGTTTACGATTTTAAAGAAGATGGATTAAGCAAATACAAAATTTGCCAACTGATTTTCAAAATGTTGCTTAATTTTCGAACATGTGTGAAGCATTGGCTTTACAGGATATTTTCCGTTACCAATTAAATCTAAATATAAATTCACTTGACTATTTCTTTGTCAGTAAGAAATTAGATTATAGAATCAATTTCAGTTCAATTTAATCTCAATTTTAAAACAACTTCAACTTTCGAAATTTTAAAACTCGTAAATAACAACTCCAGTTATTGACACTGCTATTTGGTTAAGTGAAACTGATTATTTGTCTAATTGTTTTATAAATAATCAATTACAATTTACCACTTCCAATTCGATTAAAAATTCAATTCAAATTATTACAATTTTAATTTCAACTAAATAATTGAGTTGAGTTGTGCGGAGCATTAATTATGACCGGATTCTTCCTCAGTTCCCAAAACATGCAATTTTGAAAATCTGGAAAGGAATTGCTTGACTGTGGGAGAAATTACGCTGTCCCTTATATCTAAGAACTATATAATGGTGGAAAAATGATGTGAGATTGTAACTTATACTATGCTGGAATTAAATAGCCAGGCATTTGTTTTATTTTATTTTTTAAATTATTTAATTAATATTTAAATATTTTAACAGTAGAAGTGTAAAAAAAAATAAAAACGTAAGATAAAAGAGTAGGATGTATGCGGCAGGTGGCCTGGCTTGAAATGTCCACTGGACATTTCCCTATGTATAAGGCATAGGGAAGCCCTTCACTTTTTCACAGTGGACATTTCCCTATGTTTAAGGCATAGGGAAGCCCTTCACTTTTTTCCCAGTGGACATTTCCCTATGTATAAGGCATAGGGAAGCGTAAGGCATAGGGACACCCTTCACTTTTATCCAGTGGACATTTACATATGTATAAAGCATAGGAGTGCCATTCACTTTCATGGGCATTTCGAGTTAAACAATGTACATACTGATATTACAATTATAGCGACGGTATATGTAGAGGATAAAGCATGCATCAAGCAATGCCACACCCAGTGGCAGAGTAGTTAGAGTTTCAAAAAAATTATAAACGGCGAGGAGTTCAATCCAGGTCACACCCATCAATAATATATGCATGTATGATTTGTTTACAGGTAATGGTCACCCCATCCAGTAAGGTAAGAATAAAAAATCAAAAATAGTTTGTTTCCCCCTATATATGGGGTGTGTTTTGCTACTGTAGACTATCATTCCTTCCATATTCAGTCCTAGGAGTGCAGGTCAAAGAAATTATCCAATTTCATTTCAATTTGTTTTTGAAAATATTTTTCAAAAAAAAAAAAAAAAAATGGACCCCGTTTTAAATGTAACTCAAAATTTTGATTTTCTCAAAATTTCCGAATCGCGAAAGGAAATATTTGCGTAAAAATTCATATTCTGGAGATTTAAAGCAATGGTGTACTTCTTCATAATAAAAGTAGCCAAAATTATGGTGAATCACAGCTGTGGGACTAGTTCCCACCCGGCTAAAAATTCAATGGACATCCTTTGCAACTGCCCGGAACTTCAATACCTTAGAAGTGAATGGGAGAAGATTTGCACTAGAATGGAAGATGCAATGTCAGATAAAGAACTGAAAACCACAATTAAAGAATATGAATATTCGGACCTACCAAAAATACACCCTGACGTTGATGAGGGGGTCGGATCAAAAATGACCATCAAACACCCCGAATTTCTGGATTTTGTGAAACGCTTCAACACCTTTGGATCATATAAATTTCTACGCGCTACACCTGAGTTATTGGCAGAACGGTATTACTTCATGCAACCGAACAAAGTGGTGAGGTGTGTCTACTGTGATGCGGAGATAGCAGTAGACTCATTCCATGAATTTAAATATAGACCCGGATGCAAAAGAGAATGCGCGCTCTATGCGGGGCATTGGGAGGGTCATATAGATAGTGATAACTATAAAGGGTGGTCTGGAGAATGTCGACCGAAATTGAAACGAAGGAGTGCAAAATCAATCCTTAATGAACAATCTGATCTTAGCAAACGGTCCGATTTAGAAGAGGAGGAGGAATTTCGTTTAGAGTACTTGAATAAAATTATCAAAAAGAGACGTATTCGTTAAATATGTTGTAAATATGTTTTTAAATACTTTGTTATGATAAAATAAATGAGCCCTGTTTATCTACATAAAATTGAGCATGCAGTATTACATTTACTCATTCATATTTTGGCATTCATCATGGCAGGTTTCACTGTTACTCTTCTCAGCGATGCCTCATACAATTTTTTTTCCAGAAAACACTATTTCAAATTTTCGAAATAAAATGGCTACAAGAATAGATTTGGAGTCAAAGGAGTTCGAGGTGGCTATGACCACGTGCACATATACGTCAACAAACGTATTCATTCGTGAGGGTGAAGAAATAGGTGTGGCTTCATTGAGTTCTGAACATGGAGAGTTATTGTCACTATCCTTGCTAAATTTAAGTCAAGATAAATGGGTTGATGGTAATACATTGAAATGCAAGTTATTTGCACCGTACAATTTTTCTGATGAGTTTGATTTTTGCTTCTATCTCTCTAATGTGACCAGGGATTTGTATGAAGTAAATCCAAGATCGTACTTAGAGGTAACTAAAGAAAACGGCAATATGAAAATTCCATATTCATTTGAATTAACAGATCGTGTGAAAAAAGTATTTGGAATCCACGAGGGCTTCGTAGACTCAAAAGTGATTGAAAAACAGATTATATTAAAAAATAATCAATCAGTGCTATGCGGGAAAGATGATATTATTACATGTCCATTACTAGTTCAGTTAAATCAACCAACTGTTGTGTTAAAAGTGACGAAAGACGGACAAGTTATCAAGGATAAAATATATACTTCAGGTATGGGTATTATAAATACATCAATTGCAGGATTAGAGTACATCCTCTCAGTGAAACCATATATCACACTAACAAGTGTTGAGAAAATGCATGTCAAAACTTTACAAGTGACTGAGGCTGACGAGATTCTAAGCTATTCTTACTCGGATTACATCATCAAAAATTATGGGGACATAGCCAAAGGTAAAGTCATGGAAGATGTTACTACAGCTGGAAAGAATGTAAAAATAGTTTCAGCACTGGAGAAAATTGATTTGAAGTACTTCCTAGTTTCTGGGGATAAAATTGGCTCAAAGATCAAAGAACCCGAGATATTTCTTACCACAGATGAAGATATTACATCATTCGATGGACTTATGAAAATGCTTTCTGAAGAGTTTGACTTTGATTGGAATATCATTTCTGGAAAAATGTATCTTATCTATAATAAAGATTCCAAATTAAATGACTTTGAATTTTGCCCTACTGTCAAAGCATACTTGGGATTTCTGAATGGAAGTGCAGCCGCCTCTTCTAGAGTGCAATTCCCCAAAATTAGGGGTCGCCATAAGCTTCATAAAGGATTTGGGAATGACTTACTATTTGTTTACTGTGACATCGTTGAAAACCAATATGTAGGAGATACATATGCCCCACTTCTGAGATGTATACCGCAAACGTATAACAATGGAAAGGCTTACGAACATGAGTTTTACAACCCAACATATCTTCCGCTAAAATCCAGTTCCTTTGAAAGTGTTCATGTATATATAATGAATGAATCTGGAAATCCACCACCATTTGAATTTGGAGACTTCAAGTGTACACTACACTTCCGTGAGCGGAGATACTAAAAAAAACAACATATACGATTAGAATGACTAAAACGTTTCAGTGTTCCGATATGGAGAGCAAGTTTTACAGAATTCATTACCCTCAATATGGGCAAGGTATTCAATACGGGGGTGGTGGAGGACTTTTATTTTACAGGGGGTCTCAAGTTCGTCAAAAAGGTGCTGGACTGGGCTCCTTCTTTGGGTCAATTGCTCGAAGGCTTATACCATTCGCTTCTAAATACCTTATCCCCCATGCTAAAACAGCCTTAAAAAATGTTGCGCTTGATGTATTGGAGGGTGGTCGCCCCCTTAGCGAGTCCCTTAAGGATCGTGGTCTTGATGCTCTTAAAGCAGTTGGTCAGGATGTAATGTCTCAGTCTGGTTCTGGATTTGGAAGAAAACGTAAGGCGGAAGATCAAGGTGGAAAACTTTACCCATATAAGAAAATCAAACGTGCACCTAAAATTGGACGAGGGAAAAAAAAGGCTACTAAGAAACGAAGAAAGAAAAACGGTCGTGGAATACTGAAGCTAAATATTTCCAAAAAGACTAAGAAGAGTGCTCCAAAAAGAAAAAAGGGAAATTCCAGAAACATTTTTTCATAATGGCCGGGCATCATTTTTTGAGGAGTGAACTCGATATTTTTAAACGTGAAGGTTACGATATGTCAATTCAAACAACTCAAACTTGTGATGTATTCCCAAATTGTCCCTTATCTGAGACTGCTGTACCATTAACATTCAATGTTAATAGTACAGAGGCCCATTATATTGACCTTAGCAAGACTCGTCTGTATTTACGCATGAGAATTTTAGATTCTGATGGTAATGCCAATGCTGACAACATAGTCGTTGCTCCGGTCAACAATATTTTACACTCTGTATTTTCTCAATGTTCAGTGTATTTAAATGAAACATTGATATCCCCTACAAATACTTATTATCCATATCGATCAATAATTGAGCGGATGTTACTATTTTCAAAGGAGTACAATGAGACTCAATCACAATGTGCGGGATATTTCAAAGATAATAACCCTCCAAACGTTGATGCTAATGTGACATCGTCCTATTATCAACGATGGACATTGAGTCGGGGTAGTAAAGTTTTCGAGGTAATAGGAAGACCCCATGCAGACATTTTCTGCCAACCGGACTTCCTACCACCGGGAGTAGACTTGAAAGTAGTATTTCATCGTTCAACTGAAGACTTTGCTGTTCATACTGATTTGGCACTTGTTAACCAGCCTCATTACAAATTACAAATAGTGGAGGCTAAGCTACAAATTCTCAGGCATAAAGTCATTCCAGCTGCTGCTCTGGATCATATTCGATTATGGGAGGCTGGAGATGTGGCGAATCTATATTTAAACAAGGTTGATATCAAGAGCTTTTCATTACCGATTGGGACATTGACACGGATAGAGGAGGGCGTATTCAAGGGCGGGCAACTTCCTGATCGATTGGTACTTGCAATTGTACCAAGTACAAACTTAAATGGAACTTGCACAAGTAATCCTTTTGTATTTAGCGACTTTGGACTTACCCACATTAATGTTTCTGTTAATGGAGACACTTGCGAGTCTTATCCGCTAGATGTCGACTTTCAAGAAAACAGTCTACGTGTACAAGAAGCCCTAAGTAATGTCTATAGAGCTATTGGGATTGACAATAAGGACGCTAGCATCGACTACAGTCTTTCAGACTTTTTGAATAACAAGACTCTGTTTGCCTATGAAATCTCACCAATTGTCGATGCCAGATGCGTACCTCGTTTTGGAAATTTGAAAATCGAACTTCGCTTTCGAGGTGCCACAGCCATACCATTGACTGTAATCTGTTACACAGAATCCCAAGCTATCTTGAACATTGACAAGAATAAATCTGTATTTTACACTGATTATACTCAGCAGAATCAGCAATGAATACAACTCAAGTTTATAATTATTTACATGTTATATGCAAGCCTAGAAGGGCAATGTTTGATGTAGTATCATGTGATGAATTGAAATATGTAAAATTGAATAAGTTTCCGTTATGCCTTGTTGTAAATTCGGATCCCAGCACAAAGCCTGGGGATCATTGGGTAGCTATTTATATAGATAATAAGTCTAGTTTCTTAGAATTTTATGATTCATATGGTTTTGGCATAGATTACTATGCTGATGATTTCAATGTGTTTGCAAAGAAATGTAAACTTATAATAAGAGAGAATACAAAGCAGTTGCAAAATTGGGGTTCAACGGTTTGTGGAAATTATGCATTATATTTTTTGTATAAGAGACTCAGACGTTGCTCTCCCATGAACTTGTACTGCTCATTTTCAAATGACTTAGTTCGTAATGACAAATATGTTTCAATGTTTATTAATTCCAAAAATTATTTATTAAAATCAAATTGTTGTAATAAGAATGTTCATCAATCAGTTACAGAGTTTGCAAAATAAATAAATAAAACTAATACTTATTCCATCGTATAACAATTTTCTTTTTACATCCACTTCCATGTTGTCCATTCTTTCCACCACACCCAATGCATAATGTCTTTGAAATCTTTTTACGTTTTGATTTCGGTCTTACTGAATCATTTTTTTCATCATCACCATAGCAGGTTTTACGCTTGGATGGATTCATTATTTTTTCAGTTTTAATCTTCTTTTCAGTAAGTATATATCGTTTTAATTTGGTTGGCTTGGTTGGTTTAACAGGTGGGGGTAATATCCCTGGATCCTCACCGACATCATTATTAATATTATGAGTATCCGGTAATGGTTCTGAAAACTTTGTAAATAATCGTCTCTTGGGTAAAGTTGATGCATCAAAAGTATAATCTTCATAAAATTTTCGTTTGGTCGCGGGAATTCTTCTTGTATCGATATTGTTTTGAATGAATGGAGCCGGCTCTGAAAACTTTGAAAATAATCGTCTCTTGGGTATAGGTGATTCATCAAAAGTGTAATCTTCATAAAATTTCCGCTTACTCTGTGGAATTCTTGTTGTATCGATATTGTTTCGAATCAATGATGGTGGATCCGAAAATTTTGTAAATAATCGCCTTTTGGGGATAGATGATTCATCAAAAGTATAATCTTCATAAAATTTCCTTTTGGTAGGAGGATTTAATTTATTTGAAATATTTATGCTGTCTGGCCAATGATCTGAAACCTTTGGAACTATTTGTCGATTGGGTATTTCTTCAAAATCATAATCACAATCATCTTCATGTTCATCAAAATCGTAATCATCGTAAATTTTTCGTTTGAGAGGTCTTCTAGTTGCATGGGTGTGAATGATTGGTTGGCGGGCAGTTCGATTATTTTCTTTATTTGAACTATACTGCTGGGAATTTTGAGGCTTGGACTTGTCATGAATCATTTTTACGAGAAGTGGTTTGTTATCTTCATACTGTTTCTTTTGTCTCAGGGATCTAGCATGTTCACCATATAAAACTTGTTTTACATCATCAGGTAATTTTGTAGAGTCCAATATATTTGAAGAAGATATTCCATGAGAATTAGCCTCAGACATCATTAGATTATAATGTGCCTCTGGTACTAATTTCATGCGTCGCGCCATCTTACGGAAGGAACTGCGAGATTAGGGATGATGCCAATGTTGCAAGGATCGGGATAAAGAAACCACCGCCTTTTTGTAAAACTTTACGTTTATTTTTGAAGGATGATGATTTTAATGAGAGCGTGTGAAGATGCTTTTTGTAGGGGCGCAGCTTTTCAACTGTGCCACGTGAGACTGGAACATTACCTAAAAGGAAATTCTTGGTGCATTCTGACAAAGCTTTTAGTTCTTCGTTGGTGGCCTTATTGAGGACACGTTTTACACATTTCCTGGATTTGCATTTATGAAAAAAGACTTTATTATCAATTAATCTCTTCATTTTGAAAAGTAGATGTTGGACACATGAATGCAACTTTGTCAATGATGAATATAAGTTAGTGCATTCGCATTTATTATTTATTTGCTTTCTTGCTCACTGTCATGGCTGAGGCTAAAATTAAACGTCTGTATTTGAA
This sequence comes from Allacma fusca, assembly GCA_947179485.1. Taxonomy (NCBI): domain Eukaryota; kingdom Metazoa; phylum Arthropoda; class Collembola; order Symphypleona; family Sminthuridae; genus Allacma; species Allacma fusca. The sequence goes on from OX359245.1 coordinate 47,606,789, forward strand.
TCCCAAATTTAGAGGGAGTTTTTCAGGACTTAATACTTTTATGAAACACTATAAGGGTGGAGAATGTAGATCCACAATTGAAAAAGTTCTTCAGTCTATTCCTATATATGCTGAAAATAAACCAGCGTTACAGAGGTTTAAGAGACGGAGTGTGTATGTACATGGGATGGATGAGCAGTGGGTAATAGACTTGATTGAAATCTCCCGATATGCAAAACACAATAATAACTATAGATATATGCTTAGTATTATTGATGTCCTGAGTAAATATGCATTTGTAAAGCCTTTAAAGTAAAAAAAAAGTGCAGATGTACTGAAAGTGTTTCAAAATATTTTAAAGACCTCTGGTAGAATTCCTCAACGAATTCAATGCGATAAAGGAACTGAATTTAAAAAGGAATTCAAAGAGTTTTGTGTGGAAAAAGGAATTGGAATTTTCCATGTTCAATCAGAGCTTAAGGCATGTATCGTCGAACGATTTAATAGAACTATTATGGAAAAAATAAGTAGATATGTCCAACATAAGGGTAGTTACAAGTTTATACATGTTTTACCTAAGTTGGTTCAAAATTACAATAATACAATACATTCAAGTACTAAGTTTGCCCCGAGCTCGGTAAATTCCAAGAATGAGATGGAAGTATGGTATAATTTATATGGAGAAAGGAAACTTCACGTGTATAATAATCCCAAATTTAACATTGGAGACCGAGTATTAATTTCTATTGATAAAAATACTTTTGAGAAAGGCTATGCCAAACGTTATCACCCTGAAGTATATACTATCAATAGAATCGGTAATTCTAATCCGAGAATGTTTTATTTAACTGACCCAGAGGATAATGAACCCATGGATGGTGGGTTTTATGCACAGGAACTTTCTAAAGTGAACTATTGACAGCACATCATCGCCGGTCTACTATATAAGGTGAGAACATTTCTAAAAAATTTACATTCATCCTCAACAGCTTGTCCTAGACTTTCGAAACTCTTTGATAAATTTTGGTAAGTTTTGTTTTGATTATCATGGCTGGTCCCGCTTGTGTTTTGAAAACTTTCCAATTTTTATTTTCTATGTTAAAATTTTTCAGAAAATTCAACAAGACCATGGACACTGAAATCAAACATTGTATAACCGCTGTGGAAGGTAACTCCACTGCTGAAACTACATCCATCGGAGGATCTGAGTGTGGGATACCCTTGGATAACATGGATATCGATTCCGGAGATGTCGCTGGTGGCGTCGTTAAGCTTAAAGGACCCAAAAAACCAACATATCGCATTCATGGAAATCCAATGGACCCGCACCGCCCAAAGGTTTGGTTCTCAAAGGCTGGAGAAGGAACAAAGCGTGTATTCATGAATATTTCAAGACTCTGCCTGAATGGAAACAAGATGCGGATGAACTTCAAAGTAAACCAAACCGCTGAAGTTATTAGTAACCTTGTATATTACTACAATGTCGTACATGCCGATGTTGATGAACTTTATGAAACGTTATCCAGCTGTATGGCACAGACTGAAGAACGTATTGCTAAAAGAGACGGTAAAATTTTAGAAAGGGATGACGATGGTGTATGTAAATAGATTTAAAACGTTTGTGTAAAAATTAAAAATAAATCTTACATTCACTTTTACAAGTATAAATGCTGCTTTTCTCTATTAATCATGAACCATTCTTTCATATTCTCTCATCAACTTGTTTTCATAAATATATTTATGGACATTCGAATTTTACTCCCAATTCTTCTGTTCTTTCTGACTATTTCAATTAATACTCTGCTATCTTTATTCCTTCATAAACATTGTGCATTCATAACCCAAGACGTTGGAACAAATGGCTCAGGCTTCGCTGGATAAACAGTCTATGGAAATGGATTCAACTATTAGTGGTAAGAATAAGTTATTGCTTCCCCGCAGGCGATTACCGCGGCGCGCGCGCGCACGTAGCTGTAACGGTTTGGCCGCAAAAAGGGAGGGGACGCAGGAAGTCCCAAACCTTACCCCATATCTGCCCCTTCCTTCGCCCCTGCGTACAAACATAATATGATTGAGAAGACATTATCTACTTTTTTTTAACAGCAGTTGTAGCTAATGTGATTCATGAGGAAACTGGCATTGATGTGTGTGGTACTTGGGATTGGCTTAAAGTTACACCCATGAACATAAAGCCATCATATTCCCCATCATCTTCGTCAACAGGATCAACACCTGAAATATCCACTGATGATTCCACCAAGCCAATGATTGATCCAAGAGTGAATAAAAGAAAGGCGACTACACCTCTCAAAGATGCTGGTATGCTAAAATCAGCAAAGAGCCGTGTAAAGTTGGACAAACTTGCTGCCAAAAAGAAGAAAAGGAATCAGCATGAAGGTGGGGTTAAAAGACTGTACCCAGTCTTTATCGACCCTGTCGACTCTTATTGTACATTGTGCAAAGACACTTTGGATGCAGAACAGATGGAGCGGAATAGGACTGTATTTGTCTCCATTGATCGTGTATGCGGTGAATGCGATGAACGACAGTTCACACTCATTCAGGATGGGAATAAGATTTGTATGCGTTTTATTGACTTTGAATTTATCAGTCGATATTACAAGAATTTTAATATGAATATTTAATTTTATTTATTTGGATTAATAAAAATAACACAATCATTATCCGGGAATACATTGTTTCTAAGCCTATATTTATCATCCTGGGTCTGGCTGCAATCAATCATAAGGTATCCATGGGGTATGGATATGCACTGTTTATATGCCTCCTCAATGAGTGGGTACTTCTTACCACAGTTCATCTGGCATCCAATCCGGTTAACTATTTGGGTCTCTCTTGGGTTTTTAAACAGACAAATGTACTTGGCATTAGTAGTTAGTGGACGCAGCCCATCATGGAAAAAGTTTTGAGTTATGAATATTATGGAGCAATTTCTATGGTGACTCCCTCTAACAAATGCCTGCAGCACTTCTTTAGACTTTGAAGCCTCCTCCATCAAATCATCCAAAATGTACAAGTATGGATTAAGCAGATCGTCTCCATACTCTGTGGGGAGTCCTTCATGGAATTGTACTTCAGGGAATTCTTTTTTCATGGATGCAAATACATGGGGCTGATTTATCCCATAGCAGTATACCACATACTTCACATTGGGAAATATGATTTCATTTCGACGGGCTATTATGCTCTTAGTTAGGACTGATTTCCCTGACATTGTGGGTCCAGAAATAATAAAATTAAAAGGTGCATGAAGAGAGTAGTCAAATACAGGTGCATCCATGATGAAGTATGAATTCAGATTAATATGAAAAATGAAGTAATGTGGGTTATTTGTTTGGAAGTTTTTTTGAATTTTTTCTAGGAATTATTATTTTTCTTTAACCCATTCATAATCAGATACATACATATTTATAATTTATATATATATATATATATATATATATACAATGACATACACAGTAACATAAACAATAAATTACTTAAATAAACAAACATACATGTATATTACACAGGACTTTGCATGTCATCATCAACAATTCTTAAAAATTCATCTAAATTATTAACATACGGTATATTCTTATGCCCATAGGCTAAACTAGAGTTATAATCTATATGAAATCTTTTATTATCAAAAGCTGTCAAACCTCTCTTGGTTTCCTCTGTATTATAAATTCTATGTCCTACAGCTGCTATTTTTCTATAATTAACCACCGTACTTGAGCCTAGTGTTTTGAAAATTCTATCATAGTCCTCAAATTTCTGATGTCGTTTTACAAAAGACTTTGGAATACCTTTAGCTTTTTTATCAACTATACCATCCTGAGATATGTATGTATACATTTTAGCTTTTAGAAATCTCATGGACTTAATGGGATGGCCTGCAGATACATCTTTCATTACCCCTCTCACTTTTTTATTTTCATCTTTAAAATATGGTGCCCATTGGGGGTCTACTCTAGGTACTATATCGGATGGTTTAAAATTAGAAAGGTCAAACAACTCATGATTTTCAAGCATATCCCTGTATACATCTAAAGTATGATTATCACTCTCAATATGCACCATAAGACTATCTGTGTCAGTTCCTATTAGTTTCAGCTCACAGCCAGTATCACTATTATATAAGGTTTTAAGATATCCATAATAAAAATCATACATTACATTTTTACTAATATCAAGACATGATATTCCTGTATATATAGGTTTATTCAAGTATGCATTAGTTTTCCTCATAATGAACAATGCTACGTCGCGGTTTACAAGTACAATATCCTTCAAAGTTGCCTTTTTGGCGAAATTAATTGCACGATCAGAAAAGTTTTCATTGATATTACGCTTTTGTGTTAACAAATGAATTCGGGATCTATCTCTAACCTGTTCTAAGCTCTTCCCGAAAACGGCATTTATTAATAGCTTCCAGAAATCCTTCTCGAATTCTGTCGTAGCTAGTCTTCTCTGATCTGTGCATAAGTCTATGTACCCCTTAAGCCATGCCGATTGTTTAAATTTTAAAATTCTATGAACCTTGTCTAATTTCATTCCTAGGCGTAGATAAGTTTTTAGAGTAGTGTAGTGCACGACATATTTTGTTTTCGTATTCAAATCTGTGATAAGCTTACTATTTTTAAGGGCTCCTTCAGAAACTTTCAACTTTGCCTTCATCTCCCATTGGTATGACGACATTTCATCAACATTAACAGCTCGTTTTTCAGGTGCCAAAGGGTAATCATTAAAATAGTCATGCAAACTCTCATCTACACTAAGATCTACCTCAAAAAAATACCCTTCAACTCCATCATTAGGCAAATTCATAATATTGATTTCATGAGAGAGATACACAACTTCCCCATCTGACAACCATTTAAACCCACCTGTAGGGAGATGAGAGTCCATTGCCTTTGCATATAATGCATTGGCATCCCAGTACATTATATATGAACATTTTTGGGATTTGTTGTAACTATCCTTCATATATTTATTATAAGCATCTGCACAACGTATGGACCCTGTACCTGCATAGCCTCCTCTAATTCCAGCTTCTAAAAATGTATGGGTGTCATTGTCTCTTATGTATTCTAGGTTAACCTTACTAAATTTTAAAGCAGCCTGCCATGTTATCATGGGTAAACTCAAAAATCGTGCAGGATCCAGCTGAAACTTGTTCAAAAAGATATCGCGGAAATTTTGGAATACGTCAGCAAGTAAAGAAACATCTAGCTGACAATAAAAATTGCAATATTCTCCCATTGTCTGAATGCCAAATTTTTCCCAAACTACTTTCGCATGCTCATAGTCCCCTGGAGTAATATGCTCATCTTTTAATTTGGAATAGAATGCATCAATAGCTGGTAGTTCCTGTTTCTCTAAATCACTATATGACTTGATAGCTTCATAAGGGAAAACTCCCTTTCTAAATAAAAGACCCTGCTGCTCTACTGCCTGGGGAAAATCTGCTGCAAATACATCTTTAGTTACCCTGAATTTCTCTTCCCCTTCAACCCCTAACATTTCCGTAAGTTTATCCAGCGAGGAATTTAAAAATCGTAGGCTGTCAATAAATGTCAATGTATCATTAATCTCAATAGACATAAACTTTTCTGTGCTCAGGGGTACTACAGAGACGTCCTCAATTAATTCATGGTTTAAATTATAGACTATAGGATGACTATCGTAACCGCTAAAATTATGTACTACGACTGGTATTTTGGAACACCAGCCAGCCCTAATGTTACAGGAGCTATGCGCATGCCCTATGTACATATATGTATAATGATCGTGATGCTCTACAGGCGCCCAACCATCTTTCCCCTGGGGATCAATATCCTCATTACAGAAAAAACAAATCGATTGATTTATTTCAGCCATTTTCTCGGCGCTCGGATATATGCGATTTCGTGATGCCTGTTCTTGTCTATCCTTTATCTTTTGACTAAGAGCTTGAGAAAAGGGAATTAAATCTCTGAAGAAAGTATCCATGAGATTTTCATCATCTGATTGAATATGATGTGTACTCTTATGTTCAACTTTTCCATATGGATCAACACAAATGTATGAATAACTACAGGGTATATGCTCATGTGTGTACTGCTTAGTCCCTCCTGACTTTGAAAGTCTAAATTGGAACTCATGAAGATCATGCACCTTGGAAAATCTATCAATGGGGAGCTGCCCATCAACATGTACTTTGGGAACTAATTTGGATTCGAAATCTAAGTAAATTATGAAAGGAGCTGGAACCATAAAACTATAAGAATTAAATTTAATCGAAGCATCCGGATTCTCTATGAAACTTGCTTTCTGGGCACCTATTTCGATACATCTTTCTAAATGTCTCTGTAGCGTTTCGTTGGAAGTAAACATGGTCAAACAATATCTACATAAGTGTTGCCTTTTTTGCTTATTGGGATTATTAAATAATTGTTGAATATCCGTGCAAAGGACAAAGTGTTCAGTGGAAGGATCGCCGACTCTAGGAAATACCCGCTCATTAGGATCAATAATATTTTCTACCTGTTCCTGATGAATTATAAGGATTAAGTCTAGTTCATACTGTACATCTTTTTTTATACGTGGTCTGCTAGTCTTCCTACTATCTTTATTTTCAGCAGGACCTTTACCCTGAGGACTATTTTTACTAATGTACAATGGAAAACTATGTTTTTGTAATAATTTTCTCCTTTTCTCCACTAACAGTTTTCCTTTTAATTTCTCTAATAATGGATGACTACTGGTAATTCCTGTATCATTAAATCCAAATACATTTACTGAGATATTGGGGTTAAGCTTTTCGAACAATGGTAGTTGTTCAACTGTCATAGGCATATGGATACCATCCAGCTTAAACTTTTGAATTATTTCTCTATATGTTTTCATTTCTTCAAACTTATATTTAGAAGACTTAATACCTGCGGCTACAGCAAATAGAAAGCATGCATTTAAATCCCTGTCATGCTTAAACAATGCCTGTCTTTCAGTAAGCACTTCGGAATTATAGGCCTCCTGACTGTTATCAACATTAACGAATAGACCCTTGTCTCGACACGCTAGCAAGTATGGTAATGGTAAATAGGAACCCCCACGAAGTGGTTGGTATTTCGTAATTATCATATCTAAAATAGGAATGTCACACAATGCGAGCCCTGACCCATTTTGACAGTACTCATCAATCATGTTAACTAATTTTTCTACTATTATATTAAGTGTAAACTCTATTGAATCTCTGTGTAAGATAGTGTGCGCAAATGAAGACATCCACTTGTTAAAGCGTGCCATGCATTCGGGCTCTAACCTTTCAAATATGCAGTGTAAATGAATAATTATTTTTATATTCCTAAAATCATCAATATCGGAATTAATTTATTGCAAGAAACAAAGGTAGCAAACCACTGAAATATTATATCGTTGGCTAAATTCTAAAAAGTACCATTTTGATTTCATAACCTATGCTTCTTAAATGGGTTGGCAGATAAAAATGGTACTTTTTAGAGTTTAACCAACGATATAATATTTCAGTGGTTTGCTACCTTTGTTTCTTAAACTTTTTTTCCTAATCATGATCCAACTTTTTAAACCAATTTTAAACAATGTTTCATCAGAATCAAATCGATTGATTTTCATACATTGCGGATTATAAGACAACAAATTTAGAGAATCCTAAAAAAAGGATCTGGGAGCAGGTCCAGGTACAGCACGGCACCTGTAATTACCCAAGGGCCCAGTATTGGGGCTTTTTGGGCACAGGTGCATTTCATGTAAAGGTACAATGGTTTAAGTTGAGATTAGGTACATGTTCAACAAATTTGGAAATGTTCAACCTGACAGTGTCCCAATGAGTCATGTCCCCAATTCTCAACGTAGGAAAATATATTACTTCAAAATATATTCCTGAAAAAATTTGCATTCAAATAAAGTTGTGTTAATTTGAAAATTATAAACTCTCATTTTAGACCCATTATTTTGCCTTAGTGACCGCGAACTAAAACGTTTTCTAAGGTGAATTAAATGAGATTTATAAATCTGGTAAAGAATTTGCCTCAAAATAGGGAATTCGTATTTCGTGTTATATTCTTTTGTGGGTTGAATGAGGGTAATAATATTCTGCTTCCTAAACTTTGTCGTCTAATTCTCCTTTTACGATGACAGGGTGTTCCAAAAATGTCAGGTAAGCAAAGGAGTACTGTCTTTCGCGAAGTTTCATTGAAAAACGATTTTATTTTCTCCCGTAACGATTCACATTATGCGTTTCCGCGGACATCTGAGAGATCTTAATACGTATGTTTCCCAAAAACTACATTAAGTGGCGTCAAAGCATGAGTTATTTTTGGTTTTTACATTTTTTTAAATACATTATTGACATGACTCGCAGGATTGTTTTAATTTGAAAAAAGGTTGTGTGCTTTCAAGTTTTAACAAACACTTGAAGCCATGTTGTTAGATTCTTTAAATGAAATACTAAATCCCTAATTTTATAATTCCCTTCAACGAACCAGACCTTAAGACTCCAGATATCAATGATGCCCATATCTGCCAGATTTTATGTCACACTATAAATTTGAACTTAAAAGAACCGGGAAATCAATATTTGTGATTTACTCTTTAGTTGTTTCAAATGTTTTTTGATATCCAAATCCGTGAAACACAAAATAATATATTAATAGATAAAATATTTTCTATAATTAATAATGCACTTAGAAACCTTTTACTAAATTGTGGATTTTGCGATTATTTAAGGTTCTCAACGGAAAGGATAATTCCCTTATCCTATCCGTATCCTATCCGATCCGAATTTTAACCGATAAAACTGAAGCGGATCCGATCCTATCCGCTTCCATCGGATTAAAAATAATCTTATCTGAAGCTTATCCGTAAATTTTCGGATGACGTATTTATCCTATCCGAAGCCGTCGGATACGAATAAGGAGCTATCCGATCCTATCTGCGGATACACGAATCAATTGTAGAAGTTGAAATTGATCCTAGAGTTTGGCTTTTAGTTTTAAATACAATATTCTGTCAGTTTATAACGTATTGTAATGACAGAAGAAACCGTGAATATATGTTTGCTTGGCAAAACATTTAACATAAATAATTTAAGAATTGAGTTTTTTTTTCGCTTATCAGATATTCTCAAATATTAACTTATTAGTAAACTTTAACAATTTGAAGCCTATAAGAACAGGTATCTAGAATAAGCAGCTGAAATTCAAAATATGACTGAATTTCTGGTTATAACATAAATACTTGACGGCATGCTTATATTCGTAAGGTTCGGTTTCAGGTTTGCTACAAAAGCTACAAGAAGTGAAAAAAAGTATAAACGTTTTGAGAAATTGTCGAACTAATGTCCTGTCGGTGATTGCAGCAGATAGGAATTATTAGAGTGGTCGTCATGTTTTCAAAAATTCGTTTATCCGCGGATATCCTCGGATATCCGTCGGATTTTGTGTATTTCACTGTAGAATTTTGGACATATTTATTGAAATATTTGCATTGCAGAATTTGTAGAACATTATGGGCACCTTCATAATTCATGGTTGAATCAGCCCTCAATTGCATGGGAAATATATGTTAGTTGACTAATGATGTTTTTAAATTTACAATTTAAAAATATTGTGAAACCGCTGTACATCCCCGTTGTACCCAAATTTTTTGCTGGTAAATATTCTCTATACGGCAGTCTAAGAGAAAACATTATTTGGTGAGTTACTCCAACCCCTGTTTAAATGAACAGAGGAACTGCAGAACAATCATTTGTGGCTACATGGTTATACCCTATTCATCAAAATTTAAAAACAAATAATCACAACATTTAGTTTCACGCAGGGGTCAGAATTTTGTGGGAAGAGGGGAATACAAATTTCTGAGGGGGGTAAAAACTTGAAAGAAAAATTTCTTATAGATGGGATATCTTTTCGGCAAACAGGGCATAATATTTTTATCGGGGATTTCTGACTTTCCCACCAGGGACATCACAATCAGTAGGAAATTCCAACTAAAATTGAAAACCACTCTTGGAGAAATTGAGTGCAAAATGCGAATGTTTGCTTTAAAATGTAGAGCTTCCATGCCCCTTAAAACACTGGGAGTTATCCAGTAGAAGTTTGGACAATTTTTGTTACTGGGCTATGGCGTAAGTAGGCGATCATAAATATTAAAGCCAGTTTTGTGAAATAAGTTTGAATAAATAAATTTGAAAAATAATAATTTCTGGTGGTAAATTTCCTAAATTGGTACTAAATCACAATCATCAATTATTTCACTTTTAAAAACGTCTAGACTGTCAGCGAATCCGTAAGTGTGTAACCGTGTTTATGTTTTGTCGAGTACTACCTTATTTACAAAAAAATTTTTTGTCAGTTGTAAAATATTTAATTTGGCCTCGAAATTTATCTTTTGAAGCATTTCATTTATTAAATTGTTTGCATTGAAAGTTTGTGTTGATTTTCTGACGTTAAAAAATCGTGTTGATTTTCCCCCGACTTTTACATTTTCGATTACATTTTCCTGCTTAATACATAAATTTGAGTTTTTTCATAAAATTGGGAATTTATCCCGAAATAAATTTTGTGCCACAAAGCGTTGTACAACTGTCTGTCCCTTCATTTGAAGGGAAAACTATTTTCAACGGTTGAACACAATTTTTGTTGCATGTTTAGCGTAGCCAACTTGGGAAGTTGTTCAAACATTTTGATGAAAATATCCTCATTGGCTTCAAATTCCAAATTTTTACGATTACAAACAATTTAAACTACTTTTAAAAGTTTCACACCTTAAAAATCTTAAAAAATTAAAAAGGATGGCCATAAAGCTGTAAATCCTTAAAGAAGAAGTGACGTAAGATTGATTTCATTTTTCGCTATGTGCACTGTCGCTCCTTTAAATTTAAATGAATTTGGGTATGAAGTGTGATGTATTGAAATTAGAAAAAAATACGCCTAAAATGGTTTAAGGCAAAGGTGCTACCATATCCAACATGTCGGCCTACTTATAAGGTGCGAGCTATTTGCAGAAAAAATTATAGGCAAAATAGGGTGCACTGGTTTTCGCAGAAAAAATTCCTATAAAATAGGAAATACACGCCTGCATATCCCGCATAACCATTTTGCTTGGGATGCTATGGGAATTTTGGTCCCATATGAAACCCAAGTACATTTCCTAAAGGAACGTACTGATGGACTTAGTCCATGGGATTTTGTGAAATTTACCCGTACAATTGATGCCATACGCTGTTTCCCATGGGAACTTCAATTGCGCTTTTTTGTCTTGCGCATGAGCATTGTACACAAGTCAGTCAGTTCTGACTTACAATGAGCGGGATACATAAACAGCAACGGCTGACTTCCTAAATTTTCATTTGTTTTTATTTTAAGTTCGCATGGAAACTTTTAACAATCAGCCTTTTTTGAAGACGAAGTCGACAACAACTATGATGGTAAGTTTTTAAATAGTTGTTTTACTTCAAACTAATTTAAATAGTTGTACAAGGAATTTTACTTTACTTTTGTAATAATTCAGATTTTAAATTGCAATATTGTAGGTTTCTAAGGTAGAGTGGGGTGGTTCTTTCCGGCTTGATTTTAGGTAAAAGTTCTGAAATTAATTTGAGATAATTTTAACCAGTAAGTTGTTGAATTTTGCTAACTGGTTATTTAATTACTGACAAATATTTTAGTCAACAATTGTTACGTTCCCATTATTCACGTTTTAAAAAGCCTACTTACGTGTGCTTTCTGTATAATTGATTTCATGTTCCAAGCTGACATTTTATAATAAATTTACTTTGAAATCTATTTTAATTCATTTAAATTCTTACTATGTATTTTTTAGATGGATACAGTACCCGGACAAGATCTTCGCACTCTGCTTTCCCTATTTGTTAGTTGAGCATATAGTGTAGGTATTTATGTAAGTTTAATTTAATGGTTTTAATTGTAATTAATAAAATTAAGAAAAGTATTTTAAAATCATTAAACAGTAAAAAAACTTTTTTTTGTTACAATTGTTTATAATTTATAAGGTACAGTCGACTCTCCTTATAGCGTCTCTCCCTATAGAGTCACTCTCCCTATAAAGTCATTCTGTGTTCCTCCCAAGCTACATTATATGATAATTTCTACCTTTATAGCGTCACTCGTTATAATGTCAGTTCCTTTATAAAGTTACTTTTTTGTAGCCTTAGGGTGGAAAGTGTACCCTTATAACGTCATGACGTTACAAAGCGTCAAATCCAGCTAAATAACACATCGGTGCTGTCATTTAAAATTCGTTTACTCTTCAGTTTCACTAAAACTGCATTGGCTTATTATTCAGCGACGTTATAAGAGACTGGAAGGAACGTATTATTGTAAATATCTATATGTGCATGCGTGGTTAACGACATTGAGTAAGTCCCATCCAGGAAAATCCACATTTCCAAGTTTACAATGTAGGCTTATTTTCGGATCCAGTAAAGAACTGATATTCATTGTTTTAATGGAATTACATTTTTCACTGTTTGAAAATGTTCGTAAATGACCCGAGAAGTGTCTTATTGAGATTATATTTACTACTAATACTTTATTTTTATTCAATCCTGACCCTTGTGTGTTTGCGGGGTGGGAAGCTTTGAAAAATATAATTATTTATTAATTAATACCAACTATATTCTCATTCTGTATAGAAATATAGTGTGTGCTACTTAAATGAAACGAGACATGAGTCCAATTTAGCTAAAAACTAAAAATTTGCAATTAAACCGTTATTTATCTTATATGCCTCTATAACGTCGTTCCCTTATAACGTCACTTTTTGGGGGATTTATTGATGTCGTTATAAAGAGAGTCGACTGAACATTATAAGCATAAGTATATATTTAACTATGTACATAGGGACGAAGGGCCAATATTGCATCCAGTTGGGAATGTTCATATAGGAAAAGGCATATTGGAAGAGGGTCATACGGGCGCAGTCCTGCAGGACACGCGTTGGGATTTTCGATAAAACGCCCAACAAACTTCCCATAGCACTATCCCTATATGCGTTCCATGAAAACAGTTGCGCGGGATACACGCGGTCATATAGGCACATATGTAGGCAGCATGAGAACGCGCTTGTATGAAGACAAATATATAGGATGTGCATACTAGAGCATTACCCCGTGGGGTATTTTAGGCACGTGCCCGCCCATGGCTCGTAACGTTTTACCCGTACCCGCCCGGCTCGAAATTAATGTTTATCAAAAAAGCCCGGCCCGGCCCGCAAAATTAAAAAAAGCCCGTAGCCCGCCCGCAAATACCATACATCTTAAATACTGAAAAACTGTATTTCAAAATATTGGTGTTTTGACTGTTACATACAGTCGTTAAACTATCTTGTTTATTTAGAAGGCAATACAATCTTATGCTGCTATTTCGGCTTTGATAAGCACTTCTGGTGGCGTTCTTGAATTTATAACGTTAACTTCTGGATTCTTATTACAAATACTTGAACTACTAGCAGGTTGCATCTTCTAGACTAAATGGAATTTTCCACAGTAATGAAGAGCGAAATGAAACTTACTAAATAACAAATGCAGGCATGCAAGAACATTTTCTTACATACCTGCTTTTGTTATTTAGTAACAGTCGTACAGACGGGCACGGGCCTAAAATATCCCACGGGGTGATGCTCTATTTGTTTGAAAGCTAAAATTGCAGACGTCTGAAATTCGTTCAAGTCATTCAAGTCTACGAATTATTTAATTTAATTCGTCTATAATTTGTTTCGCATAAATATTATTGTTTTCACTTTCACGACCGGAAAATATTGTAAATGTATCAACACGTATATACCTAAACCTTTTCAACATGTTGAGAATTGACTTATTTCTGCTTAAATTGTGTACCCTTGAAGACGGGACTAGAGTATTTTTATGTATGAACATGTTTCGAGCATGTGTGGACATTGGTTTGGATTTTTTTCGAGTTGCGAAAATGGATTTTTCTTATGGGATTTAACATGAAAAAATTCAAGCGAGGAAGGGTCCCCCCTGTCAAACTTTCAAAAAAATCAAACTTTCAAATGTCCTACTGCCCGAACCCAGAGGAGATGGCATCAAGTTTGTGGTTTGTGTGAACACTGTTAGTAGTGCCTACAATTCCACCAATTTTCATTTAATTCTGATGGTCACATCGGAAGACTTTGCTTGTAAGTAAATACAGGTACATATATTGTAAGTGATTGCTCGATGGCTTGTACTTACTGTAACTAGGAAGGGGCTAACACTTTCCGTTACCCTATATAGGCATAAATGTAGGCAGCATGAAATGCCTACTTGTAGGAAAGGATATAGGCCTAGCAATTGCACAAATAGGCAAAGAAGGAAGGCCCCTCCTAAACTGAATGTATAGATAGGATGTAGGATAGGCTAAATCAGTTTAGCATCTTATTTGGTTTAAGGTAAAATGGGAACATTTTTGACAAATTGCAATGACACGATTATTTTAGCCTGATTTCAAAGTATATTTGTACTCTGGAAAAATATCCCGGTTGTTGACACAATTATAATTCATAATAATTTTCCAATTGACTTGTTTTCAACTTCATTTGGTCAAAATCCAGTTGGAAGCAGCTCTAAAATTTTAACTTACGTCAAATATTTTTGATAACCCCTTTTAAAAGGGCTAGGGGCAAAACAAGGCTTAGTTGAGCTGCTTAATCAAATGTACACATTTTTTGAGGTAATTTTCCCTACTGTTTTGTAAATTTTCTCCTGTCAGAAATAATTTTAAGCCAACGGCAGCTGAACAGGAGAACTTAAAACTTTCAAGTCGTCGAGGAGTAAGAAATATTTATGTGGCGTGAAAGCGTAGCCTTAAATATAACAAGTCATTCTCATTTTCTAAATCAGCATCGTCTCTTTGGTAGGAAAGGTGTGTGAGTTTCTAACTGCCAATAGCATATCCGTAATATTTTGGTGGTAATTTGTATAACTACAATTATTTTATTGCATTACAATTTAAATCCCCAGCAGTACATTTCATTTCTCGTATTTTACAGGCACTTGTCATTTACTACAGAATTGCTTTACATGCTTAAAAATTATTTGATTACCTATCAAAAATTTACTTTTGAAAGGTGGACTTCTTCAAAAAAATACTGACTTTGATTACTGGGTAATATTAAGAGGTTTTTAGTTAGCGCAACGAGAAAACTTGGAAATATATTGCAGGAATTGTACTACCAAAAGTAAGACTTTAATAATTCTTGTCATTTTATTTATACCTGGGTTTGGGGGAAGGCAACGACTTTAAAAACCATGGTATTCGCAAGTACAACATTATTTTCAAATTTTCATATATATTTGTTACCAATCTGGTTTTAATATAAATTTCCTTCTAAATCAACATTGACTTTTAAAATGACATGTACCTTTGGATACAGAAAAATAATTTCTAATATTTGCGGAAATGCCTGATTTTACATATTTTATGAAGTGTCAAAAAAGTGACGTCCCTCACAAACTGAAATGACGGGAATATTATTTACAGTAAATTACTTACATGTAATCCCTGGACATCGGATTTACTTTTTAATAATACTTTTCTCCGGTTTGGATACCATCGTCACGTAGTTTACATTCCGATTTATAACCTGTTTTAGACCAATTTCGTTGTATCCTGAAGAATAGATACAGTGGTGTAGAAGCAAAAAGATTATAAAGACTATTGGTTATCCTAAAAAAATTTCCGTGTACTTCATACATAATGAATGTTTTGACATTTTAACCACAGGATAATTTACAGAACTTGCAAAAAGCGTGCTGCCCAGTAGGAAAATTTTGGAACTATTTGTGGATCTTAAAAAATTTAGCGCTTCTAAAGTACAAGGTCTCCATTAATTTTGCCTAAGTAAGTTGAAACATATTTCTTGTGCAACGGGTTGAGTTCACACTTGACTTTGGGAAACAAAGGTTTTCAAAAACGCTGTAGTAGGTACAAACCCTTTAGGCTTAATATATTTTGTTTACCTTTTTCGCGCGAAAATTAAACCAAAGTATCTGTAAAACACACATTGACACGATGAGAAAATATTTTCCAGATTGGGGATTCAGTAATTTTGTATTAATTTAAGATTTTTTCTCCGATTCATTATGCTATATCATTCATTACGGTTCTCAACGGATAGGATAATTCCCTTGTCCTATCCGTATCCTATCCGATCCGAATTTTTACCGATAAAACTGAAGCGGATCCGATCCTATCCGCTTCCATCGGATTAAAAATAATCTTCTCTGAAGCTTATCCGTAAATTTTCGGATGACGTATTTATCCTATCCGAAGCCGTCGGATACGAATAAGGAGCTATCCGATCCTATCTGCGGATACACGAATCAATTGTAGAAGTTGAAATTGATCCTAGAGTTTGGCTTTTAGTTTTAAATACAATATTCTGTCAGTTTATAACGTATTGCATATTGTATATTTATGCCATGAGCATTTCGAAAACTCCTGGTTTACGCAGAAAATGTTTCAAAATCATGTCCGTCAATCTCAGTTTGTTTTGCAAATAATTCGTTCTCACGATCCCAGTTACTGTCGCCCTTGATCCTAACAAGCGCTTACAGTGTCAAATGTGAACATGCTGGTAACATTACAGGAAGTGTTGAAATAAAAGAAGCCAGCATGTGTCATGTATTTTACAATTCTTCCTGTAAGCACAATAATCATACGAAACTTGTGATTCTGGAAATCCTCAAAAAACTAATCAAGAATGGTGTAAAAATATATTTTAGACAAACTGTTGACCAAAATAAATTTGTACAAAACCTCAATATGTTCTGCAAACAATTCATTTCCAATGTTCCAAAACTGATTAAATTTAAGTTCACGTTTTAAATTCTAGAAGCCAAGGGTTTCCCCTAAGGAATATTTCAATTGCAATGTTTCAAAAATGTTCCCATTTTACCATAATCGGTCTGAGACAGTATCTACAATTTACTAATTCAAATTTAGGTGGAAAAAATAGATTTGTTGCAATTTTTTAGCAACTGAATATTTTTGATGGACTTTCGCATATATCATCTACAGGAAGGAATGTTTGCTCACACCTTGACCCTAAAGGCGGAAAGAGTCAAAAGTGTAAAGAATTCAAAAAAATGAATGAAATATTTTACAACTGGCATCATTTTCACCGAGTGAAAAGCAGAACTCGGATACAATGAAAAATGTGGATTCTAAAATTGTCAATATGGCGTTGAATCGGAAATTGACAGCCCAACTGTAATTTAAAATTAAATTAAACTTCAGAAGTTACAATGCTGCAATACAATGATGTAAATATGTAGGAAGATTTAGCACCATTTTGTAAATCAATGTAAAAATTTTGTACCTGCACACACCATGTTCTTTAAAATCGTTAATTCCTCCCAACTCCAGCCAGATTACTCAGAAAACATTACGTCTTCTCATTCTCTGGACACAATTTGCTTCAACAATTTGAAAATTAGTCTCATTGCGCTAACTCAAAAACTCTTACAAAGACGTTTAGCCAGGATTTTTGCTGAAGATATCAAATTTTTTGTAGCCAATTTTTTGCTGAGAATAATATCTTTTTTAAAAAATTTGCAGCTTGGCTATATTTAGCTTTGTGCAAGGCCAGACCACTAGCTTTTATAGTTATCTATTATTACAAAAAGGGAACATTTCAATTTTGAAACTATTACGTTCTAAACGTTAGTCTTAAATGTAAATCAAATAGCCACTTTTAACATTTGAATAATCCCGTGAGTGCTGTCAATATTGAAATTTTAAGTTCTTGAAAATTAAAAACAATGTATAATTACTATGGCGCCAGTAAGTGTTTATTGGTTAAAATTTGCTCAGTAGCTTTAAAGGATATTTTAACGAGGTACTGGACTTGGTTCCCTCTGGGAAAATATTCCCATTAACATTTGTTAATTAAAACAAAATGATTTGACCTCAAATCTTAATTTATTAGTATAATAATTTTAAACAGAAATTGTGAAGCTCAATTTCAATTTTTTATCTGCCGGGTAGTTGCAGACTACATCCCTCGTTAGAGTGTAGTTGATAAAAAGTTTGATTTGTTTATTTTGAGGAAAATTCTCCTAAATTTTCTAACATTTATTTAATTGACCTCGGAATTTTTTTGGCCTACATGAGTCTAGAATGCAAAGTAAAGGCATGATGTTTTCAGATTTTTATCTCTACGATAATTATTGTAAATAAAAGAAATCGTCGTTGTCATCTCTGACGGCTGATCTTAAACACACTAAAATGAAACAATTGTTGAAACAAATAGGAGCTGGTGTCCCAATTTAGCTATTCGTTGTCCTAACAATTCTTAAGTGTATTTTTCATGTAATGGACGTCAGGACTTTTCAACCATAGGATAATTTAGAGAGCTTTTTAAAAAACGTGAAGCATTTTCTCGGGAATTTTTTGAACCAATTATGACTGTGAATTTAACATTTTAGAGCATCTAACACACAAGCTTTTCATTGAATTTGAACTGAGTAAGCAGGAATTTATTTCTGGCGTCATGGGATGAGTTTCCACTTGACTTGGAAGCAAGCAAATGTTTTCAGGAACGCTGTAGTAATTACAATCCCTTTCGGTTTCAAATATTATTGATAAACTGTATGTACTAAAATTCATTAATTTTTCAGATTTAACGCTCGTTTTTACAAAAATTAAAAAAAATACGAAGCTTTAAATAGACCACAAAATAGGAAGCCCTTAAAAAACGAGAATGTCTACCCAGCCCGCAAGTGGGGTTAAAATTGTCTTCGCAAAGACTTCAGTCATGGGAAGTCATTGAGTTCAGTATGATTTCAGGAAATCTTCAGCAACCTGTCATACTGATATCATAAGTAATATAACATGTCCGCAATTTTGGCTCATTTTCCAATCATTTACGATTCGCAAATAGGTCAGTCAGCTTAAGTCTCTATGATATGTTTCTGAAAAGCTCCACCTATCCAAACGAAATTAAGTTATGAGATAGTTTATGATTGCATAACTACATTAACTACTTAAAATATATATTATGCGGAAACAAGTTAAAGCACAAGTAATTTTATTATAATAATAATTTGCTTTATTAATCAAAATAATTGTGCAATAAAAATTATAAAAATCTGCCAAAACCATTACAATTGAGTGGGCAAAAATAATTACAATTTAAATGATGATAATCATGGATTTCATTCTGTTATTTTTATTCATCACTGCCTCCAAATTGTTATAGCTGTCTTCAGTATCCAGTTTTTGTTGTGGTCATTTTCGGTACCATCCAAGTTAGTTGTAGCCAAAACATGTCACACTAGTGTCCCTAAAATAATATATAAACAGTATTTAACTACATGCGTACAGGATTTTCAGAAGTAAATACAAAAACAGTTTAGTATCATGTAAGTACCAACGGAGTTGTTATCCAAACATCTTTAATAATTGCCAAAGCTTTGCTATTAAATATCTAAAATGCGAAAATAATTATACCAATTTTTTAGCCGCTGATTTCTGCCTTGCCTTGATTCGATCTACAGAATGCTGAAGCCATGTCATAATTGCTTTCTTCATCAAAGTTTCGGTTGCCTCCGACGTGGATTTCACACTTCTCACAGCATCTGAATATTTATTATTTTATGTATATATGTAATTACATATTTTTAATAGTGTTTGTAATATTTTAGCTGCAGTTTTCGAAAGTGTCTTAAGGTAACAATAAAGTACTGTAATTCAAACATGTTACCTAAAATCAAATTAAACGTTTCCAGTTTGACAAAACTCCCCTTTTCAGAGGTACCGTACAACGTGTACTCTTTGGAAACTTCGTCTTCCATTAGTTTACGGAAAATATTGTTTGTGACTTCTGAGACGTCCTGCCCTCCAACTCGGGATAAAGCTACCCTCTGATATAAAGTTAAATCAATTGAAACCCAATATTTGAGGTAATTGTATTTTTGAAGCAACAGAATTGAAAAATATAATTGTATTGCAACCGCTAATTCCCTATAATCAGGGTCGGTCTTGATTTTGTCCTCAAACTCAAGAAGTTCTGCAGGAGTTGTATACGGAAAACCGAATTTCTGGGGTTGAAAAGTTTTGTTTTTCGGCACATCCATTATAGTAATCTTAGAATTAATATTCTCAAGGGCGGCAGAAAGATGTTCTTGTTGCAATTTAATTGTAGCAAAATTTCGGGAACAAAATATTTTCAAATCTAGAAAGGATTGAATTAAAAATGGACGCAATATATTATATTGTAATTATGATTAAATAATATTTCTTATGAAGTCTTCTACAATAGTAATAATGTTTTTGAATACGTTGTTACCTCTAATTTCAGCAAGAATAGGTTGGATGTTCACGATGGGTTGCGGATCATTCCGAACAGAATTTTCATTTCCAGAAGTAACGTTAGCACGGGGCGAAATTGAGACAGGTTTTTGATTTCGATCAACATCCGTTGAAATAAACTTCGAGGAGGTTGATGCAACAGGAGTGGGAGGACGGGGAGGTGCAAGTGTAGTTCTAGATAGTACCTTATCATGTAGAAACTGTGATTCAACCGGAGCAAATGTAAATTTTTTGACGACTTCGGAAGGTGATTCGTCGGTAGAAGAGGATTCTGCCGGGGAAATGCAACGTCTTGAATCATTTTCAGTGCTTCTTTGAGGGATTGATCTTTTTACAGATTTTTTAGCCTCGTAATCCGAATGCTCAAGGTAGTACCCGATTTCTTGAACGGCCAAATCATAAGAGTCTGAAAAAAGCTGAATTTATCAGAACTAAAAAATTTATTAATAATTATTAAAATAAATAAGTATACTTCACTGTTAAAAAGCCGGGTTAAAAAGCTCACCAAATTCTTCAAAACAGCTTACAGCAAACCGCTTCCAGTTTTTACGGTCAGGTTGTCCTTCACTTTGAGCAGCATCGTAGACTTCCTGTATTTTCTTGAAATTTGGCCAAAAGCAATACGTTTTTCCATCATCTTCTAGCAACCAGGTTTTAGGGACCGCTTCAACTTCCTTCGTCTTCAAAAACACAACCACTGCAAACGACATAGTCAATTCTGCGCTTCAAAACCTGTATGAAGAATAGGAAAAACCACAAAGCTGTTACTTGAAGTTGGTAAAACTAAACACTTGCTGGAAACTTCGGAAAGTTCCCATGTTTTGTAGTCCGAGTACTTTTTCACCAAATATATCCCACAAAGTGTGGATTCGCAAGGATTTGTGTAAAAGCTACTTTTACGTAAAAACCGTTTCCCAACCAGAACATAGTCCTTGTTTCCATTGAGTGCTATTGTTAAAACTTTCACTACACATCCATCCTTCAACATACAATAGTTATCACCTATCTGACACTTTATTTCGAAATTTCCTAAGTTTATATTTTTAAATTGCCTCGATTTTATTTCAGAATATTCTATTCCTGACCACGTTTAAGGTTTTATTGCATTCCTAAGCGTTGCAGAGCTGAAAGATTCTTCTTGTAATCGGCGGTGGATTTGTGGCAATAAGCAGTTAGGCTTTCTTAGCATTCGTTTAATTTGGCCAAGCTTATTCTCAAATGGAAACGCTGAAAACAGGTCTAAATTTCCGATGCGTTCTGCATCGTCACAAATATGAATTAAATTGTGTACATTGTACGTACAGTTGGATTCCCCGTACAATGAAATAAACATTTCTACAAAATATACCATCAAGTCTAAATATATTTTAACTTTATGTGGGCAGCACAGAATAGTTGTTGCAACGTGCAGGCATAGAAAATGATGATAGTATTTTTCATGAATGAATCCTTTTAGCACTACCGGACCGCTATACAAAAGAAAGTTTCGGTATTCCGTTGCCTTCCAATATTCAATTTCCCTAATTCCTCTTGGTTTTCTTTAAAAGTCGTTTCCAAAATTGAGAGAAATTTTTTCTAACTTCGATGAAAGTTCTTCCCGCATTGTGGGGCTAATTTTAAAAGGGGCTATAGGACCTTTAAGCCATAAATGCATCAATTTACGAACGACACCTAGACAAATTAGGTGCATGTAATCAAGTGGCACGCTTTTTATTATGTCGATTGGAAGTTCTTCAATTAATGATTTTCCTGTATGGTGATTCTTATCGTCTTTATTTCGGAATAGTTCATTGGTTCGTGGCTTTTCCCTGATTTTTAAAAACACAACTTTGCTTCTCCAAATTCCGGCGTCGTAACATCGGCTACATCCGCTGTAGCCCGTGTGACCTTTCGTTGCAGTTACAAATGATCTTGCCGGGGCATCACAAATAAAACCTTGGAATTTTATCTGCAATGAAACTCCGTTGAATTCTATGCCATCAATTAGAATAACTTTCAAGTCTTCAATAGTTTTTTTCAAAAAATCATTAATACAGTTGGGTTTGGTTTTTCCATAATAGATTCCAATAGGTTCGACGGATGTTCTTGGTTTGCTGCAGTGTAACAACAGCGGCCAAAATTGATTTGTGTTACTTATTTGCACTGGGAGTCCGTCAATCCCAATTTGAATTGACATTTGCTGTAATTCTACTGGATCAATATTTGCTTTTCCTAAAAGTTGGGTAAGAGCTTGGCGCAATCCGAAATGGACGTAGTTTCCAGGGGGTACGGATTCTACTATAGTCGTTTGTGGGGTTTTTAATAATGTTCTTGAGTCTCTTGGTAAATCCGTAAAGCACTTATGGTTCTGAAGGTTTCGCAGTAGATCGCTCAGCGCAGTATGTGATATCTTGTACTTGACCGCCCAATCTGTTAAATAATTACTAAATGATTCATCCACAGCTTCCGAATCGCTCTCGTTACTGCTGCTGATAGGATCAACTTCGTTACGTGATGTACTTTCCTCAATCTCATCTTCATTCTCACTCTCATTAAACTCTGGCGATATTGAAACTTCGAAACCTTCAGGGCTAGTATTTTCGAAGCAGTATTTTCTCCCGTTTAGCACATCAACTTCAATATTGTCCGACAAACTGTCCTCACTATGTCCAACAAGTAATGTACTTGATCCAAATTCAGTTGACGCAGCTGCTTTTGCAAGACGACGTTTGTGCCTATCACTAAACCACTTTACCTTGGGCATTGTAAATGTGCACTTAATTAATTAAATTAAGTAAAAGTAACTAATTACTCACCCTGTGATAGCAAGCTTTAAGGATCGATGAAATTTCTGGATAGATCACCTCAGGCATCCAACTGCACGTGTCCCTTTCCCATACAGCATTTATTAACGGCAAGGAGGTTCGTACTGGCACACTAGTTATGCGCATGCCCAAAATCCGCGTCATTCGCTGATGAGTTTACGAAGTTGTTGAGAATAACTTCTGTCTAAGAGACGGGTTTCCGAAGTCACCCAAAATCATGTCATTATTATGAATTGTAAATGACATGAGCTTAATTAATAATGATATCACTCTGAACAGCCGCAATAAATTCTCATCTTATGATACATTTCTGATATCATAAAGAACCTGCTTGCGGGCTGGGTAAGAGTGCAACATAAATAAGGAATTAAGGTAATTAAAAATTATCATAATTTGCATGACTTCAATGATTACCTACAAGAGATAATTATCTGGATTTCAATTTGATTTACTCAAATTAGAATGGATCAAAATCAATATATTGACCTTTGAAGTTAATTAAAATAAAATATGCAAATACTGCAGACAGTTAGAAACACACCGGGTCACGCACATTTCCTGTCAAAGAGGCGATGTTGATTTAAAAAATGAAAATGGTTTTGTATATACATATAAGGTTTCGCTTTCACGCCACATGACGCCGGACTGTCCATGAATAATTGACAGAAATTCTGCAATTCTGCATTTTTCTCACTTTTGCACTTGAACCTAAATTTTTTTACATTTTTTCGGTAATGTCCATGTTTCTTACCTTACAGTCCTATGTAATAGCAGCTTAGAAAATACATGAAATGTTTTACAAACTAGGCTCAAAATTGTGTCGGAAAATAATTTCCAAATTAATGTTTTGCAAACACTAACTTTGCTTGACACTTCTCAACACGGTGAGTTTAAATATTGGATCAAGTAAATGAAGTATGTATATTGTAAAAAATCTGGAGTAAATTACGCGGGAAATATTTTCAAATAGATTTTGAAAGGAAGTACGAGCGTAAAAATTTTCCATATGATTTACTCCTAGCAAAGTATATCTGAATGTTACAGCAAATCTTAAGAATCAGGCCTCCGAGGTAATAAATTCAACTTTTGTTTTGCCTTCAATCTAACTTTGAAAAATGTATCTTAAAGTCCCCGTAAAAGGTACTCAGTGGCGTCAGTGTATAAATTATTTGTTGACTACAATAATTATTATAATAATTTGATAAAGCTAGTCGTCCCATCTGAACTTTGTTTGGACAAAATGACGGTAAAATTTAACGCTATGTTAACGATGAACAGACCAAAAAGTTTACTAGGACAATGTCATGAAGATTAAAAGGTAACATTAAGCCCCTGGTTCCTATAACAATACACCTTGTGAGGCGTAAAAGCTAAAACCTTTGTGGAAATAAGTATGTAGGTATCAATAATATTCACACATTTTGTTATGTGATTGCTATGTGTGGCAACGAAATTTCCAGAAAATATTTTTACTGTGCACGGAATAGTAATTGAGAAATTATTTCTCACTCGCCAAAACATAAAATTCTGGAAAAGGATTACTTGGCAGTACGGGAGTAACATACTTTGCGATGGCGACCCATATAGGAAGACAGTGATGGAGCAAATTAAGCAGCATTTTAAAATTTAAAAATATAGTGTACCTTTGCAAAAATATTTAAAGTACCGGGATAGTTAAATATTTGTAAAAAATACATAATAAATTGATAGTGCCAATCGTCATTGTCACTTCAAGTGCTAAACCTTAATTTTTAAATGGGAATTCATTTGCAAAAATTTGGTTAAACGGATCATTAACAAATTGAACTGCGTTTGGAATTTTTCAGTGGGGTAAAACTAAAGTGTTTTCATCAAGTTTACAGGTCAGTCATCTTGGGAAGTAGTTCAAAGTATTTGACTGGAAATATTTTTTAATGGTTTCAAAATCCAAATATTTGCAGTTACAAATTGTTATGGGTAAGTGACGTAACTCGAGCCTAATTCTACTGCCAGTAATAAAAAACTATACACTTCATTTAAAATATGTTAAATTTAATAGTGAAAACTAAAATAATATCGTAGGATAGGAATAAAACGTTGCATTGGATGATGCTTAATAAAAATAATTGAAAAACCAATCAATCTAAACCCGGTTCTCCGAACTCAAAAACACAAATTTTTTATAATTGTTTTTAAAAGTTTTTCACCTGCAAAAAATTTGACCTTGCTAATCCCTTCCAAGAAATTTACGAAAACTTCCTCTTGTACTTCTAAAATGTAAAGGAGAGCTACAAATCATACAATATATCTTTGGAATTAAGATTTCGACATTTGTACAAAAATGAATTCATAAAATTAGAAGGATTGTAATAATTATTGCATTTTAGTATCTTTTATGTTTTTATTGACTCAGTACAGACTTTTGTTTCCGTTCCATTCAGAACCACAGCTGAAATGAGACAACTGATAGTCACATTTAAACCTATGAGACAAAAATTATTTCAGGTGGCGCGAAAATTGTAAATCTTTAAAAAGTTATTGACGCAGGGTTTATGCTAAGAAAAACCTTCTGCTTCAATGACAATTGAATAGTCTTTCCCTTATACTGTATTTATGGGTTCTAAAACCGAGTTTGTTAACGTAGTTAAATGGTGCTAGACTCATATGAATCTCCATTAAATTTTCTGGAAACTAAGCTCACGGAACAAATATACATATGAACGCCGGACTGTTCATGACAAATTCCCAAAAATTCCGTCATTCTGCACCTTTCTCGCAGTTTTTGGTCATATCTATATTTGTAACCTTACAGCCCTATGTAATAGTAGCTTCGAAAATCCATGGTATGTTTTACAAATTAGGCTCAAAATGGTGTCCGAAAGTAATTTCCAAATTAATATTTTGAGTTAGCGCATCTGGAAAAAATCGAATTATTTGGAAAAAATTGTGCTAGAAAATGGGAAAGTTAAATGTTTCGTTGCCAGTTGCCTGGGCTTGGGAAGATTGTTAATATTCTACGTGTAAATTGACCGTAAAGGTGGTCCTCGTGATCACAAATACGAATTAAATTCTGGTATAATTCTTTAGTCTTTAAGTCACAACATGCATTTGAGTCAAGAAAATGGTGTACATAGGAATTTCATGTTATAGTAAGTAAGGCGTGACACATAGTGTGACAGGAATGTTCACACATTTTTGAAATATCAAAAGGCAATTTGAATGAGCAAATATATGGCCGTATTCAAAACGGACATATTGTATTCAGCTGGACGTCACATCGTTGTTCGGTTGAGTATAGTGCAATTTGACGCTGTAATTACATTGTAAACGCTGAATTTCCTTCAGCGATTTACCTGCCAAATGAAGCCTGCACAGCCAGCGGTAATATCTTGTGTGGCGTGAACGCAAAAACATTTCCGAAAAAAGCAGGCAACAATAATTATAATAATTATCGATTTGTTATGTGATTATTATGTGGGACAACCAAAGTTCCAGAAAATATTTTCGCTGTGCACGGGAAATTAATTGCGAAATCTTAAAATATCTTCTATTTTGCTCCTGTTATTGATGATTGTGACCGCATTTTTCTCATCTGTCAAAGGAAAATTTTGAAAATCTGGAAAAGAATTATTGCCAGTGTGAGAGTAATATATTTTAAGTCGTTGATCTTTCGGTAGACTCAAATAAATTCCCATTAAATCATGTGGAAATTAAACTCCGGGAAAAAATCAATGAACGCCGGACTATCCTCGAAAAATTGACTGAAGCTCCGTCAGTCTGCATCTTTCTCGATTTTGCACTGCAACCTGAATTTCTTCACAGATTTTGATCATGTCCATATTTCTTACTTTACAGTACTAGTTGTAAGAAATAACAGCTTTAAAAATGCAAGGTAATAATAATGCAATGGTATGTTTTACAAATTAAGCTCAAAAGTGTGTCTACAAATGATTTTCAATTAATATTTTGGAAAACACCAACTTTACTTGACACTTTCCAACTCTGTGAGCTTAAATATTGATACAGGTTAATGGAGTGTTTCTGGAAAATCTACAACGAAATTGGTAGTTTATTTAACCTTATAAATTTCAACGGACGCAGGAATCCAGCTTTTAATAATATGTTCTGGCGCCCTTTGAAAAAAAAAATCTTTCATGTAATAATGTTTTTACACGGGAAGTATTTTTAAATCGATTTTGATAGGGAATCCCAGCGTACAATTTTTCCTTACGATGCACTCATTACAAAGTACAACAGAACTTTATAGCAAAAAAAGAAATTAAGGTGTTTCTCCAACGTCTCACGATGTTTTTATCAGAGCTGCTTGCAGGTATCAGGTAGTACCTGAAAAATACCCGTCGGGTCGGGTTCGGGTCGGGTTCGGATCAGCTACAAAAAAAGTACCTGAGATTCGGGTCAAGTGCGGGTACATCCAGGATCCGCACCTGATATTACTGGTCGGGTTACGATCAAGTTCGGGTTTAAAAATATACCTGAGCTCAATGTCAGGTACAGGTTCGGTACGACGAATTCAAAAAACCTGAACCCGAACTTGCAAGTATTTTTTTACCTTAATAATTTAACTTTAAGTTCACGTGAATGAAACTTTCAGGCTGATCTGAACGTTAATGTCATGTGGCTGAAGGACACGTTGTGTTTAGTTATGCGTGAGAGCCGCCATATCAATTAAATTAACAAACAACCTAACTTTGCTAATTAATTTCATGATATAGCCTTAGCGTTGTAGCAGACATAGACATCATCGATTTGGAATCTATTTCGTGTATACTTGTGCCTTAACTTCATTAAAATTTGAAAAGCATGATGATTATCTGCGGTCTCTTTCTAAAGCTATCACTCAGAGAATACTTGGGGAACCTTCAATAGCTGTTCCCATTCGTTTTTTGCTGCTTGCCACTTAAAATTAGTACTAATTTTTGCATTAGTAACTTAATGTCATTTGTAAATAATATTTACTTTGATAAAGTCTTAGGATAGAACTTATGTTTATAAGTTTCCTCTGACAAAATAATTGAAAGTCGGGTTCGGGTTCAAGTTCGGGTCGGGTTTGTTTTGAGATCCGCACCTCAGGTATTTTTTCAGGTGCGGGTAGCCAAGCAATACCTGATCCAAAAATACCTGACAGGTGAGGATATTAATTCGGATCCGGAGGGCCAAGTTCGGGTCGACGCATAAAATTAACCTGATATTTCAGGTGCGGGTCGGGTTCAGGTGCGGATCTTGATTTTTTGCTACCTGAAAGCAGCTCTGGTTTTGATGCTTTTAAAATTCAAGGAAAAAGGCACTTAGTGGCGTAAAAGTACGAAATTATTTGCAATTTATATAAGCTACACATAAGAAAACAACTTCTAAAGAATCATCAGAATTCCGACTGGTTGGATGTGGTTTGAAGCAGGCATTAATTTTAGAGTTGAAAATAAATCCCAAATTATAAGCAAAATTCAGGCGCACTGGTATAAGACCTGAAATTATTTCCACAGCCAACAATGTTTGGTATGCGCCTCTTGTAAAAGTATTTTGTTCAATGGAAAAATATCCAAAAAGGTTTACAAACAATTTTAAGTTTTCACATGTGAACGTCTGCACTTATTTAATTTCTAAAATTTTGCGACTCCACTGGAATATGAAGCGGATAGATCGATACCTTTAAGTAGATCAGAGGTCGAGCAGCAACAAATAATTTTCTGGTCTGAAAGCAAAGCTATAAACTTACCAAACCATGCAACTCAAAAAACTTACTGCAGCGTGCATAATTTATGGTAATTTTTAATTAATTTTAAAGTTCAATACTTTGATTTTGATCCACTTTAATTAATTTGAATAAATAAATTTGAAGTTCATATAATTATCCATTGGTGGTATTTACGTCTAAGTATTTTCTATTCTTTACGCTGTAATAACGATGCACAGACTAAAATTTCGAATGGTACAGAATCCTGGACTTGTAATTATACAATCTGCAACTCAGGACTTGGAGACGTAATACCTTGTGAGACGTGAAAGCTAAAACGTTTTGGAAACAACTGGGCCACAATTACTATATTTAACAATTTGGTATGTGACTTTTATACATGTATGACAAACGAAGTTCTAGAACATATTTTCGCTGTGCACGGAATATTAATTGCGAAAATCTTAAAAACACCACTATTTTACTCCGATTACAGATGATTCTGACCACATTCTTTTTCATTTGTCAAAACAAAACATTTTTAAAATCTGGAGAAGAATTGACAGTATGGGAGTAACATACTTTGCTTCGGGGCCCATGTAGGAAATCGCGGAGCAAGCACAATGTGGCAGTGACTGTTATATGCAGCAATTTAAATTTTAAAAAGTTATTGTAACTTTGAAAGAATATTTAAAGTGCCGTGATAACTTGTAAAAAAATACATAATTCCGTAATTGTCATTTGTAAAATGTTTCAATTGACCTTGAAATTTACAATACGCAAAAATCCATGTTCTTGAATTTTTTATAGCATCATCTCTCTAGTAGGAAAGGTTCCTAGGAACGTTTGTAAGTCAAAATTAAGTGAACCTCGAGAGAGACTACAAAACGCAATGCAATACCTTGCCGAGATCATATTAGATATATATTACTATATTTTAAAGAGAAGCAGCAAATATAGTTATATGGCGTGAAAGTCAAGGCTTAAATATACCAAGCCATTTTAATTTTTTGAGTCAGCTTCGTCTCTGGCATAATTATGAGATCGGTTCGGATAAAACATAAATCCGAACCATAACCGAACCGAATCTAAGTTTTCGGTTAATTTTTTGTCAAAATCCGAACTGAACCGCTTTGTTAGGATACAAAAATTCTCCTATCCGAAACCGAACCGCCATACAACTGTTCGGATGATTTTTATAACCGAAACCGTTTGTCGGTTATCCGAATAACCGAAACAGTGTTGCACATTTAACCGATTTTCAAATCTTTTTGAAAATCTTAAAACTTAAAACAATTATTACACTAATTTTTATCAAATTCTGCCTATTATTTAACTTCAAATGATAACTAAAAATCCAAGGACTAGTGCATCGCATGGGTTCAGGTCGCACCCGGGTATTTGGGTTCAGGTCCAGGTTCAGGTTCAGTATGGGTTCATGTATTTTGGACCCAATAATTTTGGGTCCTTTCTGGGTACAATATTTTATACCCGTGAAATTGGGTACAGGTTCAGGTTCAGGACCAGGTACAGAGAAAAACCCGTTTTGATTTTACCTGTCAGGACCAGGTGCAACACATAAAAGACCTGAAATGTTTGGGTTCATTGATTGAAAGTTAAAGGCCGGAGAATTCAAGCTTCCAAAATGATTTCCATCGCAAAAGCAATGGCAGGGTGTCCCAGGAACCAGTGAACTTTCATTTTTATCCATTTTAAATATATTTTGTACTACAAATACCCAATTGTACTTTTAATACAAGATAAAATTTAAAAAAGTTCGGATTCTCAAGTACCCAAACATATTCAGGTCCGGTCCAAAAATACCCGGGTTCAGGTCGTCTTTTGGGTACTTTTTCGGGTTCAGGTACTAATCAGGTGCGGGTACTACAAAAACGCAATTGGGTCAGGTTCAGGATCGAAAAATTTGAACCTGTTAAATGGGTACATTTTCAGGTACAGGTTCACGCTTTTGAGGTACCCAAAGTTTGGGTCCAGGTTCAAGTACAGGTAGGGTATGTCGATTTGAAAATGCCCGGCATTTTTGGCAACTCGCCCGCCCAAAATGCCAGGGCATTTTGGGCATTTTCATTTCAGGGCGAGGGCGGCATAATAGGGCATATTGGGCAAGGGTATTTTGGGCATTTTCATCGAGGACAAATTGGGCATTTTGGGCAGAATCGTGGAATATAATAGAACAATCTATACAATTTGACAATGAATTTGAAAATTTCTTTGTAATTTTGGAGAAAAAGCGTTCGAAATTATCTTGAAAATTTTATTATATTGATGTCATTATTTTGGCGAAGTTAATTCAACCGGTGATGAAATACGTTTGGATATCATAGGTCATATTGAACATTACAATTTGTGAAACACCTGTACAGTACACGATACGGCTATAAATTAAAATAATTATTCTAGGAACTATTTATCCAAACTGCAGATGTAAAATGAACTTCCACCATCCTGGGAATATTCACATACCCCTATGCATGTATGTATATTACTGTGATCAGAAATGTCTTTTCGGTTAAAATTTGAACCCATACGGTAATTGCTTTATACACTATAAAACTAAAAACAACATTATTTGGGGGACCCGTGTGGAGGATGTATATTGGTTTCTGCTCGAGCCATTTTTGGCTGATCGTTGCAAACTGCAGACAATATAGTGATGTAGAATAAAATGAGTATAAAATTCAGCTACATCACCCATTTAAATTTTGACTGATCCATTACCATCAGATTTTTACTTTAGGAGTTCGTACTTCAAAATAAAATAGTACTTCTGCCCGCCCTGCAGTGACGCATATGAAAATTTCTTTCATATTATTGTTTACATAGAAACTTATTTTCGTAGACTAAATAAATGATATCACCTCATGTCAATGAAATTAAATTGATTTGACTGTTTTTGCCATTAAAATATACGCGAAGAAGCGAATTACCAGACATTCACATTTGTAACTTAAACTTGGCTGGGCTTTCATGCATTTGGAGGGATATTCTGAATATATGCTAGTAACCCAATTTTTGTGCCATGAAAATGCCCAAAATGCCCAACTTGCCCTGCCCAAAATGCCCAAAATCAGGGCATTTTCAAAATCTGCCCACATGCCCAGTTTTTGGGCATGTGGGCAGGCATTTTCGGCATTTTCAGCTGGGCGGGCAAATACTGCAGGGCATTTTCAATCGACATACCCTAGGTACAGGTTCGACTGTTTTGAACCCATGCGATGCACTACCAAGGACCAAATCTCCAGTGAGATTATAGTCGGCTAAATACAATTTCTAAATGTTAGAACAATTTTCGGCAGTAATAGTTTCAAATAATTTAATCA
Source organism: Allacma fusca (assembly GCA_947179485.1). NCBI lineage: Eukaryota > Metazoa > Arthropoda > Collembola > Symphypleona > Sminthuridae > Allacma > Allacma fusca. The sequence continues at coordinate 47,638,944 of OX359245.1, forward strand.
CTACATCAAATTATTATATAAAATTACCATATGGGAAATCTTTAAATTATGCTTCTTCGCAAGATGAAGCATCAATTAAAAGACGACAAATACAAAAACAGTATATTTATTATGGATTTCAATTGTTGAATTGGATTCTTTCGTCATTTGCAGTTTACTATGAGCCGATCAACCGAAAATCCGAAATGGTCCCAAACCCCGCTTTTCATCTTTTTTTGAAGGCTCTTTTCTTTTATTACGGAGTCACAGGTTTCCACTGATAAAAATTTGTAGTAATAAGGCACTTATTTAATTTAAGCTAAGAATTAAATAATGGTGTGAGAAATACTTGCCACACGATGACCAAATGTATGCCTGCTCGTGGTCCATGCGTTGTGCTTTCTAAATATATTGCAGATACATAATGAAACCATCGTTTGTCTCGAGAAATTCATGCTGCAGTAATCTGGAGTACGATTTGTTAACAATTTTAGGAACAAAATTCAAAACCGACTATCCGTCGGTTTAACCAGCGGTTTCATTTACTTAATCCGAACCGAACAGACAAATTCATATTTAAAACCGAGCTGATCCGAAACCGATATCTGGTTAGGCATTGTCGTATCCGAACAGTTTGGTTATTTCAATTCGGTTACGGCTTTCTGATCCGAACCGTCGGTTTTGATTAACCGATGGTCGGATAACCAATTAATCTCATGCTTACTCTGGCAAGAAAGGCGTGTGTTTCTAAGTTCATATAGCATACGATTAGTTTATTGTAATAACTGTAATCAACTTCAAAGTTCAATATATTGATTTTTATCCACTTCGAATTTTGATTAAGTCAGTTTGACATCCAGATAATTATCCCTGGCTACAATTTAATTCATTTCAATTCTCATTATTTTTAATTGCTGTAATATACATACGTTACATTCTAAGGCCTTCTTCGTTTTTTTAACATGGTTTCCCTTTTCCTGGTTTAACGGAAGACGGAATGTTATAGAACTCTGTACTGACAATTACAAAATTTTCATAAATGTTAATTTTCAAAATAATTTTGAATTTGCAAAACTAGTTTGTTGTAAAAGTTTGGCAACTCGAGGAGTTACAATTTCATCAAAAATTCCTGCCAGGAACATATTAAGCCGACAAGATGTTGTATCTGTAAATGTATAGATTTAATCCCGTTTAACGTGAAAATTTCCCCTTACCTATCAGTGTTGCGATCAATTGTAAGTAATATTTGAAAATTCAATTTCCAATGCGAATCAAACCAAATACAAATAGGCAGGTTCAAATAAATTGGTTTACAGAATCAAATTTCGGTTTTGTTTGTAATTTGAAATTGGTTTTGAAATACGGATGAACTTCAAATCAAATATGATTTTATCATTTGAAAACCAAATCAATTTCAAATCCAGATTAATTAAATGCAAAATTTGAATTTGAAATTGGTTTTGAACTTGGTTTTTAGTTGTATGGCATAAATTCAAAAACATTGAAAGCTTCTAGACTATTGAATGATTGATTTTGCGTGTTATCATTGCCCATTCAAGCATTGCATTACTTGCAGTTACTTGCCACGTGTTTCTTACGATTAACGTTGCGATCCCGATTGCACTTGATTTCAAATACCATTTTTGTAGTATGTCTATCGTACCAGGTACCAAAATTATTATTAAAAAAATCGTTAATTTCAAGAATAAATTGAAGTCAAGTGCAATTTTTTATTTAAAAAATATATGTATACCAAATAAGATCAAGAGGTTGTGTTGTGTAAACATAAAACTCGCACAAAATATAATACAGCTGATTCATGCGTCCAGTACGTAAAATAGTTTATTAAATGCGATTCTAATGTGATTGCGGCATGGAGTTCATAGTAGTACATATGTATGTGTTACCCGGAGTAATAAATCCCACCAATACGCACTTTACTGTTTGTTATTCATCCTGTAGGTGGCGTATGCATATCTTTGCAGCCAGTTTTTACATCTTATGCATGCTATCCGTCGTTCGTCACATAGATCGCGCTTGCTTGTCGTTGCAGATAAATTTTGGAAATCACGTTTCGAAAAAAACAAAAATTCAACGTGGTAGACACATCCACATAGTCCAGACTTTGTGTCTGTGACATGAGGAATGCTGAAGAATTACATCTTTTAATGAATGTAGCTACACGTTGATAGCTATTATAGCTACGCGGCTGATAGTAGCGACTAAGGATCGCATCGACTGTTAAAAGGGTCAACATGCAACATCAACAGATACGAACGTTTTGACTTACATGAACCCGTATCGCCCCAAGCTGAAGGCTGCAATGTGGAGACGTGATTTCATTTCCCCCAGTTTTTCGTGGAAGTGAGGGTCATTATCGAGTTCGGCGGAGTCGTGTGACTGTGAACCGTCCCAGTACTTCCATATTTGTTGAAAAATTGTGAAAAAAAATTGAATACAATTTCAAAAACTTTCAACATTCCGGTTGTTCTAAAAAATCCTGATTTCAACTCACACCCCTAGGGTTTGCTCTATCCAGAGTTTTTGAGTTACAGGGATGGAACCAATTCTGATACATCTCGAGGATAACTTGCTACATTACAAACTGCGGGATCTAGACTACGATGGAGACAAATACTTTGAGGCACCCTGCAAATTGATAACAATATTATTTATTAGGATCGAGCCATCCAACTATTATCAATGACACATACAACATACAAATAACTAACTACCATCAACAAAGTCTTTAAAATCAACAATCCATCTATTATAATCCCATTTTGACAAATTAACCTAAAAGCAACACTATTAACAATCAATCCCAACTAATTTGATAAACTTTAACAAAACAAACTAACACTTCAGTACAAATGATATACAACCAGTAATTAAATCAACACACCCAAATCGGCAAAATCCCGTCGTTGAACTTCCAAAACTCATGATCCTTCTCCCCGAGAGTCCGATTAAAGGCCGTGCTGTTTTATTACAACGTATAGTGTGCTTAAGAATTTGGTTCCTGATTAAAACTAAGGAATCAGATGAATATTCCTTCTTCAGTTTGAAGATAACTTAAACGTGTGCAAGTGACATCGCATTTCATCGTCAAAGGTTACATACGCTACGTTACATTGCAAGCGTTTCATTCTGCGCCTTGATAAACGCAAATTGTCAGTGCCAGGCGACTACATGAAAGGTTCAATGTAACACTTTGTGAAAGTTGCTTGGTTCTTAATTTTCATTTCCAGGCTTTATTTTGTAATTACATTTGGCGTGTTAGTTTTATCAAAATCAGAATTTTTGAGCCCCGACATAGGTCACATGCTGAACGTAGTAAGCTTAATACTTTTAATAGAACTTACACTCGAGAAAGTCCTGCACAATTATTTATCTACTTGAGTAATCGAATAGAAAAAATTCGATTGGTTACTGAATTCCGGTTTAAGGCACCAGCTTAAAGATGTTTTAACTGGAATTCGGGTTTTTTTACACTAAGTTAGGGACAATACATACATACTTAATGAGTGTTCTGATACGAAGAAAGATTATGTAGGCATATACTCAAACGCAATTAGAAAATAACGAATTCGCCGTGCTGTTTTATTACAACGTAGTGGTCGGATCGATTCAATTCGATTCAAGATTTTCAATTTGAATCAATTTGAAGATTGAATTAAATTGAAAAACCAATTTTTGTTTCAATTCGCCAAAAAGCAATTCAATTCGATTCAGTTCACTCAGTGAATCGAACTGAATCGCAAATCAAACGATTCAAGCAGGAAAATACAAAATTTCCTTATATTACTTCAGTGTCATATGTATGACTATGCAACTATAAATATTATAAAGTGTATAGTAAAACCTACGCTAAAATAACTAACATTCTGGAATACGTAGTATTTGAACTTTGAATATGCAAAAACAAGTACACGTGCGTTGTAATTGTGTTCCTTATATTTATTAGCTTAATTTATGTAGGATGTAATTTATTAATGCTAAATATCAGAATATTCGGTGCGCTTGGAGAAAAGGTTTGAAACCCTAGAGGATCACTTCATGCATTACGAACCTTCTCATGTGGAGTTCATGGAGGCCTGCATGTAATTAATTAACATAGTGGTTCTTTCTGTGGATGACATGAATGAGCATGTATACCTTCAATACGAGTTTTCCTAACTCGGCGTGGATTACTACTTAGACAAGCTCAAGAATACGCAGTCAGAGGAGCTTAAAGTATTCGATTTGTTGTCAAGATATTTATAAATATTGAATTAATTCATGGTCAATAGGCACTGCACACACTCGATGCATGATATGAGAATCATACAAGTGCGTGTTTTCCAGAGGGGGTCTGTATGCTCTAGGCCTTGCCTATTTTCATAGCATTACGAATCGTTAGTTAAGCCCTAATACTGGCATGCCCAGTGAAACGACAATGCAAAAGTGTTCAGTACGTAAGCACAAGCAAATTCAATTTAGGGGCTACGTTTATTAAACACAAATTGAAACCTGAACAAACTAATTAAATTGTAGCAGATGAGACGTGACGAAGAACAGGGCGTGGACACTGCAATCACAAATAATAAAATTGTCAATTCCAATACTGTGCTTAACTCCTATCGTAGCTACCACCGGGACTAACTTGACTTACTTACGCGTAGACGTATTGTCGTTTAATCTTATGTTGAATGAATGGGGTGAATTGATGTGTCCGGGTCCTTTTCATAAGGTGAGAAGGTTCAATCCTTGGGGCTGTCCTAGCGTCCAGGGCGTCTGCAGGGACAATTCCTATTGAATGTAGGAATTGTCTGATCATGACCTTGCAGGTAACTAATGAGGTCTCTAGATGCTTATTCAGTGTTGGGGCCACTACTAATAATGGTAGTAGCAGGCCTAGTCCACTGGACCCACGATAGGAAAATTAGCCCCCTCGGTGCTCCTTCAGGTGTATGAAATCAAAGCACTAAAAAAGCTTAATTTCAAATTAGCATAACTACTAGACCATTCAGGCGAAGTTAATGTTTTAACATTCTAACAGCATCTACTGATTGTCGGCTACAATCTGATGACCTCCAATCTCTACGATTGAAGGTTAACTCAAAAGTAACAAGCAATTGAAAAATGATCTTTTTACGTTACTTATTCAAATACATAATAAGTCATGGATTATACATAAATGTTAAAATCCAAAAACAACGTAGCCGCTTTACTTAACATATCTTATAATGTCAGGACCAAACAGGGTCAAAGTCACAAAATCTTGTAATTTCAGCCAACTTAAATTCACGGGGGGTCAAATTTAGCTACTCATTTTCTTATTATGCATTTATCATGGAATGCTTATATGCCATTGAAACATGTAATAATGAAAACACGGGAAAGAACGTGCAACATCGCCAAACCATGTGCCCTTTGTACATGTATGATGAGATTCCATGTTAACAAGATGACTTCCGACCATGTTCTACACAAACCAATGTCTTATGTGACGTTGGTATTGAAACATTTAAGAATATCTAGGTAAAAATTACAACGAGCAATTAATTTTATTACAAATAAAACCTGCAGAAAAAACGGTTCATTCACAATAAACAATCAAGAAAGTCAAATCTAATTAGATGAGTGTCGCGTAGTTGAATATTTATTCGCTTCCTTAATACAGATTCATTGTAGTTGGTTTCCCTTGTAAAGTAACTTTAATACTTACGATTAACGTGTATTTTATTCAAAACGTTTGCAGATTTGAGTTTCAGTTTCAAATTTTTAGAACTGACGTGCAATTGTCTAAACACAACAACAATTGCGCTTGTAAAAGAAAAAACCAAACTACAGCAGTTTTAATAATTTATGAATAAAAGTGATTATCGTTGTCAATTGTTATTAGCTTACGGAGCCAAGTTACAGCGTTCTTATGCTTAAGGCAACAACAATAATAATTACAATTTAGAACAGTATATAACCTTGAAATATGTTTTCATAGATGAAAACATAATTAGTATTGTAGAGAAGAAAAGCCGAAAATGTACACTTTACTTTGCGTTCTAATGTAAACCCATCAAACCCCAACAAGTTTTGACAACGAATCAGAACGTTATCGTTGGAATCTTACAATAGGAAATCACTATTTTGATACTTCACGTCCTGTCCACAAACAACAGAACGTTACACTACTTCGAACATTAAATGTGTTCATGTAATTATTGAAAATTAATATTTCATTTGATTTGATATACAGTCGACTCTCTTTATAACGACATCAATAAATCTTCTAAAAGGTGACGTTATAAGGGAACGACGTTATAGAGGTACATAAAATAAATAAGGGTTTAATTACAAATTTAGGTTTTTAGTTACATTTTACGGTCTCGCTTCATTTAAGTAGCATATACTATATGTTTATGCAGAATGAGAATACAAATATTTAATATTAATTAATAAATAATAATATTTTTCAATATTTCCCACGCCACAAACACCGCCAACAGCAAGGTCAGCAGGATTTAATAAAGTATTTTCTGAATCTCAATAAGACACTTCTCAGATCATTTCAAAAAATTTCAACCTGTGATAAATTAATTAAATTTAGTTAAAACTATAAGTATCAGTTCTTTACCGGATGCAAAAATAAATCTAAAAGCTTGGAAATGCGGATTTTCCTGGATGGAACTTAATCAATGTCGTTAACCACGCTTGCAAATATATTTACAATAATACGTTCCTTCCGGTCGTTTATAACGTCGCTGCATAATAAGTCAATATAGTGAAACTGACGATTAAAAAACTTTAGAATGACTGCACCGGTATGTTATTTGACGCTTTGTAACGTCAAATTGACCTTATAAAGGTATGCTTTTCACCTTTAGGTTACAAAAAAGTGACTTTATAAAGGAACTGACGTTATACCGAGCGACGTTATAAAGTTAGAAATAATCATGTAATCTAGTTTTGGAAGAACCCAGGATGACTTTGTAGGGAGAGTGCCTCTATAGGGAGAGACGTTATAAGGAGAGTCGACTGTATGAACATCTCAAAATTTGTTACACATTTTGCAATATTAATTTACATTTAAAGTTGCAAACATTCAGTGCTGCGCACAAGTTCAAGGAGACCATGATTGGATATTTGGCCAAGTTCGGGTCATGGTCAAGTTAAAAATTAATTATAACTTGAGCATTCAAGTCATGGTCAGGCTGGAGAATATTACTTGAGTGCCAAGTCATGTTCATGGTCAAGCCTGACAATGTAAAAACTTGACCATGAATCACGAGTATTTCATGTACAGATTCAAGTAAAATGAAGTTGCGCATGTCAAAGACACGGCGCAAAAACTTTCAAAATAACATTTCACTACTTCTTATCGGCTTATTTAACTCATGTTCGGTATGCAAATTAAATTGTCTAACTGTTGTAACAGCTTGCGTAAATAGTTTTTGCTTCAATGAGTAAGAATCTTTTTCAAATAAAATTTAGTTGCATTATTAGTTTGTATATAATTATCTTAAATACTATTACAATTTTGAGAACACGTGAAAACAAAAGATATTGAATTAGTTTAAGCATACAAATAAGTACATGCAACGAATACATATGCACGTTCGGTTCAAGTCATGGTCAAGTCAAGTGTAGTTTTGGTTGTAGATGATCATGTTCAAGTGACGCAAAAACTACTTGATTACTTGGCCATGCAATTTCAAGTAATTACCTGAACACGAGTCGCCATGGTTCAAGATCGTATGAAAAAAATACTTGAATTTAATGGTCAAGTCAAGTTCATGGTCAAGTCTAGAATTTACTTGACTTGAGCGCAGCACTGCAAACACTCGACTTAATTACTGAAGAATTTAAGAGAGTAATTTGACCAGTGCCTATGAATGCTTCAAATTTTGATAATTGTAAAAAATACAGCATAAAAATGTCTATAAAGAATGACGTTTCATTAATAAGGATTTTATGACTTTATTACATATAAAATATTTCAAAACATGGAGCTTGCATAGTGAACTTTCATTGCCCCAAATAAAACACTAATTTTAGGAGTTGAACATTTTATATTGCAAAAGTTACTTTCTAAAGTTGACCAGTTTTGAAGTAACGAATTCTTGTACATTTTAAGCATTTTCGTGTTTCTGAACGGTACCAAAAAATGTGCTCGACCCGACTTGTTTTCCCGAACCGAAAAACATCTCATTTTTGTTCCCGAAACCGATATGTTCGACATTTTTTGATTCGTCCAGGACATTTTTCCCTACCCGGAACCGTTTCGAAAAATAGAACCGGTTCCTGTTCCGTTCCGAACCAGCAGAAAATGCATAGGATTCATTTCTGTGGAAATTAAAATTGTATCACCTTTTCAAATGATAGTTGACAAATGCTTGACAAATCGCGTTTTCATTCAAAACGGCAGATTCAACAAACCCTTCCCGAAAACTATCGGTTTTTGTGGGAAGAGGGAAATAAAAATTTCTCACAGAGACAAACATTCAGACGGAATATAACTTATGGAGGGCATATCTTTTTGGTTAAAAGGGTTTTTGAAATTCATTTACCCTTTTTATCAAGGTTTTCTGAATATCTCGAAGGGGAAAGTTGAATGAACTACCGATGAATCCTGTCAGCGAAAAACACCGAGTTTCTAATTTCCTGTTTAAAATTTTTCTGCAATTGATGGCGACCCCTCTGAAATAAATTTGCTGCATGAATCATAAGGGCGTCATATCAATTCTGCATTGAATGAGTTACTTCAAAATGTGGGAAAATATTACCACATGAAATATTGCTATTTGCATTAATTAAGACGAAATAATATGATAAAAGGCTTTTAAAAAATTTAGCATTGACGCTAAACAAGATACCCAGCTAGCACACAATATTCCGGCGATATCCTCATAATGCCTCAAATATCCCAGTAATGAATAGCTACATTTCTTGATCGGGTCAATATCTCAGCAATGTGATTTAACATTCAAAAAATTTTACGTTTAGCTATATTCTCTGAAGGATATCGCCAAAATAACAATAAAATAATATCGCAAGAGTTCAGTACAAAATATCGCCAACACAGCACTGTACATGCGTAAAAGGATACTGCAGAATAATATTAACGGCTCTTTTGCAGTCTTCCTCGGCTCACCACTCATGTTGTCGTTATGTGAGTTTTTTGAATGGTATAATTAACGGATGTTTGCTTGTTGAGGCATTGAAATACATTCGTTGAAGTGTAACGAATAAAATAAATTACCTCATTCTAACAAAGGTGTATTATAGATATTCTGACCATTTGTAGCTTCATCATTTTATTTGTAAGGTAAGTATTGTATCATTGTAATTTATTATTAGGAATTAAAATGAATGAATCACAAAAACGGCGATTTCGTAGAAAAGTTCAACGTCAAGTGTATAGTGAACGAATACAGCTACAGACACTCCAACAAATCCAAACAACCCCCATTGAAAACCATAAGCAACCATCTGGAAGTGACTCCGTGATATTTGAAACAACAGATAATTATGTGTACAATTTTTCAGAACATGGTGAATCTGATATTTGTATAAGTTCTGAAATTCAAGTTACGAATAAAGTGTCTGAAAATGCAAGTGAAAGTGAATGTAGTGATGAAGAAGAAATTGAAGATTCCATTATTTCTAATTTTGCTAAAATATGTATCGAGCACAAACTAAAGCATGTGGCTATTAATGCTATTTTAAAACTCTTCAGACAACACGAATGCTTCAAACAATACCCAAAAGATGCTCGAACTTTGCTTCGAACTCCAAGGAATTCCGAGATAGAAGTAATGGAGCCTGGAAAATACATGCATTTTGGAATTGCGACCAATTTGGAACGCGAAATCAATTTAACTGAAGACAACGTTGAAAATATAGTTTTACAGCTGGCTACAGACGGCATTCCTCTAACTAAAAGCACTAACTCTCAATTCTGGCCCATCATGGGATGTGCTTTAAATTTGGCTTCTAAGCCTTTCATCATAGGAGTATTTTGCGGTACAAGTAAACCCAAAAGCAGCAGCATATTCTTGCGTAAAACGGTCTCTGAGCTGAAAACTCTCATGGAAAACGGTCTTATGTGTAATGATAAAAAGGTGTCAATTATTTTACATTCAATTGTGGCAGATTCCCCGGCAAGGTCATTTATAACCGAAACCAAAGGACATACAGGCTATTTTTCATGTTTGAAGTGTACTATTGAAGGAGAGTATTACAAAAACCGAGTTATCTTCCCAATAGTTTCTTGTCCATTTAGAACTAATGGCGATTTTCGGGCAAAATGGGATGAAAATCACCATATAGGAACAAGTGAGCTTGAGAATTTAGACTTTGATATTGTAAATAGGATTCCATGTGAGTACATGCATCTTGTTTGCCTCGGTGTTGTCAAGAAAATAGTTCGTCTTTGGTTGCGTGGATCGATTCAACACTTCCGACTATCAGGAGCACAAGTTGACCTGCTTTCAACGAATTTGAAAAACCTTTCAGTAAGCATTACTAAAGAGTTTCAGAGAAAGCCCAGGTGTGTGCGTGAAATAGACAGATGGAAAGCGACCGAATGTAGGCAGTTTTTGTTGTATACTGGCCCTATAGTACTTGAAGAAATTTTACCCGAAGAGTATTACACCCACTTTATGTGTCTTCACGTTGCAATCACTATTTTGATTGACTCTAAAAAATATAAAAACTATAATGCTTACGCACAAGAACTACTCATGTTCTTTATAGAAACATTTGCATCACTATATGGTAAAGAGCCCATGAGTTCAAATGTTCATTGTTTGTCTCACCTAGCCTCGTACTCAAAGGACCTTGGCCCTCTCGATGAATTTGCTGCATTTAAATACGAAAATTACCTAGGATTAATTAAATAATATCTTCGAAACAGCTCTAACCAAATTCAGCAGTTACACCGTCGGATTGTTGAACGGAAACAATTTCTTACACCCGCGGAAGAATTTTCAAGTAAATATGCGGTGTTTGGAAAATATGATCCGGATGTTCAAGACGTTAACTTGTGCTACTATAAAATATTAAAAACTCAAAACGCGGAATTTCGTATTTTTCCACCAAACAATGTGTGCCTATTAAAAGATGGCACAATTTTAGAGTTAAAGAAAATATTTCATCCCAGTTCCAATCCCAGTTGCATTTTTATTATGGGTGTCAAAGCAAGTACACGTGAATTATTTTACAGAAAACCCTGCGATTCTGTCTTGATGAATTGCTTTGTGATTCGCTCATTTGAACCTGAAGTGAATAATTGGCCTGTGAATGCAATTTCTCAAAAATGCCTCAAGTTTGCTTACAAAAATGCTCTCTCAGTTATAATTCCAATAGTTCACAGTGTCATTTAATTGCAGATGTTTAGCATTATTAAATTTCCCGAGGATGGAGACTCAACGGCAATTGTTCCTTCAACTTGGCTAACTGCAGACAAGTTATCAACAAAATGGCCTCCTTTCAAATCTGCTCAGAAGATTGATTCCTGTGTTAGATCTTGTGAAACCCCTGGCGAAAACTGGTCAGATGAGATTTGTCGAGTTATAAAACCTTACGGTACATTACTAGTTATTACACTATTATTTTAATTTTGTACTGAAGTCCTTTGGTCGTATCTAATCCATTGCAATTATGTTTGCAGATAATTATGATTTTGCAAGAAGGTATGCTTTACCCCGTTCAACTATAACTTCTGATTTGAGTGACATGGAGGACGTAATCTCTCCTAAGCATCCACGAAAAAAAAATCCAAGACAAATTGATAACGTCAACAATTACCAGGTATCAGTGAAACTCCCCTCACGGAAACCGATTCAAAAAACTTTGGTGACTTTGCCAACTCCACCTGTACCAGTCTCATGTAATACAACTCTTAACTGACCAGTCATTTTAATAATGTGTAGATTCATTTATGTTTCAGTTGTTTGTAAATCATTCATTTGGAACAATATAAAGTACGGTTATTTTTGTTTTTAGTTTCTGAGAAAGAACCAACCATCGAATTCCCCGCTGAATGCATTGCTCGCAAAACTATGGAAACTGGAAACTCATTGTCTTACCCTGACAATTTGGACAGTGTTGTTTTGGAAACTGAATCAAATATCATTTTTACGTTTGAGAAATCAACTCAAACAGAACAGCACGGATTCTCAGCGTGTACTGATTCAGGTAAAATATTTTGTTAATTAAATTAAATTGTACTTATGCTTCTTCAATGAGGTACAAAATGGAACTAGTTAGTTCAGCAATATCTTCAGCAAATGTGAAATTAATGTACATACTCAAATGTCATCCCTGAAATATTTTTACATATTCTATTTCAACATTGTTTTAATGGTACCGTGAATTTGTTTGTAACAGATTTTCAAGCTTATGTGGTGCGAAAGTTTGCGGAGATTAAAACAGCTGTAGACCAAGTTCGTGATTTGGCCTTGAATGCACATTATGCTCAAGATAGTTTGGTTCACGATGCTGAAACCCGATGCAACGGCTGGGATGGGATACTACCCATTAATTCCATTTCTGACTGGAAGACTTTTGATGACTCGCTTCTTGAACCAGCAAAGCAAAAAAGCATTGTAAAATTTAATTTCTTATAAAATTTCGAATTTATAAGCATTTTTATGAGTCATGCCGTTATTTTTACATTTTTTGTTATGATTAGTTGCAGGTTTTAAAATATCAAGGCGGTGAGGATTTACGGGATTCTGTAACGAGAATGCTTAAAGAAGTTTTGACGGATACTGTTGCGGCTAAGTATTCTTGGAAAGGGGGCAAAGGCAAAATGAAATTCCATTGCCTAAACATTGTACCATTAGTTGCAAGTATGTTCTTTTATTTTTCCTACAGTTGAAATCATAACCTGAAAATGTTTACATTTTACTATAGGTTTGGCTATTTTTATTTTAGGAGCCATACATGGGCATAGGAAGAAGTCAGTCCAAGCCGCAACTTTAGCGGAAGTGGAAAAAGTTATTATCGCATACATCGTCCACGCTTCTGATCGTCTTAAGAAGAAAGCTCAAAAGTTCCACAAAATGCAAGGCCAAATAGTTGATTTCAGCGACGAACAAGAATCAGCTTCAGCTATAGACCATCAAGACTAGATAGAACATATCTTCTGTTTTAATCGATATTTTGTTGACGCAATGTAATGGTGAATGTTTTGGTTACTTACTTCGTCTGAATAGAAGTTCTCATAAGAGTTTTTTGGGTTACTGCTTAATCTTTTACTTTTTCCTGCCTCAGTGGTGCAATTAGTCTTTGTTAGTTTTGGAATTTGAATAATAAACATTGCGTATGCTAGTAATTTACAAGTACATAATGTTGTTATTCCTCTGCAGACAAGACTGGAAATTGAAATGCATTTAAACATATATATGGTTTCATTTAACTACTGAATTTGAAAATATTAAATATGTATTTTAATGTTTAAAATAAAACGAAAAAATATCGCCGTTACATCGTCAAATATCCCTGGCGTGTCTACATGGCGTACATTGGGATGATGTAGCGACATCCGAAACCCGGACATTTGGCTGTCGTGACGATATTGTGGCGATATGAATTCGTTTTATTTCCACATTGTAGAGATAATCGCCTTCACGGTTACAAATATTGCATCGATATCTTCACGATATCGCTGTGCTAGCTGGGTATTGTATCAGGAGAGTCTATACACGATTTCATCAGCTCAAAGATTATCGAAGTTGTTTTCAGAATAAATTCTGTAGGCACTTCTACTCTTAAAAAATTAAGATATTTTAATTGAGGTGCATTTCTATAGATGATACATACTTCTCAGAAAATGTAAAAACACCCAAGGACATGCCTAAATGCATTTCCTTCGGTGTTTTCGATTTTTGATGAAGATCAAATTGAGCCCCATAATTTTTGTTTTATACTATGCAAAACATTATTTGCTTGAACCAGCAAAGGTAAGCTTACTCTGGAAGTATTTAGCACAGAACCAAGTCCAATACCTGTTAGAACTGTCCTGGTACTTTCGAAACAAATTTTGACCTGAAGAGTTTGAAAAAACATGTTTTCCTTAGATTTTGATATAGTCATCATTTAATATGCCAACTGCTAATAATATTAGCGTCAATGGACCATAATGTTAGTCCTCAATATCACAAATATAAATTAAATGCTGATTTAGTTGTTTAGAAAATGGTGTGCATTATAATTTCACATTAAGTAAATAAAGCTGAAATCGCTGCAGGGCAATCAATAGGAACTCGATTCTTCAATTAGTTACCACATTTTTTATTTATACATTCAGTAATACTGGAATTGGCCATACAATCTGCCACCAATCACATTTCGCATTTCCACGTGCAATGCCTTGTGTGGCGTTAATGTTAAAATATTTAAAAAATGATTTGGTTCCCCCCTCCCGATTTTTACCCACCCCCCCCCCCATTTGTTTGCACATAACCTGAGTATTACTTTAAGTCACACGTTTTATCCTACGTAATTTTTTTAATTGGCGCGAAGTCAATTTGTCCAGAAATTCAAAACTGGAAATTTTAAATGACATTTAACATGGAGAATTACAAGTTTACCTCGTTGAAACCGTTTTTCAAAAACGTTTCCCATCTGTAGTTACAATACAGAAATAAGTCGTCAAGCGTATTAGTTTCATTGGTCTCTCCTAAAATATAATTTTCGTCCTTAACACATCGTAAATAAATATAATGTAAAATATTCAATTAGATTGTTTTGACCTATTAAATTTAATATTTCAAAGGAATAAATCTTCATTTTAAAAAACTTGCATTTTCACTGTCTAGCTATCTATCACAGTTATTTTCCTAAGGTTTAAATGATATTTTTGATTTGGGTGTTGGTTTATGTATGCTTAATGAAATTGGATATAAATTGTTGATTTTATTGACCTACGGACCTTTTTTGTGTGTTACCTCTGTTAATTTAATTTTGTTGATCCTAGGTTTTTTTGTTAGTAGCCTTCATTGGTCTCATCCATTGACCCCCCATGCTAATATTTTGGATATCTCTACATCTATCACCTGCGCTGTTTGGGACGATTACCTTGCACAAGTGCTCTGTCGTGACTGAACGTTTTTAACTTTCGTTTATTTTTAAAACACAAAATTGACAGTATCCACAGGACTCTGTTTCTGTAAAAAGTGGGTTTTTATTTCAAAGTTTTGACAACGAATCGAAACGCTCTCGTTGAAATCTTACAATTTGAAATTATTACATATAAAATATTTCAAAACTTGGAGCTTGTGTTATACACTTTTATTGGCCCAAGTAAAACACTAATTTTAGGAGTTAAATATTTTACAATTCAAAAATTGATTTTTGAGGATGATTATGTGTAAATTATGGAAATCATGTCTGTTCTAAGTGTTTTTGTGTTGTATATATATTTGCAATAATTTTTGCTCACTAAACCTTGTAAGTATACATCATCGTGCATGCAAAGAGATGTTACAATAATAAAAAAAATAATAATTTGTTTTCATAAAATTATCTAATTAAACATACTGTCTTGTGATCGTGTATGCAAAGTTAGTAAGTAGCTAAAGCGCATAAAGCCATTGGGCTTCGCAAATATAATTTAAATGCTGATTTAATTGTTTAGATTTTATGTTGGAATATGCATGTGCGTCAACAACGTCAAGGGCTTTATTTTATTTATAGCAAATAGAGCTGAAATTGCCGCAGGACATTCAAAGGGATCACACAAGATGCTTTACTTTGTAACTATAGATTTTATTAGCAGTTGTAGTTGAAATATAAATGTAACAGAATGAGGCAGTCAAACGTCACTTCTCAAGCTGTTAAGATATCTTAATAAAGGTACTCGTTTTAGTATGACTGGATTACTCTAGGTTTTTTCGAACTTCTATTGAACATAGAAATTTCGCCCCGATAATCTTTTAAGTACTTTTAAGCCAGATACTAACATTTGTCCGGCCATATATTTCCGGCAATGGCTCATGTCATGTTTAATTTTCTTAGACCAATCTTCTGCAGATTTTTTGAAATTTACTTCATTGAACTAGTTAATGTTTGGGGTAATTTGAGTCCCAAAAAATACAAATATAGATTTTTTTGAATTCAAAATTACCATACGTTTTGACGCCCGTATGCTGTGAATTTTACAGGTTTTCGATATTTTAAAGTTCCTTAATAATTGTGATCGTAGCTATAAATGTTTTTGTCCAAAATTTAAAATAAATATTTTAGAATTTAATTGCCACATAATATCAGTTACTTCCACATTTTCTGCACTATTAAAATTTCGTGTTTGACAGATGTTGCATTCAAAAATTTGCATACCAAAGATTTTGTCCATTACTACTCCAAGCAAAAAAACGTTTCTACAACTTCGTTTGTCTAACATAACAATCCCATCAAAAATAATTAATTATAAAAATTGTTGTCTACATAATTCTAAAATGCAACTTTTTTTAACTCCTTACATTTTATCTAAATTTGGATATAATGTGTACAGTCAAATTTGAAAAAAAAACAATGTTTCCTTGACCTCCGAGAGTTTCAACAGGCCCTCTTTGAAGACAATTTTTTATGGGAAAGCTTAGTGGAGGATCTTTATCCTGAGAATTGAGGCCACCAGTTTTAATCGTAATAAACAAGTATGGTGCAAGTATTTATTTCCAGGAGACAAACTGAGAAAAATCTCACTTTGTTTCCATATGATGACCGCTGGGACCTCTAACACTGACAAATAAAACAGTCTGGTAAATACAAGGAACGTACATTGATCTAATTTGTAGTACATTGCTCTCACTCAACAAAATTTGAGTGAACTTGTGCCATAGTAATTATTTATTTCTGCAAGGCTGACGCTTATTAAATAATTTTTCACAATTTACGCTCAATTTTAAAACACCAACACTTTTGAAAAAAATGGTTTTGCTAATTTTCATAATTTTGGTTCGAATCCCGAAATTCTTTTATGTAATATCTTCGCGTCAAAGTATATATGGAAACATATTTCAATTGGTGTCATGATTATAATTTATAATAATTTAGGAATTGAATTGTTTTCAATTTCATTTGCTCAAAATCCAGTGGGAAGTCACTCCAAAATTTAAAATTACTTTTTTTTAACTAATTTTTAATGACCTCTTTTATAAGCCCAGTGGCAAGCCAGGGTTTCTTCGAAATGCATAATAAAATGTACAAATACTTTGCTGAGTGTTTTGTAAATATCTTGCGTTCTGAAAGAATTGCAAGTCAGTATCAAGTGAGAATCTCGTTTTTGAACTCCAATGAGATGAGTGGCAGAGATGTTTAGAGCTGCAAAATCCCCAGTCCCCAGAGACTGAGCAGGAAGCAATAATAAACTGGAATGAAAGCATAGGCTTAAATATACCACGTCAATATCATTTCCTAAATCAGCATCGACTCTTTGATATGAATTGTGTGTGACCCGGCGTGTTTCTAACCGTCTGCAGCATGTGATTAATTTTATTTTATTTTAATTAGCTTCAAAGTGGAATATGTTGATTTTGATCCACTTTAATTTAAAGCAATTTGAAATCCAGATAATTATCTTTTGGAAGTAGTTATTGAAGTCATGTAAATTATCGTTATTTTAATTCCATTAATTCGCAGGTTACGTTACACTCGTAGACATTCTCGTTTTTTACGGTTTCCCTTATTATTGCGGCGACCCAGAATTAATTAAAATTTATTGAATTTAAAATACAGATAAAATGTGAAATAAACAATAACAACAAACAAATAACAAATAAATATGTGAAACTCAGGTTTCCACATACTATGTATTTTTTAATTTGTGAGCATGGATGCCGCACAAAATATTTATCTAAGAGAACGATACGCAATGATTGTGTTCATAAAAGGCCACACACTTGACCATTTGTTTATTACGGACGGAAATTCGGCTTTAAATTTTAAACTAAATTAGACCAACTTGTTTCGAAAATTTGATTCGTTATTATTTCAAATTTATTTATTTATTTTCTAATATGAAACCTTGTTCGATTATATCTGGCTTAATAGAAAAACGTTTCGTAAAAACATTCGATCGGAACATTTCGGTTGTGACTTAGGACAGCGTTGTTTCAGATTTTTATCATAACATATTTTCATTAGCATTAAATACAAACAATATCGAAAACGGTGAAAATTCGCGTTTATTTTTATAATTTCACATCTTGATTTTACAAGAGGTTACATTTCCTCAGGAAACCGCGATTGTCTCTCACAAAGGATTTTTAAGAATTTTGTTTGTCTACCAAATCAAGGGTCTTCATTTTAAACACATGAATGCCTTAGCTTTTTTTTTTCACAAAACGTCGGATATTTTGAAAATGTTGTTGAACAAAAACGTTTTGACAGTTTTGCTCAGCAAAACCTGGGGGTGCTTTTGATGAAGATTTGAAGATTTGGAATATTCAAACTTGCAATTGCAGTTATAGTTAACAATGCCGAAACCTAGCAATGCCGTTGCATGAGTTTGGCAAAATATGTAAGTTAGATTACGCAACGCTGAACTAGCAATTACTTCATGCGTTACTTGCAGTTGGTAATGCCAGGGATTTGTGAACTTCCCGCTAGGGACATCAAATTCAGCAGGAAAAATCTACAATCATCTTCCAGGGAGATTTATCAGACCCATGGTTTCACACTAAAAAAATTAAATTTCAAAATTTTTCTCACTTTTTTAAATTCTAAAATCGAGCACCTTTTGTTGTTTAGGAATGTGGAGTTTCCACGCCACTTAAGACATTATTCGTGTTATCACGTTACTTCAGTTCATAGGTTAACTTTGTGTTTTCGAAAAGTAAGCATTATACATGAACAAAAACACAAGATGCCGTAAATGATAGTTCAACGTTATCAATAAACACATTTGAAGTAATCGACAGAGACAGCAGTTTGAATACTGACTATGAGGATGATGTTTCAGGAAGTGTCTTAAAACGTAGAGTTTCAACCTCAGAAACATGGTAACAATTACCTCAATGTGCTTTAAAGGATTTCCGAAAAATTCTGACAAAAACCGCACATTTTGTTGATTTACGAAATGACACTAGGACAATACTAAAAACACTTCGAAGTACTCCAATTTTAATTTCCACTGACAAGGATATACATTTTGATTTAGTAAAAAATAAGAAATATTCTAAAAAAAATATAAAAAAAAAATATATAAAATAAATATAAATATTCCTCTTGGTCTGTTGATTTCAAGAAGTTCAAACCGACAGTTCTGGCAAATCCTTGGAAAAATTACTAAAATATTAGGAACTCTGTCTGCCAAAGTCCTAAAAAGGATTTAACTTAAAGATATCCTCAGGGAATTTTTGCAGACCATGTGTGCTGACTGGGCAGCTTATCAATGTCCTGTTTTAGAAATTGTTTTTCAGACCTTGCGAATATTATCCTGGAATCCTTCTGCGTCATTGCATAATGGAGTCACAGTACTCGCCACAGTAGTAGTAAACCTTCCAAGTAATCCCCAAATTTATTTTCTTGTGTATTTTCGGACCAATCCCTATTCAATTCCAGGACCCTTCAAAAAAGACAATTTTGGGAAAGTGGAATAACATAACCTCTTCCGTGTGCACTTGAATCTTCAAAACAAAAATTCCTTGAGTTTGAAAGCGTAATTAAGATGGCAATAAAGACTTAACTGCATTTATAGACCAAAAAATAGGCAAATTTTCAACATCCCATCCTGTGCCATGCACTTTAAAAAATTAAAATCCAGTTAAAATTTTCATCATATTTAACTGGAGAGTATAAATTGGTACTTTTACTCTTTCGGTGTTTCGTCAGTGTGTATATGTTGCTTGAAATCATTTTTACTTTTACTATGGTGTATTAGTTAGAAAAGTATTTTGAATGAGTACAGTCCGAACACGAAATTTCTCCTTGTGTACTCTTAATTAAGGAATGCAATCAAGTATGCGGATTTGCTGGCAGGTTTTACATACTGGTGCCGAGAATTGAGGAGAGAGTCAGACAATTTCGCAAGTTCGGTATTTGGAGTACAAATAAAATAGAAATCTCTTTATAAAAAATATGAAGAGTAAAACATTCTTCTGGACAATTTTCCAGGACTTATCTGGGCTCCAAACACCGAATTTAAGAAATAGTATGAACGCAATCGCTCCGATTTGGGAACTCTTGTTATTAACATCAATCCCTGATTTTGTTGAGCATAATTTTCAAAAAGTCCTTAATTTTGTTGAGCAGAATTTGCTAAAAATGTAAAATATTTGTAATAGAATCCGATCCCTTGCATCCTTTTTTCGGATGGGAAAGTCATATCGGATCCTTCCAAGAATAAAATAAATAAATCTAAATCATATATAAGTATTAGTGCAAGAAATCAACAAAATACTTTTACCGAATCGCAAAGTTTGGACTATTTACTAATTTTGGGTTTAAATCAGGGATATATTTGAAAAAACTCACCTGATTTAAATCTATTCTGTACGGATTAAATCAATTCACTCAGCCCAACTCTTGAGCTTCATATGTTCCCGGCAGGAATTTTGGATAAAATTGTAACACTTACAGGGAAAATAATTTTCAAAATCGTTTTCACAACAAAACCGTCTTGGAAATTCAAAGCCATTTTGGAAATCAGCATTTATTTTGAATAGTTTATAATTGTCAGTGCAGATTTCAATAAAATTTCGTCTCCTATTAGACCAGGAAAACGGACACCGTTAGAAAACGAGAATATCTAAGAGTGTAACGTAAATTACGAATTAACGTAATTAAAAATATGATAATTTACATGACTTCAATAATTACTTACAAGAGATATTTAACTGGATTTCGAATTTATTTACTCAAATTAAAGTGGATCAAAATCCTTATATTGAAATTTGAAGTTAATTAAAATAAAATTACAATAAATTAAGCATATCGTCGGCTAAATTCTAAAAAGTACCATTTTCATTTGCGAATCCGTTTAAAAAGCATAGAATGTGATATGAAAATGGTACTTTTTAGAATTTAGCCAACGATATGTTGCGTTTCGTGTTGCATATTATTTGTTGCTCGACGGTTGCTAGTATACTATACAGCTGTCAACCTGTCCGCAACTTATTACATTGGATAAACATATTCTCATTAGATTTTAATAAAGTCGTCATTTAATATGTCAACTGCTAATAATATTAGCGTCGATGGACCATAATGTTGGTCCTCAAGATCACAAGTATAAATTAAATGCTCTTTTAGTTGTTTAGATTTTATGTCCGAATATACATGCACGTCAAGAAACGGGTGTGCATTATCATTTCACTTTAAGTATATAATGCTGAAATCGCTGCAGGGCAATTAATACGAACTGTCACGATTCTTCAATTTTTTACTACAGATTTTATTTATACATTCAGTACACCACAATTTGTTTTTAAGATCTAAGAGATACGACAACATGAATTTTCATGTACAATGCCTTGTGTGGCGTTAATGTTAAAATATTTTAAACAATTTTTGGTGCCCGATTTTCGAAATTCCACCAAACCTAGTTTGCTCATGCCCTGAGTCAGTGCTCGGACTGGGTACAGAAACCGTGTACCCGTACCCATACCCGTACCCGAATATCGGGTACTGCAAAATGCTGTACCTATACCCGTACCCATACCCGAGTACCCGGGTAAATTATTTCAGTACCCGTACCCGTACCTGAAAATACAATGTAGTACCTGTATCCACAATTTACCCGTACCCGTAATGTACCCAAAACCTGTACCCGTACCCGAGTATCCATTGTGTGTACCCGGATATTACTCGGGTACTGGAAGTTTGGCCGATTTAAAATCCCCGACGACATTAGCCTGCCCAGCTGAAAAATTTTAAGTTGTCAATTTTTTGACCTCCATTAAAAGTGTCCGGGATTTTGGGAATTTTCCCTAGGCGTTAAAGACATGCTATTTGAATTAAAAAAAAATTGTTTAAGGCATTTTGGGATTTTTTTAATAAACACTGACGAAATTCAAATCCTACTACCCCAAAATAATAACTTGCTGAATGAAATGAAATGTGTTCTCGCTAATTCGAATTGGGATGGATTCTTTAATACTAAACTCTCCATAACTTGCTTTTCAACTTGGAGAACAAGAAAAATTTTTTTTCCTGGCTAATCGAACTCTGTGTATAGAAAATGTTATACCGAAAAATTTAGTTGATCATAATTTTTCCAAGTCAAATATTGCGGTTTCAGGAAATAAATGTGGGAGGCAATATTGAATATTCATTTTACATTACAGCTTTATAAAACAAACATTCGTAAACTGTCTCTCACATTTATGAAGCCCGAGACGGAGATTTTCGAAAAATGCAGGCAAAATAGGACTAAAATGCAACCCCATGGAAGTTTTGAACGCCAAGTTCAGATGTCTGTCAAGTTCTTTTAACATCAAAATTATCAAGATTAATCAAAGGGACTGAAATATAAATATTGCGTTCAAGGAATGATATTTTTCATTCTAAAATGTAATAAATATTCACCTCAATAAATACTCAAAGTCATAAATACCCAGAATTGAAAATGCTCAAATTGCCTGCATAAAATGCCTTGGCGTTTTCAAATCCACAACCCTGGGTACTTGTAACGTTAAGAAATGGATCTGCTAATAAATGTATATTTATTCCGATCTTATCTCGTAATACGTCTTCAAATAAATGTTACGCTCCCAATGAAGCTAATTAAATTGAATCCCAAGAACCTCCTTCTTGAAATTCTTCGTTGATGAGCTTCACTATTTAAGTCGATAAACAGACGATTTCACTGACTCTACGCTCTATTTCTTTATTAGATTCCTTGGATGAATTATTAGAAGCGTTAGATTGCAACTACCACGTAATCATAAATGAGACGAAGCCACTTGGCTCTGTCGCTAAAGCAAGTATCTGTATACTACGAAATAAGCAACTCCACGGTTGGTAGGTCTTATTGTTAGCCATAGTAATCCATCCCATCAGGAATCCTTGAAGTACCTAAAATTACTCGGGTACAGCACCCACGGGTACAGGCATTTTACATAGTGATACCCGTACCCATTGGGTACTACCCGATTGCCACTGAGTGAGTACCCATACCCGTACCCGTACCTGTACCCACTTTATTGCCTAAAATCAAAAGTACCCGGGTAGTACCCGCGTACTTGCGAGTACGCAACTTGTGTACCCGGGTAGTACCCAAACCTGTACCCGTACCCATTTACCCGAGTATTACCCGTACCCAGTCCGAGCACTGCCCTGAGTATTATTTTAAGTCACACCTGCCACGTGAAACATCTTTAAAAAAATATTGGCGCGAAGTCAATTTGTCTAGAAATTCAAAACATGAAATTTTAAATGGCATTTAACATGGAGAATTACAAGTTTCACGTACCTTCAAAAAGTTGAAGCTTTTTGTGAAACAGTTTTCCGTATCCTAGTACTATGCTACTTGTTCTGCCAACAATATAATCAGCTAAATGAGTACATTAACGACATTAAGGTTAGGAATTGACCATTGTAGGGTTAACCGTAACCAATGCAACAACTAGTTGGCCATTGTACATTTGTAACTAGACCCGTTATAATTGTATAAAAATATGTATTTGTATAATACTATAAAATGATTTTTTATAGCACTGTTTAACTTTTTTTTATAGCACGGTCACAGTTTAAAATTTTCATGTAAAATCCCACAAGAAATTTGAATTTGATTTTTTTCCGAATATCGAGGAATGAACTTGGCATAGATTAAAATCTGTCTCAATGTCTTCATTACAATGTAGTTGGGTAAAATTTGTTACAAAAAGATTGTAAAAATTGATTTGCGTTTGGGTTTCGTGTTTCGAGTAACCGAATTACTTCTTTAACATTTTTCTTATGAAAAACCCAATACTCATTTTCCCCGTTGAAACCGTTTTTCAAAAACGTTTCCCATCTCTAGTTACAATACAGAAATAAATGGCGTCAAGCGTAATAATGTGGTTTCATTGGTTTCTTCTAAAATATGATTTTCGTCCTTAACATATTGTAAATACATTTCATGTAAAATATTCAATTAAATTGATTAGATCTATTAAATTAAATTTTTTAAAGGAATAAATATTCATTTAAAAAACCCGACAATTTCTCTTTTATACCACGGTCTAGCTATACTTATATCAAAAAACAATTCCTAGGGTTTAATTGATATTTTTATTTTGGGTGTTGATGTATGTATGTTTAATGAAATTGGATATAAATTGTTGATTTTATTGACCTATAGACCCTTCTTGTGTGTTAACTACTTTAATTTAATTTTGTTGATTGTAGGGTCTTGTTGGACTTGTACACAATGGGTTACAGCTATTGGGAACACGCAAGAAAGTAATCTCCAAAATGGCAATTTATAAAATGAGTTCAAAATAATGTATTTCAAACATTCATTTTCAGCTGAAAATTGAACGATCAGCTTTTCGGGTCCGGTTACAAATGCACAATGGCCAACCGGGTCTGGAAAAAGTTCCCTAACCTGCGAACCCGGTTAGTTGGGGAAGTGACCCATCATATTCGGGGATTTTAGATACCAGGGAAGTAGGAGAATTTCTGGAAATTTGGCTTGTGGGGTCGCCGGCAAAAATCGACACATTCGGGAAATTGCCAAAAATGTGGCTGGCGGGTTCGTCTGAAAAATTCGACGAAGCCGAAATATTTTTTAAATTTTCCCTGGCGAGGTCACCGGGAAAAGTGGACGCCGTTGGAAAATTTTCGAAAATTTGGCTGGTGTGGTCGTCGGGAAAACTCGATGAAGTCGGAAATTTGTTGGAAAGTATGTACGATATATTACGGTACTTTACTTATTATGATTAGCATGACCTGTGCCGCCCGTATAACACTAGGTCCATGCATTGGATATTGATTTACCTTTTCTTATTGTTTTGCGTAATGTTTATTTACCTTTGTTACCCTATCTCCCACTTTACATTTATTGTGAGGATCGAAGTATGTACTCACACGTATTGTGCGACTTAGTAGGTCCAGGACCTACTCATTTAAATTTATTGAGTTAATTTTAGGAATGATTTTTATTATGTATTCACATGTGTTTATATGGGGTTAGGAGCCCCTTTGATCATTATTTGCAATAGTGGCAACTTTTAGGGAATCACTGCAATTTCCAGGGTATAAATACCCTGGAAAACACAAGGCTATTTATTATCCACTAATCTTTTGGCCCTTGTAGTGTTCAGATCCCCTTTTTTTGAGACCTGTGGTGTAACTTGTATCAGTCACCACTCCCATTTTTATTTTATTGTAATATTTGTAGATGCACTACGTTGTAGTACATATGTATTAGTACACTTTACTTGAATTAAACTTTATTTAATTGTTTTTGTTATATACACATTACATATCTGAGTATCTTCGAGAACACATTATTACCTGCATCCTAAGTACATACATATATCTTTGTACAGATATACATTCCATACCTGAGTACCTACCCTATACCCATTATCTCTCTTTGTTCATAGAGTTAACTGTGCTGGTTTTCCACTTGTTAACTCTAACCCTTTTCTAACCAACCCTATTTTGTATTATTACCTTACCATACCTTGACATCTATCCTTGCCTTCCCTATACAAAGTGCTCTGAAGTACATATTAGCTTTTAGTTAGTACTTGGTCCAGATTCCATCCGACAATATCTTGCGTGACGTGTAAGGTAAAACATTTTTTAAATAACTAGGCAACAACAATAATTAACAATTTGTTGTGTTTGTTATTTGTGAATACTAAAGTTGCAGAAAATATTTTCGCTGGTCGCGGAATATGTAGTAATTGTCTAAATCTTAAAAATGTCTCGATTTTGTCCGGTTATTTACGATTGTGACCGCGTTCTTTCTCATTTGTAAAAATATAAAATCTGGAAAAGTTTACAAAAAGCCTACAAAAAGTTTACCGTTTACAAAATTTCGGGATCCTTTAAGTAGCGGTGTGTACCCTGAATTTAGCTTTCTTTGGTTGTGCGTTTGTGAAACACTGCGGCCAGTTCTAGAAAGTGTATCTGTACGAATATCTGTAGAAACCGCTGGTTTTCAAATCAGTTCAGCTCAATTCAATTTAAAATTGTAAACTGAACTGAATTGAATTGGTTTTTACAGAAGTGAATTGAATTGGTTTTTACTGAAGTGAATTGAATTGGTTTTTACTGAAGTGAATTGAAAATCAAGTTTCAATTCAGTTCAGCATGCGAATTGAACTGAATTGGAAAAAACTGAACTGAACTGAACCGTTCCGACAACTAAGTAAATTGACGACAAATATTCATGAATATAACTGCTGGTTACACTCACCAGATGAGTGTAACAATAATGTGAACAGGCCAATAATATGATTGCTAACCTCTTAATTGTGGAAATGCGTAAATTGGCTTACAGTATTTACAGTTATTTTTTTCAAGTATTTTACACTTTCTAGCAATTTTAAAATAAAGAATATCATCCGCATGCGATTTAGTTTATCCTAATTACGTTCTTATCATTATCAGCTGTAATAATTGTGAACGAAATTTCTAGTTCAAGTGCAATTTAACGTTCAACTCTGGTTATGTGTCCAACTTGAACGTCCAGTTCTTATTAAGTTCAAGTTGTATAAAATAAGCTTGAAAATCGTGTACTTGAATACTCAAGTTGCTTGAGAAACTTGATTCATCAAGTGCAAGTCCGGATACCTTGTTTATACAATTTTTTCAAGTTCAAGTCAAGTTGTCTAAGATAACTTGACTTGAAGTTTGGTTTGTCGATTTCTCAAAGCTTTTGTCATTTATGCATTTTTCAGTTCATGGAGCTTTTGCAGGCAAGGTAGAATTCAAACCAAGAATATTTCCTTCCTAATGTTTGAATTCTTACTGATCCTGTATAAGCCTTACTAAAAGCGAACTCTGGTGTAAAGTTTTTATTGTTTTTCAAATTGTGAACCTGACTGACTTCTTTGACGACTACAAACCTATAAATTGATTAGTGCAGTTACACGCAAAGGCAATTCGCTCACGCAATTTCGTGTGCCTAGAAATGTCTTGAAACAAGCATTATATTTTTGTTCGCATTTAATTATTTTTTTGGTATCAAAAAGTTGTCAAAAGAATAAATAAGTTTTAACATTTTTTGAGAGACTTACAGGGCTTTACATATTGTAATAAATCTCTTATCAAGACCAAGGAGAATATAAACAGTGGCGTATATAAAAGTATTTTCTCTTCTTTTATTTGGATATTTTATTTTGACAAAGTAATTTTTTGGACTGATTTTAAGGACGTGTTCCTTAGTGTGACATTAATGTCCAAACATTTTTAAGTCATCAATACAATTTGAACGAACAAATATATTGACGTTGTCAAAGCGGACAAATTGAGTTAACTGGACATCACAACAGGACGAAGTTCACATTACAAGTTCACACCGTAAATACTTGCGCTGGCTTACGTTTCCGCACCAAGGTTATAGCTTCGTATTAGAACCCTCACATGTGGACATAATTTCTTGTGTGGCGGGAGAGCTACACCATTTTGGAAACAAGTAGGCAACAATTATAAATACCAATTTGTTATGTGTGACAAACAAAAATATATTTGCTGTGTACTTACGAAAATCCGTAAAAAAACCTCTTCTTTGCTCTGGTTATTCATGATTGTGATTTTACGAAGTTCAAATCGAATTCCTCCGTACAGGAAATGAAGAGTCACTCTGGATTGTCATCTGAACTGTTACAAGATACATATAACTAACATCCTCGAATACCTACATTTTACCAAATATACACAAACAAGGCGCCCATTTTAAACCAACGAATGATTATGGAGGATAACTAACCCAACCTAGTCCGCAAACTAAACGAATTCATTTATTTCTGCAATCTTAATATTCCAAATTCAGTGAGGAATTCCCTTGAGTTTGTAATCAGTGTAAAATTTTTTTCAAGTCCACACAAAACAACTGTGATCTCATGCGATGTTGAGTCATTATTAACTAATGTTCCAATCCTAAAGATAGTCTTCAGGTTCACAAACATGATTTTAATGCTGCCATAATTGTTTAGAGTTTATGCCACAAAATGAATTTGAGTCAAGAAAAGTGTAAATGGGAATTTCATTTTATAGTAAATACAGCTTAACCTGCTGCAAGACAATCCAAAGGAACAGGCGCGATGTTTCAGTTTGTAACTGCAGTTTTTGTTTTGACATTCGTTACACCTACACATAGTTTATCTTTGTATTTACCTATATGAACTTCTTGGAGAAAAGTCGTGTGTGTTGCTAGGGTTAAAATATCTAAAAACATATCTTGTGACAAGTATTATAACTAGCAATGTTATTTTATTCCATATCGAACCACCAGCAGTAAACATTGTTTTTGATATTTTACAGGAACTTCTTTGCGCACTCTACACATTGTGGAATAGGGTACATTGGAATTGTGGCACATGCTTAAAAACGATTTTGAATTCTTAGCAAATTAGTTTTGAAAGTTTGACTTCTTCAATAAAAATTCTGGCTTTGCTCCACTTCACTCGGAGAGTAATATCAAAAGATTATTGGTTAAAATAGTGCAATGACAAAATTTAATATGAAAATATTTGAAAAACATTGAGCCAGGGAAACAGAAAATTTAATGCTTGTTGTCATTGTACTTGTTTTATGCTTGATGCTTTTGAAGTTCAGGCTAAATTTGCGGCATTGGTTTCTTTGGATTAATTCGGTTAACAATTATTTATTAATATAAATTTCATTACCGCTTTCTACATCAGCACTGACTTTAAAGGGGCAAATATCTTTTGATACAGAGGCAGATTTTAATGATTTTGCCAAAAATCCGACGTGTGATTTGGTAATTTCTTAAAATAAAGTATCAAAGAAATGGCGTCTCTTCCAAACTGAGATGAGGGAAGTGCTATTAACTGTAAAAACGCTGTTATGTAATTCCTGGACGTTAGATTTACTGATAAATCCTATTTTCCTGCGATTTCGATGTCTTCGTCACGTTTTAGAATTTTGCTTTTCAATCTACTTTAAGTTAGCTTAACAAGATCCTTCAGAATGGATAAAGCGGTGTCGAAGCAAAAGTATTTTGCTTTTCATTTTATTCTTTCCAAATAAAACTTGTATACTTCGTTTTATTTCGACAAAATACATTTTTATTCAAAGCTTCTGATTTTCAGGACGTGATTTAAAAAAAATCTAAAGACAATTTACGTGAGCACATATATTGCCGCCGTCAAAACTTACAAACTTTATTCACGTGGACGTCACTTCTGAACCTTGTTGCGACCATATCACGTTAATACTTAAAGCTGTATAAACGGTGCACATTTTAAAATATCTACTAGGGTAACAACATGAAGTCAATACATCTATATCTTGTATGGCGTGAAAATTAAAACATTTTGAAAACAACTAGGTGAAAATCATAATTAGTAAAATGTATTAATAACATTTATTTTGAATCAGCTTCAGAAGATCCTGCAGAATCGATACAGTGACCTCGGAGCAAAAGTATCTTCTATTGTATTTATTTTATTCCATTCAAATATAATTTAATAAAATAAATAATAATTTTTGGAATTTATTTCGCCCACAAATATTTTTCTTCAAAGGTACTGATTTTCAGGACGCCATACAGAGTGCGACATGAATGTTCAAACATTTTAAAGCATCAATCATCATTTCTGAATTTCCCTGTGTAAGCGTATGTATGCCCCTGCAGGGAGGTCCTGAACGATTTCAAAAATTCCTGCTGAAAAACGTTCAACGAATTTCAAAATTCTTGTTGGGAAACATACTTCCCGCGCAAGACGTAGATTCAAAGATACCGTCACACTACGCATTACGTCCTGAAATTAATTAACCTTGAAACAAAATATATTTTATAGAAATATAGTAAAACATTAATACTTGAAACCACTTTAGCTTCAACGCCACTGTATTTATTCGCCAGGTCTGGCAAAACTGTCGTTGCTCAAGTTGATTCCTGGGGTAGTACTTGCAAAATAATATAATTGTGGTGGTAAACCTTGAATGTTCGGTGTTGATGCAAATGTTTTTCAAATTTTTGTATTATTGATGCAAATTTTTTTTGCTATGGCAATACACATAATTTTTGCCAAACAAGTATGTGCATAAAATTTGTTTTGTAGCTTATTTTTGCCTGATATATATATGTGACCTGCAAGAACACAGCAAATTTTTGTGAAAGTGTTGTTAACTGTAAAGATGTTGATGCGTAATCTCCAGACGTTGAATTAACTATTGTTACAGCGTACTTTCGGCCGAATTCGAAAACGTAGTCGTTTAAGCCACACAGTAACCTTCATTGGCTTCTTTCATTGACCCCGCATGCAAATCTATACACAATTTACAACTCTCTCCTTTATAGATCCTCGTGATGTATTTTAGGGATTCACTCTCATTGACTAATGAACTGAGACTGCTGAGGCCACCAAAAGATCGGCATGATCATCTGATTTTGAGTGAAGTAAGCTATTGCTGGGAAATGTATGGAGTGGCGTCAAAACATAATTCATTTTCGCATTTGAAAATTAATATTTCATTTACGTTGAAATATTAATATTCAAAATGTCTTCGAATTTTTTCAATATTAATTTGTATTTAAAGTTGCAAACGCCCAACACCATTGTAGACTACTTTACGGGATTTTAAAAGAATGTTTCAAATTTTGATAATAGTAAAAAATACAACACAAACATTTCTATAAAAAAGGAAGTTAATTTAATTCAGAACTTCGAAATTTACGACTTTATTACATATAAAATATTTCAAAACTTTGAGTTTGTAAGTTTTTATTTCCAACTGTAAAACACTAATTTTAGGAGTTAAATATTTTACAATGGAAACATTTCTTTTTGAGGATGACCAGTGTTTTAACTATGCAAATCATGCCTGATCTACGTGTTTTTGTGTTTTATATTTGCAATAATGTTTGCTCGCGAAGCCTAATAAGTATACACCATCATGCATGCGAAAGAGATGTTATAATATTAAAAAAATAAAAATTTGTTTTCATAAAATTGTCTATTTAAACATAATGTTTTGTGATTTGGTATGCAAAATTAGTGGATAGCAAAGAGTTCATAAAGTCATTGGTCCTCACAAATGTAAATTAAATGCTGCTTTAGTGGTTTAGATCTTATGTCAAAATATACATGTGCGTCAAAACAAGGGAGCACATTGGAATTTCCCTTTATAGTAAATAAAGCTGAAATTGCTGCAGGACAATCAAAAGGATCACACAAGATGCTTCACTTTGTAACTATAGATTTTATTACCAGTTGCAGTTGAAATATAAATTTAGTCGAAATACGCAGTCAAACTTCACTTCTCAAACTGTTAAGATATCTTACTAAAGGTTGACCCGTTGTAATAAGACTGGATTGCGAATATTATTGATTCCAGGCGCAAAAAATTTGTATGCTCAACGTATTGTAAAAAAAAACTTTTATGAAAATTGTTGAGTTAGACTTGTTACATTTAATTTGGTCGAAGAAGTAAGAACCCTCGCAAATCTTCATTTAAAAAATCCGTTGTATTTTCTCATGTAACTCTTGTTCATTACGTATATACTTTTTCAGGTAAATGCTACTAAAAAAAATTGAGCGGATACAAATTATTAATTGGTTTTAAATCTCATTATTTTTTTGAACGCATAATTGACAGTGACAGTACTCACAGGATTGATCTACTGTAAAAGGTGGTTTTTATTTCAAAGTTTTGACAATGAATCAAAACGTTATCGTTGGAATCTTTAAATACAATAGCAAATCCCTTTTTGGTTGTTGTTTTTGCAAAGTATCAAAATATTAGAATCCTTCGCAAAGTGATATAACGGAAGTGTTATTAACTGTAAATGCTTTGATACGTATAATCCCTGGACCTACTTTACTCTAAAAATACATTTGCGTAACAACTACAAACCAGCCAAAATTACAACAACTTTCAATCGAGCTCACACTAGCAAGGCAGCAGCGCTTCGCTTCTGTTGCAATCGATTCATCGATTGCAGTTTTGAATTTTTTTAACTGATTTGGTTCCGACAAAATAAATTTTGCTTTAAATCTACTAATATTTTCAAAGTTATGTAAACACTTTGTCCCTGTCTCAAAAATACATACGGGAAGAAGTCAAAATATAAAATAATTTAAAAAATCTACTTTCCTATAATATTGTCAGATAAATTGATTTTCAAATTTATTGTTGTGTTTCAGGGAAATTTTGTCGGAAAACAGGGATTTTTAGTTTGTTTGGTTTTATTTCACAGCGAATTGATGTCTTGCAGGGAAATAATTTTTGCCAGCAGAGTTATTGAAAATCGTTGATCTTTTTTAGCAGGGATTTTCGAAATAATTGAGGACCTCCCTGCAGGGACATATGTTCCAACAGGGAAAATCAGAAATGATCTTCCATGGAGTTTTATAAAATATCTGGTCGCTGGTATTCGCAGATTCCCTTCACAGACAACTGATTCGAGAACAATCGAACTAAATTGTAAGCGTTATGCTAAACCTGGAAAATAGATACAGTGGCGTCGAAGCAAATGTATTTTCAAATTTTTATATTTTGCTTTATTTCGATAAAATAAATTTTGCTTCAAGGTTAATCGTATTCGGGACGTAATCCATTGTTTGGCTGGTATTTGGAAACATTCTTAACGTATCAAAAAGCTAATCGAGTGAGCATTTAGCATTATAATAGGAATAAAAATACCAGCAAAATATTGTCCTGTATTTTTTGCTGGAACTATCTTACATCCTACTGAATGGGTAGGAGCTCTAACGAGAATCTTACAGGAATTAATTTCTGATTATTAGTATAAAAAATAGTGGCTTAAATTAGCAAATATTTAAGTCATTTTTTAATATCTGATTTGTACTTACACAGTACAGATTTTTCAGCAAATTTATAGCCTCTGTAAGTTAAGACCACAGCTTACATTTAAAGTAAATTGCACATACGTTCAAAAGGAAATATATACCCTACAAATATTTTAATTTTCTCAACGTTCCATATCACCTCCTTAATTTTATATACATTTTAGCACCAAGCTAATTAAAAGTCAAATTTAAAAAAATCATCTTGAGAATTTGCAATTAAAATAGTGAAGCGTGATTATACAATATAATTTAAAAATGTTCATAATGTTCGCGGAGTTTATAGAATTTTTTTCAGAGTTTTTAAAACGTGTTTTATTGATCTATTCTTTTGCTGTGGATGCTTAATTATTCAAGGGTTGTTTAATCGTTTTAGAATGTGTTGTGGCATTCTTTGTAAACAATTTAGCAACAAGTCAAATTTGTTTTATTTTTCAGAATTTATTACTTGAAGCGCATAATTGACAAAGACTGTTAATAGTATTACAAGTGTCATTCAACCCTAAGATTAGTCCTCACGATCACAAATATGAATGAAATGCTGCTGTAATTAGTTGGATTTTAAGTGCAGTATACATTTGCGTCAAGAAAAGTGTGTACAGCCGGATTTAATTTCACAGTAAAGCACAAATTGCTGCAGGTCAATCCCAAGAAATAGACACGATGATTCACTTTTTTACTGTAGATTTTATTTTGACTTTCATAACATTTTAAGTCTGCACTCAGAATCTGTTCTCGTAACATTCTTTAAACTCCCCGGAAGAATGTCTTGTAGGCGTTAATGTCAAAATAATTAAAACCAATCCAAAAGACAATTAAAATTGTTTATATTATTATATTTAACACCACCACCTAGATTTTACCGTACGGGATTTTTTTTTCGGCCTATTTTTCAACACATTTTCCAGAAATTACACAGCCCAAACGTTTTTAAGGGTTACCTGCGTTAATACTTTCAGTGGTTTGTTACCAACTGAAATTATATTTAAAAATCATTGTTTTGCTATTATTTAAGGCTATCGCAACTGCTAAAGTCATCTCTCCTTAACCCATTTACAACATTATATTGAGCTCATTTGGAAAAACAGAATCAATAAGATTTTGAAAAAATTACATTTTGAAAACTTTTGAAAAACGTTTTCGCAAATTCTCAAAAAAATAAATTAGGCAATACTATCTAGTTTGCGTAAAAAAATTCGTCGAAAAGTTCGAGAGAAAACAAAGATTTTATTGGTTTTTATTTTCGTACGTACGAACACGCTATTAGAGACTTGGGATTGATTCTAATTGTTCTCAACGATTTTTGAACCATAGGATAATTTAAAAAACTTCGTAAAACTTGCAGCCCTTCCGGGAATTTTCGGAACGACTTGAGGATCTTGAATACTTTAGAGTATATCTCACATAGAAGGGCTGGATTGATTTTTAACGTTAAGTGGGACTCCATTCCTTCAGACTGTAAAAACAAGTGGTTCGTATTTGCTCAGAGTTAAATAAAGCGAAGCTGCACAATTTAAAAAATTAATTTAAATGTCCAACAGTTATTACTGTTAAAAATTTGATTTCTGGATCAAAAATCCTTGGCTTGGCTGCGGAAGTTTTTTGCGAAAGTTATGTCAACAGTTTTTGATTTCGCGGAACAAGGCAAATATAATTAAAACAAATTTTGTGCAGAAAATTAGAAAATTTAAACTCCTTGATATTTCACTTGCCTGGGTTTGGGGAACTCTACGTTTTAAAAAAAGATAGTATCCGCAAATACAAAATTTGCAAACTGATTTTTAAAATGTTGTTAATTTGTCAAAGATGTGTGAAGCATTGTTTTTTAGGATTTTTCCCGTTACCAATTAAATGTTATTATAAATTTACTTTTACCAAACAACTATTTTTTTGTTAGTAAAAAGTTACACTATAAAATCAATTTCCGTTCAATTTAATCTCAATTTTAAAACAACTTCAACTGTTGAAATTTTAAAACTTGTAAATAACAACTTCAACTATTGACACTGCTATTTGATTAGTTGAAAACGATTTTTTGTGTGCATGTTTTATAAATAATCAATTACAATGTACCATTTAAAATTAAATTAAAAATTAAATTTCAATAATCACAATTTCAATTTAACTATATAATTGACTTGAGATGTGAGGAGCACTAATTATGACCGGATTTTGAAAATCTGGAAGGAATTGCTTCACATAGAGAAATCACTTCGTCCCTTATAGGAACTAATAATTCAAAAAAGGTTTTACTTTAACTTATATTATTTGGGATTTAGGTAGCAAGATATTCATCTTAAATTTGAAACAAAATTTAAAGCGTCGTGCAAAACGAATCAATTTAAACTCAGTTCTCCAAAAGAGTGTAGCAAATTCTTTTTTTGAAATTTTAATTATTCTGCGTTTATAGGAGCGAGTATTTTGCTGATTTCCCCCGGATACTGCGTTGATCGTCTTCACAAACAAAATTGAGTTTTTTGGAGGATACATCAGATTGTTATAGTCATGCATTTTGCTTTGAAGCAGGTATTAATTTTGGAGTTGAGAAGAAATCCCAAATTATGACAAAAATTCAGGAACGTGTGGATAAGACCTGAAATTATTTCCATATTCAAGAATGTTCGATTGATGCTTAATCAGGGTTGCACCATTGAAAATGCCATGGCATTTTCGGCATTATGCCTGCCCAAAATGCCCTGGCATTTTCGGCATTTTCATTTCATGGCATTTTGGGCATCTATGGCAGTTTGGGCATTTTCGGCATATTCAGCCTAGGGCAGGCATTTTCGGCATATTGACTCCAATTTTTTAAATATATGACTTTAGCTACCTGCTAATTTTGCAAAATAAGTCACAACATAGTATGTTGCAAATAATTTTAATATTCAACTGGATTACTTGATAAAATTATAGAAACAAACTGTTTCCAAAAAGGTTAAAACCTGGAGCCAGTCGATATAGACATATTTATGGAAAAATAATAGTAATTCTATTTTCCTTATTTTGTTGTAAAAATTCGCTTGTACACCGTGTCTGAAATTATTTAGATTTCAAGAACAAACATATTCGGGCAAAGATGCAACACAAAAAGATAAAATAGTTGTTAAAAGATTAACAGTATCATTGTTTGTGAGCTTCAAAACTCGTCGTCATCTAAATGTATTTATTGTTACATTTTGAACTCCTAGAATTATTACACTGGTTTACTACGGCTGATTAAATGCAGTTTTCAAAGTCGACACAAAATTTGCTACGGAATCTCCAAGTTTTGACATATGTATATTATAACCGTCGCATTGTATGTATCTAATGAAAGTGTAAAATTTTCTATACTTTACAAGCCATTATCAAATACGGAATTTATACAGTACTGGCACTGTGCAAATTGTTCTTTCCAACTCCAAAAGTTTTTTAATGTACAGCGTTGAAGGTTTGCAACTCCGTTGGGGCTTATTGAAATAGCCATTAGGGAATTAGACAAATTAAATTCTTTTTTTAAATCAAGTATAACATTTTCTAAAACTGGATGGGTTTGATTATACTATGAAAAACTCCCTTATATTCGCTAAAGGAGCAATACTGGTCATAGTGTATAAGTTTCTGTAAAAATGCCCAATATGCCCAAAATGCCTGCCGAAAATGCCCAAAATGCCGGGCATTTTCAGAGTAAGGCATTTTCAGGGCATTTTCGGCGTTTTGGGCATTTTCAGGGCATTTTCAGGAGGGCAGGCATAAAACCGAGGGCATTTTCATTTGTGCAACCCTGTGCTTAATGTAAGTTTTTTACCATGGAAAAATATCCCAGTTGGTAAGAAAATTACACTTTATAATAATTTACCAATTCAATTGCTTTCAATTTAATTTGCTCAAAATCTAGTTGGATGTCACTCCAAATTTAAAGTTATACCAAAAAGTTTTTTAATGGCCTGTTTTATAAGACTAGGGGCAAACAGGGTTTAGTTGAACTGTATACTAAAATTTGCACATTTTTTAGGTAATTTTCTCAAGTGTTGTGTACGTTTGTCAGTCAAAATCAAGTGAACCTCGAGAGAGATTGCAAAATGCGATGCAATACCAGGCAGAGATTATGCTAGCTACGAACCAGTCCTTCAGGAAGAAGGAGCAAATATAGTAATATGTAGCTAGAAAATAAAATAGAACGAAGTAATAGCTAAAATAAATAGCTAATAAAATAAGAAACTTGTTTTGAATTATTATGGATTTACAGTTACAATTCAGTTTTTTACTGGTATATTTTAAAATTTCTTGCCGATGAAAACCCTGACGTGAAATTAATTGTTTCAAGGAAACTTAATAGTACAACAAATTTTCCTCATCGCTAAAACCTCTGTTCAATCTCCAAGAAATCTCTTGTTCCAGGTCCGTATTTTAAGGGCTACATTTATATGTACAAATATAATTACTAAAATTTTGTTATACGTCTATTGTTTTTATATAAACGTATTTAAGTCTTACCAATTCCCAATGTACTTCAAACTAGGACACCAACATTCAGAGGTCTCCACTGGCAAATACGTGCATTTTGGATTAGTAAAAAACCTAAAACATGAACTAAAATATTTAAATTCAACAGAAATTGTTGTACAAATAAACATTTTAGGGTCTGCTGACTTCAAGAATTTCAAACCATCAGTTCTGGACAATCCTTGCAAAAACGTCTACAAATATTCGAAACATTGTCTGCAAAAGACTAAAAATTATTTTATTTGAAGATAACAGGATATTTTGAAGACCACGAGTTTCATCCCTGTAGCTTGTTTATGTCCCGGATTAAAAAATATTTTTCAGATCGGGGACCAGATTTCAAAAATTTCCCGGAATTTTTCAGCGTCACTGAATGACAGAGTTACAGCATCTGCCACAGGGATAGTAAATATCCTAAGAAGTCCTTAAATGTATTTCCTTTAGTGTTTTTTGAACAATCCTAATTCAATTCCAGGGTCCTTCAAAAAAGGCAATTTTGGGAAAGTTTACGGAACGAGCGGAATAACATAACGCCTGCCATGCGCACTGAGATCATGGAATATTCAAAACAACGATTCGTTGAGTTTAAAAACGTAATTAAGCAGACAATCAAGAATTCACTAACTTTCAAGTCCGTACTAAATCTTGAATACCACGTTCTGTGCCATGTTCTTTATAAAGTTTCTCATCTTACGCTACTGGACGTTTCCATACTTTGCTAACATCGAAGATTACCCCAAATTCCCCCTTAGTGTTGTCTCAGGTCAAGAATATTTGAAACGACGTGAAAGCTCTAAATTTAAAACAAACACAATCCTTAATTAATTTTTCCTGTCTTCCCTTCAAGCTATGTTAGTTTTCAATGGATTTCAAAGGCAAGTTTATGCTAAAATTTAATTTCCTTAATTTTACTTTATTCTGTGCTGCTGGAAAAATATCTCGGTTGTTGACACAATAATAATTCATAATAATTTACCAATTGAATTGTTATCAATTTTATTTACTCAAAATCCAGTTAGAAGTGGCTCCAAAATTTAAAGTTACCTCAAATGTTTTTAATCGCCCCTTCTAAAAGGCTAGGGCAAAACAATGTTTAGTTTAACAGTTTAATCAAATGTAAACATTTTGTTAGAACTGCGGCGAAACTCATAAAATTCCAGTAGTCGAGGAGTGCGAAATAGTTATGTGGCGTGAAAGCGAAGCCTTAAATATATATACCAAGTCATTCTCATTTTCTAAATCAGCATCGTCTCTTTGGTAGGAAAAGTGTGTGACGCGGCGTGTTTCTAACTGTCAATAGCATATGTGTAATATTTTGGTGACAATTGTTATAACTGCAATTTTATTCCATTACAATTGTAAACCCCAGCAGTGCATTTTTTTTCTCGTATTTTACAGGTACTTGTCATTTACTACAGAATTGCTGCACATGCTTAAAAATTATTTTGAGTACTTACAATTAGCAAAAATTGACTTTTGAAAGGTGGACTTCTTCAACAAAAATTGTGACTTTGATTACTGAGTAATATTAAGAGTTTTTTAGTTAACGCAAGGAGGAAACTTGGAAATATATTTCAGGAATTGTGCTAGCAAAAGTAAGAATTTAATAATTCTTCACTAATCGTCGTTTTATTTATACCTGGGTTTGGGGGAAGGCAACGATTTTAAAAACCATGGTATTCGCAAGTACAACATTATTTTGGGATCAAAATGTTTCAAATATTCAGACATATTTGCAGCATTTGTTTTTTTTATTCGTTTCGGTACCAATTCAATGTTGATATAAATTTACTCTAAATCAGTATTGACTTTTGATATGACATGCACCTTTGGATACAGAAACATAATTTCTAATAGTTGCGGAAATGCCTGATTTTACATATTTGTCAAGATAAGTGTAAAAAAAGTGACGTCCCTCGCAAACTGAAATGACGGAAGTATTATTAACAGTAAATTGCTGACATGTAATCCCTGGACTTTGGATTTACTGAATACTGTAATAATACTTTCCTCCGATTTGGATACCGTCGTTACGTAATTTCCATTCCGATTTATAACCTGTTTTAGACCAACTTAGTGTTGTGGTGTAGAAGCAAAAGGATTTTCTATAGTTTTAATTTTATTCCATCAAAATATAATTTAATAAAACAGATAATACTTTTTGCATTCGTTTTACGTCACAACGTGAAATTTAGTCTTGCAGAAGAATATATTGTGTGGCGTGAAAGCTAAATAATTTTGGATAAAACTAGGCAGCAACAGTATTTAACAATGTGATCATTATGTGTGACAAACGAAGTTCCAGAAAATATTTTTGCTGTGTACGGAATAACACCAACCCCAATTTGGTCCGATTAGTGTTGATTATGACCACATTCTTTCTCATTTATCTAAACATACAATTTTGAAAATGTGGAAAATAATGACATGACAGTGTGGGAGTAATATACTTTACTTCGGTGACCCTTATACTGTAGGAACTAGCAGGACAAACAGAATGCGACAGCAATTGATATGTATTAATTTTAAATTTATTAAATTTTTAAAATATTTAAAGCACAATTGCAGCTAAACATTTGTGAAACTACAAAACTTATTCGTAAAAAATATTGTCAATCCTCACTGTCACTTCTGCAGTTGAATTTATTTTACAATTAAAG
Organism: Allacma fusca; assembly: GCA_947179485.1. Taxonomy (NCBI): domain Eukaryota; kingdom Metazoa; phylum Arthropoda; class Collembola; order Symphypleona; family Sminthuridae; genus Allacma; species Allacma fusca. Next base: position 47,678,992 of record OX359245.1, read on the forward strand.
TTGATTAATAAATTATGTTTTAAAAAAATTTAAATCGGTATTTGCTAAATGCAAATTTATTTGAAAAATTTGAATGAACTGTTCTAATGCCCCTCATGGGTACTGATTAATGATATATTTTACATATTTTATATCGCACACCAGTGGAAGACGAGAAGATTCTTCACAGTGAAAAATAGATCTTGCAGGGAATATTACAAAGCGTGGGGATTCTATTTTACAAACATAGATATTAAAAATCGTTGATGTTTTTTTGGCAGGGATTTTAAAATTTGTTGGCGCGTTTCCAGGAAATTTGTTAGGCAAACATGGATTTTACGTCTTGTAGGGAAATTATTTTTAAGTTAATTATTTTAGATGTTTTTAAATTTGACAACAATACGAAATTTTCTCTTATAAATCTCTAAATATTTCTTGAAAGCTGTTTGAACATGTGAACGCGTTCATTCATAACTCACAATCAAGAATGTCAAAGCTAATTGGATTAGTATCACATAATTTAAATTTTTTTCGGTACCCTAATACATCAACTTATTTCAATTGTGGTTGAGGGCAAAGATGGGCAACTGGTTTTCCTTGCGTGAAATCTTACCTCTACAAAGTAATCTCGATTTTCCTTCCTAATACCCTTTCTAAACCGGACTTTTGATGATTTCCTTCTCCTAAAAATGGCCATATAATTGCCCTTCCTATTTCCTTGTCAGATTATTAAATTGATTAGTAGGGCCTAAAATGCCTAGTTCAGTCTGAACTGCCTTTGTTCATCCTTAGTTGGTTGGGTATGCCTTTGCTAGTTTGGTCAAAAATGTACATTTGTTTTTAACAATGCATATAGACCCCGGTTTCCGGACACAATATCTTGTACGGCGTGAAAGCTAAAACATTTTGGAAACAACTAGGCAACATTGATAATTAACCATTTAATTGTATGTGTGACAAACGAAGTTCCAGAAAATATTTTCGCTGTGCACGGAATATGTATTCGAAAATCTTCAAAAACACCCCAATTTTGCTCTGTTTATTGCTGTTTGCTGAAGGTGCAATAAACGTTACAGTTATAATTTGCAATAATAATACAATAATAGATTTGCACTCGCTAACCATTTTGACCGTGGCAGCGTTTCCAGATTCTAGTAGTTACATATTTGTCACTTCCAGAAATAATAACTTGTGTGGCGTGAAAGCTGAGGCACTTTTGAAACAAGCAGGCTACAATTACAGTATAATAATTACCAATTTGCAATGCCGTTGATATGTGTGACGAACAAAGCTCCTTAAAATATATTTGCTGTGCACAGAATTGTACTTGCGAAAATCTTTAAAAAACCTCCCTTTTACTCTGGTTATTGATGGTGGTCAATACATAAAATTTTTAAAATCTGGAAAAGAATTACTTGACACTGTGGAAGTAATATATAGCTTCGGTGGCCCTTTTAGGAGCTAGTGAAGCAAGCAG
>OX359245.1:49097657-49300379 GCA_947179485.1 Allacma fusca
AAACAAAATGTAATTTTTCTGATTGAATGGATCTTCGCAGAGATATATTTTTTCCTTCATGTGCTGGCAGGGTTAATATTATGTTTCAATTGCATTGCATCGTTTACACTAACAACTATATTTTGGCTGAAACAACTCAAGTAATACATATTTATTCCAAAGCAGAAAGCCCATTGGAGCAATATTATAAAGTTCCTTAAATATTTCTGTTTCAACGTTTCACAGGATTCTAACGAATTGGGTACAAAATAGTTGTGCCGCTACCAGTGTTGCGACCAAATCAAATATTTTCAGATCCGAATTGCATTTGAATCCGGATTTCAAATACAATTTATTCACGCCTCCTAATTGCTTTGAATTTGAAAAACCGAATCAATTGAATAAATAACCGATTTGACCAAACCAAATGTAGTGTTTGATTTGAATCCGAATTTTATTTGAATTTCAAATCAACAAATTATTTGAAATTGCATTTGATTTGAAATTGCATTTGAACTTGGTTTTTCAAGATTAAGCTAGCCCAAACAGGTGAATATGGTTAAGTATAAATCAGCAAAACAATTCTACTCACTAATTGTAAGCTCACTGAGTACAGGGAATTTCCTATATAGTCGTTTCCAAGGGAGTGACAAATTCCTGCCACTATATAGGGATGCCACTGTATGTGACTAATGGTAAACTATTTACTATTAATGTTTATAGACAATAACTGTAACTAAATACATTTACAGAATGCTCAAAATGATGAGGTATTTGCCTCATTGAGTTTAAGATGTTCAGTAACTTTAGGTTTCCTCATACTATTAATACAGTTAGTCGTAACAAACTTTTCGACTGCAACGTCACCATTCCAGAAACCAAATTCCTGGAATTATGGTAATGGGAATTATTTCCACTGAGTACTCTGGGGTTTTGTCACTATGAGATTTTGCTTTTTTATTTATTTTATTATTTTAAAAAGGTTTTTTAAAAAATCAACACGAATTGAAACTCATTAGAAGTGAGCCCAGACAAAATTGGCAATGATTTGTGTTACAACTTCGTTTTAACTTAAGTCACGGATCATATGACGTAAATCCAGCTAATCATACCAGGGCTTCAATAAACCAAAATATTAATCAAACTGTATTAACATTTGAAATTAAAATTGAACCAACCGAGATAAGCATTATTAACCGCCCGCACGTTTTATAACATCATGTTATACTTTTGTGGCCATTATCTATATTTAATTTTATGCCAACTGCCATTATAATTTCGCATTGTCCGAGCCACCGTAACACATAATAGTGCCAGTATAGAGGGAATACCATTATAGAGGGTGCCACTATACTGTATACCTTTAACATTGCAAACCTCTAGGGAGGGTTTTTTGATGCCATTAAAGAGGGAATGCCATCTAAGAGGAAACCACTATATGGGAAATCCACTGTATGTGGCTAACAACGGAATCATGCCTCTTTACAAGTTTATGTAGTAACAACATGCATTGCCATCCTATTCACAATCAGCAAGTCGGTTCCTGTTGCGAATAAGCACTACATATGCACACCAGTTGTTGAAGCTCCATAGAAATCTAGTCACTTTTGACACATTATGGAATGTGTGCTTATGTTCATAACACAAGTCACAAACTGTCAAAATAGTAGTTATTCTTTTCTTATATATATATTTTAGTTATTCTTTTGTATATTAATTTTAAACTAAACAAAGTTTCACCACCAAAGCGCTACATTTTTTAGAGATGAAGAAGCTAATTACTTTTCCAATTCATTCGTTGAATCAAAATTAGGCCTGTTCATTTGATAATACCATACAGAACATCGTGTTCAGGTTCATCATTAGTATGCATTTCTTCGGGGATGTTCAACATGTTTTAATAGTCCTAAAATACCAAGTATAATGCATTAATTAAAAAAGGAAATGTCAAAGAAGCACTTAATTAAATTAATGTACCATCAAATTACTGGTGATGCACCTGGGATCTTAAACAAAATTCTACTGTAAAGATAATACTAATCAACTAGTTTACTTGTCTTTTGAAAACACACCAATTTTGTATCTTGCTTATAAATTCGGTGGCCGGCTTTGCATTCAAGAACTATAAGCAAAAGTATTTTGATTGTTTAACATCTTTTTTTGTATACTAGTAAGTAATTACTTGCAATTTAATTGCATTGAAAGTGAATATCTTTGAATTTGAAATGGTCGTGGGTGATCTTTTTAGAGTATGAATTACTGGAGTTTTGTCAATTGCTGGATCTTGAGTATCTTTCTGTTCTTTCATTGTACAATTTGGATTTCATTTTATAATAACCTGGTACGATATACTAAAAAATGGTATTAGAAATCAAGTGAAATCTTGATCGCAACGTTAATCGTGAGAAACACGAGGCAAGGAATTGTCAGTAATTGCAAGTAATGCAATGCTTGAGATGAGTAATGATAATGCACAAAATCATTCGTTCAATAGTCCAGAAGCTTTCAATGTTTTAGACTTTAAGTGATATATACAAATAAAAATCAAGTTCAAAACCAATTTCAAGTTCAAATTTTGCATCAAGTCAATCTGGATTCGAAATTGATTTGGTTTTCCAATGATAAAATCATATTTGATTTGAAGTTCATCCGTATTTCAAAACCAATTTCAAATTATAAATACAACCGAATTTGATTCGATAAACCAATTTATTAGAAAGTGTCTATTTGTATTTGGTTTGATTCGCATTTGAAATTGATTTTTCAAATATTATTTGCATTTTGTCGCAACACTGGCCGCTACGTCAAACATGGAGCTGATTAGGCGATTCACGGAACTCAAGATAATGAATTTATACTTTGTTGGAAACTTCACAGGAGCCTTTGTCGTGCCTACAATAGGATTGTATATGTTTGCTCACTCAGTTATGATTTTTTCTCTGGTTAAAGCATACGATGCTTTGCCAATTTTCATTACAGTGTTATTCACGTATTGGTCCGTCATTATGGTTGCAAAAGAGCTTGTGTTCTTATTATTCTTGGGTCAAGTTTTTGAGATGTCTGCAAAACTTGTTCATACTTGGCGAAAGTGCCTCAAGAGCTCAGACGGATCAAAACTCAGACATTTGAGACCATTCCCTAGTATCACAATACTGGTATATTACTATTATGTTACTAAGAAAATACCATATAGTTACGTAACTGCTGCGCAATGTTTCGTAGACTTTACGTTGCTATGACTAGGAGTCAACGTATAAATGTCCTACCTGAATTACGATAATATTAACCGTACTATTTACGTTACACGAAAGTAAAATAACAGTAATCAAATGGTTGAATCACAGTTTTAAAAGTGCAAATGATGAGAAATATGCTTCCACTATTTAGGTTAATTATCTACAAATATCTGAAACTACAGGCAAAAATGAATAAGAGTACATATTGTGAATGACAATGAATGTTTAGTATTTAATGCAAAACTATTTATGAACATTCTATACTTTACATCAAAAGTCTTAGCACTAGAGTGTACTATACTAAAGAAGGCAAGGGATATATTGTACTGTTAATAATTCACAGCAGCCAATGAAGCATCTGATTGTACAGCACCTACATTCTTGCTGGGCTTTGTAGACTTAAGCACATCGGCAATAGCCAGTTCCACTTGATTCCGTTCCGTGTTGCATCGTCGAGATATATTTTCTGTTAACACCAAAAGTAGTACTTCAATGTTTGTAAGAACGATAATCATACAGTAAACGCTTAATATTAATAATTATTAGGACTTTAGGGACCAGACGCTCTACAAAAACATGTACCTATAATGATTTCCGATAAGAGAAGAGACTTAAAAGATTTCTTAGTCCTGCCTGCCCAGCTATATTGCAGCACAAGTTCACGAGAAAATACAAGCAAAACAACTCGTCTAGTCACATTCATAAGACTGCTGCCACCCATTCTTCGAACACGATCAGTCTAAAGTTCAATTTCCAAACAAATTATAATTATTAGTTTTTCAAGTATGCATAACGCTGAGCTATATATGCTTACAAACTGTTTTTTAACTGATGGACTGTCTTTGATTTTGGTTTCAAACTCTTCAACATCCTCCGAAGTTTTTAATGGTAGCGACAAATGTAAGTCACAAGAATTGTCATCAATTTCTTGAAGACTGTTAAGCTTTTCAAGTGCAGCTTCTATTTGTAAAGCAATCTGCTTTACTCGTGCACCAATCGATTCTACCTTGCGATCCAAATGTTCTGAAAGCAATTAATTAAAATTAAGTTAATTAAATTAAATTGAGCATTACAGGCAAATAATGAGTAACCATAAAGAGGTACAAACTACTTAAGGGTTTCGAAACTCACTCAAATATGGTACAGCATTAGGAAGAGCTGGAGTGGTTTCAGCTAAAGAAATGTTAGCAGGAAGGTCTTCACGTGAATGCGATTCACGGTTCACTGTCTGCATAACCGCTAAAGTTGTCTCCGAAGACCCCATAAGCCTCATCCTTTTTGCAGTTCTGTCATCTCCGTGTAATATTTCCGAATCTTTATTGACTGACTCGTGGTCGGTAGCCCCCAAATCGGAAGTAAATACGGACTTCTGCAACCCCTTTCTGGCCTCCTTGTATGACTCTACACAATTTAAGTTGAAAACAGTATTAAGAAAATGGCACACTGAAATGACTAATATAGTAACACGCTAAAATTAATTATTTAGGCATAGCTATGTACTTACCAAATGTATCAAGTATGCGGATTTTCCATTGTTTCCACGTTGTCTCTGGGTCCATATTTTTCCTAACGAGCCTGCTTACATTTTTCAAGTTTTTTGGCCAATAACATTTTGACCGCTTCGAATTACACCAAGAAAGAGGGACAATCTCAGATTCTTTTGTGGCAGTGAACTCAACAACAACCCACATATTTTCGAAATTAAAGTCGATAAAAATCGCAATAAACCTGGAAAACGAAAGGCAGCACTAGTAACATCAGCTCAAGAAGCTACTAAAGAGTAAAATCAATCAGGCTCCCAAAAACATTGGAAAAGTATAAAAACAAAAAGATTGGCTGAATCTGAGTTCGTTGTACATAAGTATTGATTGAGCTAACAAGCGTCCTGAATCCGAAAGGATATATTATTTAGTGATGCAAAGCAAACACAGAAAAACACGTCTGCCCAGGCACTGGCAAGCACACACATTTGCACTTTATATTACTTGTATCTATGGCAATTAATCCTGGCATTGGCAAGCACTTATAAACACCCAAGACATTGCAATTAATTGGACGTTTGTACATGCTCCCCACAATTTTAAGCTCTAATCCAATTATTTGTATAGCTTGCGTTTCTTTTGCAATTATGTTTTTCACAGTAATAATTTTTCCATCCAGTAACTGTATAACACTATTAGCCTTGTCAACAACTATTTTGCCCCATTTGGTTTCCAGTTTTTTATATTGTTTGCCAGAAGTAGTTGTTAAAATTGGACCACTGGAATGACACTTAGTAGGGGTCATTTTTGTGCTCACTGAAGTGTTTCCAATTGACGTGAATCCTTCATTGATTCGGTTGGCAAGTTGTTCTAATGGTTTCGCAGTGGTCCGAATTAATTTTTTAACCTGTTGTAAATTATTTTCAAACGGAAATGTACTAAATTGATCAAGTGGGCCAAGCGTTAGAGAATCTAAACTGATGTGGAGTAATCCGTGTACATTATATGATACACTATAAGATCCATACAGTTTTGGAAAACCAGAAACAAATTTTTCTAGTAGATTCTGTGCAATTTCATTTTGCCAAATATAGAGATCTTTGGACACTAATATTTTTATAGCACAATGAAGGAGCATGAAATGCTTATAAAACTCGTCTTTGATAATATGTTTTAACACCAACGGCCCAACGTACAGTAAAAACAGTCTAAACTCTGTAGCCTTCCAATATTTAATATCCTGGATGGATCTGGTATTTCTCTGAAACTCAGAGGGGATATATTTAGACATTAATAACAATCTTTCAGTCATTTTGATTTTATCACGATGGCTGATACTGTAGGACTTTTTTGAAGTAGTACACCAGCTTAACAGCAATTTCTTCATGACCCCTTGACACACTAAATGCTGGTACTCATAAGGAATTCCTGAGACTAATCCAACAGGTAGCTTCTTTAAAATAGTTTCTCCTGTAAAGTGTTTTCCGGTTCTGATGTCTAGGTCGGTTCGAAGGTCAAACATTTGTGTACTAAAAACTACTCTGCCATTGTCATATTTCCCTTTTTGAGTGCACTTGCCACATCCATAATATGCATTATGGCCTTTTATGTAGCTAATTTCCGCCCTAGCTGGCGCATCACATATATATGCACGAATATCAAGTTTCACGCTTTTGTTTTTAAATACAATTCCGCGATCCAGCACAATTTTTGCATCTTCAACAAATAATTGCATGTAGTCATTAAAACGTTTCGGTTTCCCTTGACCATGCCAAATTCCGATGAAAAACGGCGGACTTTCCGTAATTTCACGAATCCGAGCTTGAATCGGCCAAACTTGCGATCGACCTGACTTTGATATGGGCAAACCATCTATATTAATGTCCAGTGTTACTTGGTTTCCAGTGTAATTAAATGTAGACAGCGTTTTTACAACCCCATTCTGAATCCCAAAATGTACATACTTTCCAGGATCAATTGTCATTGTGTCTATCAATTTTGGTGTCCCCATTATTGTTATTGCATCAAATGGTAATGTGCCAAAGCACGAGTGGGATTTTAGCAATTTTAATAATGCGGACAAAGAAATCTGACTAATATTAAATTTCAAAGCCCATTGCTTTAATTCGTTCCTAATTGTTTCATCTGAGTCATTCTTACAGTCTTCAGAAATGCTGTCTGATGTGTAATAACTTTCTTCAAGTTCATTATCAATAGCTGCATTTAAAACGCTAATGTCACTCAAAATTTCTAGTTCAAAATTTTCGTTCAAATCAGGTAATTCAGTTGCAGTTGAACCATCTAGATTGTAATCGATTGAGTAGGGGATATTAACATTATTGGACTCAGAAATGTTGCTTGTAACTTCTTCACTCTCTTGATCTGGATCAAGAGAGTTGTCATTTTCTAGAAGTATTAAATTCTGCTTGGAAGCTTCAGATGTCAATCTACGAAAATGTCTTGCACTGTATTGAAACATCACGTAAATTCTGAATTCAGCGATCTGATTTGTCAATGTATCTGCATTCAGCCAGGAAGCTCTAATCTTTTTGCATTTTCTTTTGAATTGTGCTCGGTGTTCATGAACGCTTCGTTTGTGTTCGTATTTTCCTTCACAAACATGGCACGTCGTATAAAACGAAAGTTTTACATTCCCATAGACATTTATTCCGAAATTTGTGCTAATTCTAAAAATGTCAAAGAGTTGGTTCAGAATTTACTCGTAGCGGCATTTACGGAAGAAAAATTAAGTTCTTGGGCGAGTAACTGGCACTCAGGAAAATCGTGTGTTCCTCACACCGTATATTATGCATTGAAATGTAAGTTCACCATACATCCAACTTGTAGTTTCCCTGTCAGATTTTCAATTGAATCAATATTAGGCACTTATTGTTAGTTAATTATTTTAGGTGCAGTACTAGAGACGTTTGGTAAAAGAAAAGGTCGACGAGGCACTGGAAAGAGTATCAAGAAGGTTCTACGCGAATACATAGTCACTGATGTGAATGGAAAGTGGAATTATTTTTTTACTTCTGATGAGTCTGAATATGAGACGGATTAATTATTTCCTATGTGGGCCTCAAATATGAACAAAGTCTTCAACATATTCTACATTGTCTTTGCAATTATTATAGGCTGTCACCAGAATAAATTCTTTGACTAATACTTAAGATTCCTTGTCTTTCGCGCCATACATTTATTGCCATACATTTTTAGTTAAGGCATTAGTGCATGCAATAGAGTTTATTTGGTTTCTAGTCGCTTATGTGTCAATACATTGGGTTCACGCAACAATCACAAAATATTTGTAAACTTTTTAAAGATTATTTGCAAAAACCAAGCAGTTGTCGCTTGGTGATTGTCAACGTATAAATTACGAATTTTTACTATGATTTGTGCAATATATACAAGCATCTGCATTTATGGTGACACTCATCGTGACATTTACGGATAAATTACGAATGATTTTTGCAATGCCGCACAAATCTGTATTGTTAGTGACATTCATCGTAATATTTACTAAATACTTACGAATCATGTTTACTATGCCACGATAATCTGCATTGTCGGTGACATGCATCGTAATATTTACAGAATAGTTACGAAAACTTTTTACGGTGATTTTTCTACTATTATATGACCGTATATTGGTAACAAATTGCTACTAGGGTTAGGGATAAAATGTGGGCCGACGATAAACCGTAAAACAGGTCTTGTTTTTGCTCTACGGTTATGTCAGCTGATTAAGAATTTGTTACTTCTGTGTTAAAGGGAAGCATAACTTCGTACATTGTTCTTCATAATGCTTCCTCTGTCAGAAATTACAAATGCCAAGGCTGAATAAAGCAGACGTTCAACACTGACTGAAGTAGCCGGAAAGGAAATAATTACTTTAAAGATATATTTTTCAATGAAGCCGGACAATTACTGGTCCACTATTCGAATGTATCGAACTTTACGCCTTTTTGATTTTTTTTTTCACGCGGAATTTCCTTTGGTAATTTAAACCTTCCAACTATGCCGAAATACTGGGGATCTAAATATATTCATGCTAGGATTCAGCATAGGATTCTCGTCCATTACATGTTTTTCCCGAACATTCATTAATTTCAGTGAAATTAATAATAAGCAACTTTTGCGTACTAGATAAGTTGTCACCGTATCGATATGTACATAATTACGTACTCAGCAGATGTTCGGGATGTAATTTAAAATGCAGCATAATAATTTCGGAAGTAATTTTTTTCCGGGTAAATTTTTCTCAAGTGGAGTAAAAATCTCTGGCAGAATTTTTTCTGCGTAAGAATATCCGTGTAATAATCTCCACCCGGGCGTAAAAACCTGCCATTGAGTTTTCGCGGCGTACAAATCTCGCCATAAAAATCCCCAGCGTATGTAATAACACAATAATAACATAATAATTACATATAATTGTACATGCAATTTTCGATCGAGAGTCACCCGAAGTTACAAATTAACTTTTTATTGATTATAAGTAATCAATTTAATGGCTTTATAATTGGGTTCCAATTATGCACGTGCCTATTCTGTAAGGGATTAACGCCATACAACGTATTGGAGAGCTTTAGCCGGGTTCAATTACAAGACGTTTAAGTCCATGCAGGTTGAATAATATCCATTCTATTGAACTACGTACCTTCATAGGAGTATAAAATATGATACTGAAGTTTGGACAAAGCCTGAACCGCTCAATCAACAGTAACTAACTCAACAATCTAAAAAATTCCAATCAATTCCGCAATACTTCTACTACAACTTTATTATTACCGATAACTGCATGTTAAAGCTTTGAAACTATGGAAGATATAATAAGTAAATAATTTAATTGTACTGGAACGTTTTTCTCCAACTATTTTATTCTCCAAAATCTCGCACGTAGTTTAATAATATCCCTTATTCTACCAAAGTTTCGTTATGTATAATTACTTGACCTATGGTGTATTTTGGAGTTACGGAGGGACTCTAAAGTTAGTAACTCTCTGTTGATAGAATTTTCTTACCTTGGATTGTAAAAATGATTATAATATAAACGATAGAAAATTAAGCAAATTAGTATACCCAGAACAGTTCAGCTTTACTACGTACTCATTGCTGCAATACTTTAAATTCAATTCAGTTTCATTGAATAAATTCAGTGTAACGTTTTTATCTTCAGCCAGCATTCAAATAAAATAAAATTCCCTGGCATACAGAACCTTATCACAATATGATTGACCACAGATGTATTTTGGGCTTACAAAGGGTTTTAAAAATTTCAAACACTTTATGTTTGAATACTCTCAAATGGAATACGGAGAACGGCACAGTTTCTATTATACAAGATAAAAAGTACAGAATAGTTTTGCAAATTGGAATATTAATGCTTTTCGTCCAATGGGTTTACAAAACATATGGCATTTTTAATATTGTCACTAACCCAAACGGGACACTAGTTTCTGTTATCTTGGACATCATAATTTGGGGCACTCAATTTTTTGGCCTGTTTTTTCAACTCGTTTTCCTATTTTTGGAAAAGCCCATTGAAATTTTATTAAATACGATTTTGGATTATGAAGGAACACCTCGTAAGAACATTTAAAAAAAATTGTATTTGAGATGAAAGTTATTTTAACTATTATAACATTTTCGAATTTGTTTAAATACTATATTTTCAGATATTTGGCAAAAGAGGAAGAAATTTCTTCAATTGAATATCATAGAGCTAATGATGTACTTCTCTTGGGCCATAATACTTATAAATTCCATTCTAATGGTGGGATTGTTCATCCGAAATCCAGACCAGCCATGTTACTTATTTTCTGCATTTCCAACTTTCTTAAAGCAAAATGTAGTTTTTCTTATTGGATGGATCTTCGCAGAGTTATATTTTTTTCTTCATGCAGAAATGGGGATGCTATTAAGCTTCGATTGTATTACTTCATTTGCACTATCAACTATATTTTGGCTAAAACGACTCAAGTAATATTTTTTCAAATCAGCCATTAAAGTATACTTTTCGAAGGTCCCATAAATATTTTTGTTTCATTGGTTCACAGCATTCTAACAAATTGGATGCAAGATAGAAGAGGCATTACGACAAGTATTCAGTTAACAAAGCGATACATGGAACTTAAGATACTAAATTTATACTTTGTTGGAAACTTCACAGGAGCCTTCGTCTTGCCAACAATAAGCCTGTATATGTTTGTTCACTCGGTTATGATTTTGTCTCTTGTGAAAGCGTACGATGCTTTGCCAATCTTCATTACAGTTTTATTCACATATTGGTCAGTCGTTATGGTTGCAATGGAGCTGGTGTTCTTATTATTCTTGGGTCAAGTTTTTGAGATGTCTGCAAAACTTGTTCATGCTTGGCGAAAATGCCTCAAGAGCTCAGACGGATCAAAACTCAGACATTTGAGACCATTAGGGATAAAATGTGGGATGACGATAAACCGTATAACAGGACTGGTTTTTGTTCTAAGATTATGTAAACTAATTAAGAATTTGCTACTCATGTCTTAAGGTGAAACACTCTTTATATGTGACACTGTCATAGGTATAATACAAGTGTCAGCGTGTCCAGCTTCCAAAACCATCTGTGAAAAAATTTAGCTAACATGAACATGTGACGATTCCTCGAATGTACGCAGTGTGACACTAGGGTCAATAAGGCTAAGAAACTGGTAATTTTTGGCAGTGGTGTTTCTGTGTAATGAAAATATAAACGGCCTGATTAGTATTTTACTGTATTTTCTGTCTGAAAATGTTCCACTGCTTCGAGATATGTAGTTGTTTCTGTTAGGAGCAAAATCATGAACTTAAGATATTGCTAGCTTAATTTTTAGCGTTCAATGCGTAAAACTGTTATTAGAATAATTCTAATATTAGATATTAACGGTTATAATTAATACAATTTATAGATACCTTAACAATATAAAATCAGTTGAAAAATAATTAACGACAAATATTGCAAAATGATATTGGTCCGAAGAGAGCACTTTCATCATCCTTCATATGATAACATATAACATCGTAAGAACTTTCACTGTTATAAAATGCTGGTATGTGTGTGCCCGCGTGCGTCACTAATTCTGTAGAGAGCTGCTAGAGGGCCTTTTGCTCTTTTGATAGGGACAGCATTTTTCCCTGTCGGTAGTGAATTTATGAGTTAGAGGTAATTGAATTAATGCTCTAAGAAGGAGTACTTTAAACCAGGGTTGGTTTGGTTTAAACCAAATGATTTAAACCATGGTTTAAACCATGGTTTAAACCAAACGGTTTTTTTTATAAAAACCAATTGGTTTAACCAAACACCTAAAATTTTAATATTTTCAATCCAAAATGCTTATATTTCGTCGTGCACAAAACTTATGCAGTTACTGCGATATTGTGTAGGTAAACTTTAGTGAAGTAAATAATACTATTACCTTTTAGTCTTGTACATTTAGAAATTCGGAATCGTTTGTAAAATGAAAAATGCCAAACTTGTGTTTATGCTGCAAAGTTAACGTTAAAATTAATTGCATCTAAATTATTAAATATTTAATTCTTTGTGATACTGAGTTTGGGAAATAAGTAAATTTATTCAAATTCACATGTTTTTGCCCATTAATGAATGTTTTGGATTGAAAATTTGTTTAAACCAAAAAAACCTGGTTTAAACCACAAAAACCCGGTTTAAACCAAAAAAAACCTGGTTGTTTGGTTTTTTTGAAAAAAACCAAAAAAAAACCCAACCCTGCTTTAAACGTTAGGGATCAGGAGGTCTTTGAAAATAATTTGAATAAGCTGGGAATCATGGGGAAATTATGTTGTTAGGGTTAGTGGAATTTATGCGATAGGTATGTGGTGGAGGACCTAAAGGGCCTGAGGACATATAATTTCCATGTATTGACAATAATTTACAGTGGCAGGTGTGCGTAGGGTTGATGATACGGGTCGTCGTACGATGTGGTTTGTTTCCGGAAAATAGCAAAACTTTGACAAGGCGAAAAGTTTTGTAATTTGTTTTACTATTGGGATTCTTCTTCAGGGGGTGAAATGGTACATATAATGTATTATAATGCATTCAGTTATTTAATTTTTTGACATTTTATAATAAAAACAAAATTAACCTTAGTGTGGAAATAGGCGGGAGAAATGTTGCCGATGAAGAGGTGGTTTGTCCAAGGTTAAAGATAAGATATATATTATGCACTGAAATCGGTGTTTAGGTTGTAAAGTTCGAGGGTCATCAAATGTTGTTGACATTAATGGAATAATATGTGAGTATTAAAATAAGGATTGGTTATAGGAGGTTTCAAATTTATTTATTATCAGCAATATTGTGAAATTAAAATTCGTGGCTATATTTGAACATTTTGAACAATTTAGACAACGATTTGTTTTATCTAAGCAGATTATAAACGATGTTGTTATTACCACAATTCGTGGATCTTATAGGATAGCATTTCATCACTTGTACAATTAATAATAATTATATTTATATCCAAGTTTGAAACTAATATTTTTCTGTAACAAAAAATGTTTGAAATCATAATGTACTGTAAGGAAAATACCATTGTGGTATCATTGAAATAAATTATTTCTTTCTCTCTTATTATTACAAAAAAGGTCATTATAGGATTCACTAACGAATAAAACATACATTTGAACACAATTAAGAATTGTGCGCAATGTTCACTTAAAATACCCTAGGTTGATAAATAAGGCTGGAGACATCAAAGCACAGAAATAGAGAAAATAGTTCACAGTAGTAACTGAGAGTAAACACACTTTCGTTCACAATGACCTTCAGTTATTAAATGTCTGTGCCAATCCTTCGATTTGTATAATCATTTAATTTCGAAATACAAAATTACTTTCGATTTGCAATGTCTTTATAGTATCTACTTGTGTTTCCAGGGGGGGGGGGTAAAAGTATGAAGTAAGATCAGGATACCCTCAGGACCTTATGTAATGTATTTTGTATAGGTGTTATTATTACATTTATCGCACAATTTCGAGTGTTGTCAAAGAAGGGGATTTACCAACATGAGTAATTCATGTTGGTAACATAAATTTTTAAGTACATTTCATAAGACCAGCGGATGGAATGACTATACGTCATAGAATTCCGAGTTTCAGGTTAATATTCTGTAACGTTCGTATAATATATCTGAATGTTTTAACGGGGTACGATAAATGATTTAATTCACGCCGGAAAACATTCAACTATATACTTTAAAAGGAGTAAAATATGATACGGACATTTGGATAAGACCTTGGCTGTACAATTAATCAACAGTAAATAACCTTGCAATCCAGGGGGGTTATTCTCGAAAGACTTACGATCGTAACTTCAGTCGCAACTCTCGAGTTACGATAGTTGGGATTCTAAAAACATTTTGAAAATCGCAAGTTCTCAGAAAATCGCAAAAGTTGTCGTAACTTTACGACAACTAAATAGCAGTCGTAGGTACTTACGATCAAGCATTCTTTATATGGCGGGGTTCATTTTAAACCCCTCCACACCCCCTCCACACCCCTCCAGATCCCATCCACATCCCCTGCACACCCCCTGCACATCCCCACCACATCCCCTCCACATCCCCTCCACGTGGAGGGGAAGTGGAGGGGTCATGTATTCGAATGGAAGTGGAGGGGTTATGTATTTGAAGGGAAGTGGAGGGGTTATGTATTTGAATGGAAGTGGAGGGGTTATGTATTTGAAGGGAAGTGGAGGGGTTATGTATTTGAATGGAAGTGGAGGGGTTATGTATTCGAATGGGAAGTGGAGGGGTTATGTATTTGAAGGAAGTTAAGGGGAAGCGGAGGGATAATGTATTCTAAGGGGAAGTGGAGGGGTTATGTATTTGAAGGGAAGTGGAGGGGAAGTGGAGGGGAAGTGGAGGGGAAGTGGAGGGGAAGTGGAGGGGAAGTGGAGGGGAAGTGGAGGGGAAGTGGAGGGGAAGTGGAGGGGAAGTGGAGGGTGCTCTGATAAATTCGTTTTTATATTTTTTGCCATTTGCACTCCTTAAACGTTGAATTGATTTGCAGAGAAAAACAATACGTGAAACTGATAGAAAGGACAAATGGGAAGAATTTTATGGCTTATTGGATGGCTTAAGATTCGAAATTTTGACAGCCAATCAGAGCGTCCGTTACATTCTTACAATTCGTAAATGTGATCGTAGCTACGATATACTTGCGATCGTTTTTGAGAATATTAAAATTTGAAAATCGTAGAGGCATCGTACGACACGTGTCGTAAGTACTTACGAAGTCGTAACTTGCGATATCGTAAATTCTGTTCGAGAATAACCCCCCAGAAAATTCCTATCAATTCCGCAATAACTTCTGTTATAATATTTACCTATAATTGAATTTTAATAACCGTAAACTATAAAGAGGAAATAATAAGGTGAAGGACATAATTATAATGGAAACTCGACTTTAACTACTAGAAAAACAATTTAGAAAAATTAATAACCGACTATTGGATTTTAATAACCGGAGACTATAGGGAAAACAATAAGGATAATTTTTACTATTGCACCTAAACCTTTTCTTCCAACGATTTTAACTTCAAAAATCCCGTAGGTAATTTACGAATATTCCAAAAAAATTTAGTATCACGAAACTGTGAGTATACGCAGAGCATGCTTGACCCCTGGTGTATTTCGGGGTTACGGAGGACCCTGAAGATAGGAACAATCTTTCGTTTGAATTCTCTAAGCTGGGATTCCGAAAATGATAATGTGTCAATTATAAACGATAGGAGATCTCGATTAATTCAGCAAATTAGGATACTATTACTTTTCTTTCAATTGCTATACAAGACACATGGTGTCTATGTCATTGCCATGAATCCTAGCAGATCTTCTATTTCAACAATATTGGATATTATTATTTGGGGAGATCATCTGTTCGGCCTGTTTTTTCAAATTGTTCTTCTGATTTTAGAAAATCCAATTCAAATTGTATTAAATATAGTTTTGGAATATAAAGCTCTAGCAGGTTTGTTTATCATTTAGGTTAAACTAGTAATAAAAGCTAGTATTAAATTCACTGACGCTACTGCTTCAATTTTGTTTTCAGATATTCAACAAAAGAGGAAGAAGTTTTTCCGATTGAACATCATTGAATTAATTTTGCACTTCTCTTGGGTCATAATAACTTTGAACCCGTTTTTAATGCTAGGACTGTTTGTCATCCAGCCAGACCAACCTCGGTATCTTTTTTCTATTTTTCCCACGGCCCTTAAGCAGAATTTAATGTGGCAAATATGTTGGATTTTCGTAGAGATATATTCTTTCCTTCATATCTTACTGGGGATCACTTTCTGCTTCAATTGCATTGCATCGTTTACACTTTCCACAGTATTCTGGCTTAAGCAAATGCTGTGAGACTTTGTTTACTATTCATAATGGTTCCTAATACAGATATAATGTATAATTATCTACTTATAATATTATAGAATTTGGAAGATCAAAATCTTGGAGGAACCAATTTTTTTCTTGTTACAGATACCGAACAAATCTAGCCAAAACCCAACGCTGGACTAAAATGATCACACTTAGGAAATTGACAAAAAGATACATGGAACTCAAAATCATAAACACGTTCTTCATTGATAACTTTACGGGAACATTTGCCATCCCTTTAATTGCCTTTCTGTTGTTTGTACACTCTATTATGGTTTTGGCTCTGGTGAAGACGTATCATGCTTTACCAGTTTACATCATAGTGCTTTTCTCATACTGGTCCGTTGTAATGGTTGGAGTTGAGCTGGTGTTGTTACTATTTTTAGGCCAAGTTTTTGAGATGTCTGCAAAGTTAGTTCATAGTTGGAAAAAATGCTGCAGAAGCTCAGGAAGATCGCAGTTTTGTCATTTCAGACCAATAGGGATAAAATGTGGGAGGATTATAAGACATCAAACCGCATTGGTGTTTTTGGTCAAATTGTGCAAGTTAATTAAGAATCTACTTCTACTTTATTAATGCGTTTTAATGGGATATTCTGGCAGGGACGTTTTCTTGAGAACAAGGTTTTTCGAAATTCAATGAACTTTCTTTGGTAGGGATTTTCAAAATTAGTGTTTAACATTTAGAATTATCTAAATTAAACAATTTAAACAAAATTTGTTGGGGTGTTTCAGGGAAATTTGGCAGCAAACAGGGAATTTGAAGTGCGTTTACCTTTTATGAGCAGGGATGGGATGTCCTGTAGAGAAATGATTTTTGCCAACAGGGATTTCGAAAAATATTGACCTTTTTATCAGCAGGGATTCAAACTTAGCTTAAGGTTGTTAAACTAAAGTTTTAACAGGAAGGGCGAAAGCGGAAAACATCTCGTCCCCAAATCACACTAACTTCAAATGAGGGTGAATACAGGTGTTTTACAGTAAAGTAGGCATTTGGTTATCAAAACCCATTTTTAATCAACTCTATGTAGCGATTTTTAGGGTCACTTCTCAAGGTAATGTTAAAGTATATGTCGACAGAATTGAGGATCAGGGGGAATTCCAGTATGAGGGGAATGATATTTGTAATTATGTGGAGTCCGAAATGTTATAATTCATACTGCAATTTAAGCTAAGCATAATTACTAATACAAGAAATGCACATCCAGCTTTTTTGTACACAGCTATTTACTACGTCTCATACTTACATTTGCATTCCAAAGCCAGCAATAGCTAACTGTGCGGTGCTCGTTAGATTTAATAAGAATAAGCTGGGAATCAAGTGGAAATTATTTTGTTAGGGTTAGGGAAAGTATTCTGCAGAGATGGGGTGGATCACCTAATGGGCCTAAGGGCATATAATTTCCATGTACTTACTGAAACGTGATTATTGAAAAAGCCGGTATAGAGCCAATGATGTTATTGTACTATGTGGTTTGTTTTTGAAGAATCGTCCATTGAGAAAATAATTTACTAGACGAAACGTTTTGTGGGTTTTCTTGGTGCAGGGGCCGGGTTTTTATGGAATGACGGAAACGTTTTTTCCATGGAAAAAAAATATTTCTTGCATTGAAATAGCAAAGGTAAGTGATTTATTTTTGCCAACGGGGATTTTTGAATTCGCTCACGATTTTTCGGCAGGGATTTTTTAATTGGTTTGCTTGTTTTATGGAATTTTGTTATGCAAACTGATTTTTTGGTCTGTGGCCCATATTTGGCAGGGATTTGTCTTGTAGGTAAATAATTTTTGCCAACAGATATTTTGAAAATCGTTGATGACCTCCCTGGAGGCACATAATTAATATTCAGCAAGGAAATTCAGAAATGATCTTTCAGGGATATTTACAAAAATCCGGCCCCTGGGTGTTTGGATTCTTCATGGGATAAAGATATTGTACGTAAAGTATTATAATGAATTGATTGGTTTTTTGTGGTTGAAATAGAGAATAAATAAACAAATTTTAACGTCAGAAAGGAATGAGGGCGAAGAATTGCTGTGAATAAAGGGGTGATTTGTTCAAGGTTAAAGGTGAGATATATATTATAGGTTCAAATAGACGTTTAAGTTGTAAAATGGGAGGGTGGTCAAAGGCGTGGTTAATATAAGGATTGAGGATGGGAGGTTTTAGATGTATAAGCCGAATATATATATAAGTTATGTATACATAATAGGTTTAAGTTATATATTTTCAATTTGTGTAAAATCATTCGGGGTAATTGTTTTCATCGTGGTAAGGTGGGGAAATACGTCCACATATTACACAAATGTGTTGATTCTTAATCCAAATTAGGAGGTTCCTATATTTTTCACAAATTTGCTAGACTAATAGTTCAGTAGAAGCCAAGTCATGGTTGCAAAACTGTCAAAAATTAATATATCCAGGTAGAATATTTGTAAAACGAATGCCAGCCGGTCTCTGCTAATTTGCATGGTGAGTCGTTCTGAGTGTTTCACTTCGCCTCTAAACGAGAGTTTGGTTCTGGTGGTTCGGTAGTCTGGATAGTTGTGTTAGTGGGTTGGCAATAGTCGGAGATCCAACTTGCTCCACCAAGGGTCCGAGAAGCACTAAGGTAAGGATGTTTTTGTGGTAATAATTATGTATATATTTTTTAAAACAATTCCCTAAAAATTAACATGTATACGTTAAATAACATAATTAACAATTGCGGTGATTGTAACTTAAAATATCCTAGGTTGATAAACCAACATGGCTACAAGAAGCAACGTGTCGTAATAGAGAAAGTAATTTAACAGTAGTAACTGCCAGCAATCACAATAACGTTCACAATTACTGTCAGTTATTATATGTCTGTGCCATCCCTTCGATATGGGAAATCTGTATTTATTTCGAATATTCATTTTAAGCTGAAAACTGAACAAGCAGTTTTTTTGGCTCTGGTTAAAATGTGCAATGGCCAACTCATTGGAGCATTGGTTACTGTTAATCCTAGAATGGTCAATTCCTAACCTCAATGTCGTTAATGTACACATTTAGCTGATTATATTGTTGGCAGAAGAAGTAGCAGTAGCAGGGTAGTGGGAACGTTTAAACCATCAAGTTCCCGCCACCAATACTCAAACCAATTTTCAATTCAAACGTCTTTTCCATTCCAAAGGTAGTTTTCAGCATTTGGACTTAACTTCCTAAAAGAATTTTTAGGAGGATATAAAGGCATCACTGGGAGTACGTTAGCTTGTAAAATGACACTGTCAGGCGGAAATTTATTATCGTGAAATTCAAGTTGTCCACAGTTCATCCCAGTTACGATGTTTATAATTTGAGTTTACAAAACAATTTCAAAAAATTCTGACTCCATTTTAAATAGTCCATTTTTTTAAAAAAATATTTTAAAGGCTCCATTTTAAATAGCACAAAATTGTACATCAGCAGGTGTACATTCTCGATTAGCAGACTCGGAAGTTCTCTCATACTCCACTTACACAATTCCTTCGCTTATTTCTTAATTTGCGTCTCTAATGATATCTGGATTATCAAAAGTCGATCGGCCGGAATTGTTTTAATTTTGATAGCTACCTATTGTATTTTCAAGTTATGCATATGTCTTTCACAATTACTGCAAAAATCTTGTTTTCAGTGTTACTTGAGCTAATCGGTCTATACTTTTATGGCATCTGTTCTAACGACCTGCCATTGACTTATATAGTTGCCTTTGTTCAATGCATTTGTTAACTAACCAGAGGAATATTTCTCGAAAGTATTTGATAAACTGTTTGTAAGACTCTGCAGTCAGTCTATCCGATCGGAAATTTGATTCGTTCCTATTTTACATATGAAAACTATGACATCGCTAATATTGAGCTCTCTGCCCATATCCGATTTTAGTTCTTCAGGAACTTCGTATAGGTCACCGAGGTAATTGGAATGATATTTGTCTATTTGTATATTACTTTAATTTTTTTTAGACGCCAGTAGTTTTGTATGCATCAGGCGTAATCTGCTAGACGCTGCAATCGTAATAGTTCTTTGAATGTTTTATTTGTATTCTTTACATCAAGGGTTTTTGTTCTCATTGCATTTAGAAATTTGTCAAGCTCTTTAATTTAAGGAACATTTCTAAATTTTTGTGTTCCTGCTTTAAGTTACAAAAATAGCTTCCGGCTAACCTAAACGACTCCCAGACGTGGCACTGACTTTAATATCGCATTACAGCATTTCCTCCATCCAATTCCAGTATCTTCTCATTTACCTTCTGAGAAAATCTTTCTAAGTAATTGCTCCATATAATTTTATTTTTATTTTTCAGGAGGTCATTTTGAAATGTCCACAAAGTACTTTTCTAAAACCATACGAGCCTGAATATGTCTACATATGATTTTGCTGACCCCATATTGCAGAGGCTGTTTGGACAAAAAAGTTTATTTAGAATTGTAATGACATTCGAGCTTTTTATGATTTAAGTATCATAGAGAAGAGCTTTAAATGGGGAAATTTTCTGTTTAAATA
Organism: Allacma fusca; assembly: GCA_947179485.1. Lineage (NCBI taxonomy): Eukaryota > Metazoa > Arthropoda > Collembola > Symphypleona > Sminthuridae > Allacma > Allacma fusca. The sequence continues at coordinate 49,118,267 of OX359245.1, forward strand.
AAGGAGTTTAGATATTCAGGCATAGAACATATATCCGTACAAAGGCATGCGTATATATATATATATAAAATTGTGCATATAGTTTTCGATCGGGAGTTTGCAGAATTCGAAAATTAACTTTTTAATGATTATAGGTAATTAATTTAATACCTTTTTAATTGGGTTTCCAATATGCTTGTGCCTACGCTGTAATAGTCTATGTCCATACAGCACATTTGAATGTTTTAGGAAGGTACAATTAAATGTTGTAATCCTTGTTGGAAATCATCCGTTCTAAATAACTACATATGTACTTTCATAGGAGTAATATATGGTACTGATGTTTGGACAAGGTTGTAACTTCACAATCAACAGTAATTAACTTCACAATCTGAAAAATTCCAATCGATTCCGCATTACGTATATTATAATTACCGATAATTGTATTTCAATACCCTGAAACTATGGAGGATAAATTACGGCAATCAATATAATTGTATTGCAATTTTTTTCTGAAACTATTTTATTGTCAAAAATAAAAAAAAGTATTTTATCAATATTCCTAAATTTGTAGTATCAGGAAATTTTCCGTATATGCACAGCATGCTTGACCGCTGGTGTATGTCGGAGTTACGGAGGGGTTCTAAAGGTAAGAACTCTCTTTCGAGGGTGGAAGAACTCTCTATTCATGCTGGGATTTCGAAAATGACAATGTGTCTGTTATAAACGAAAATTCAGCAAATCAGCATACCAAGGACAGTTCAGCACTGCTACTGTATATTGATTGCTATAATGCTTTGAATTCAAATAAGTTTCATTGAATAAATTCATTGTAACGTTTCAATTTTCAACCAGCAATAAAACATATAATCTGGAAGTGATCTCGCATTCAAGATCTAACACAGAATGATTGACTCAAGGTGTCTTTTAGGCGTACAAAGAGCTTTAAAATTATCAAATATTTTGCGTCTGAATACTCTCAAATGGAATACGGAGAACGGCACAGTTGTAATTATACAGGATAGAAAATATAGAATAATTTTGCGGGCTGGAATATTAATGTTTTGTGTGCAGTGGATTTACAAAACCAACGGAATTTTCAAAATTATGTATAACCCAAATGGGACACCAGTTACCATGATTTTGGATATCATTATTTGGGGCGCTCAATTTTTCGGTCTGTTTTTTCAACTTGTTTTTCTATTTTTGGAAAGACCTATTCAAGTTTTATTAAATACAATTTTGGAGTACGAAGGAATACCTCGTAAGAAAATGTTAAAAATGATAATTCAGGTGAATGTAATTTTAGGCCACTTTCGCATTTTCTCATTTGTTTAAATATGTTTTCAGATATTCGTCTAAAGAGGAAGAAATTTCTTCAATTGAATATCATAGAACTAGATATGTATTTCTCTTGGGCCATAATACTAATAAATCCCATTTTATTGGTGGGATTGTTTATCCAAAAGCCAGATCAGCCACGTTACTTATTTTTTGCGTTTCAAATTTTTTTAAAACAAAATGTATTTTTTCTGATTGGATGGATATTCGCAGAGATATATTTTTTCCTTCACACGGTAGTGGGGATGACGTTATGTTTCAATTGTATTGCTTGGTTTACACTATCAACTATATTTTGGCTGAAACAACTCAAGTAATATTTTTTCCAAGCAGCAAAACCATTGGAGTACTATTACAAGGTCCCATAAATTTTTCTGTTTGCATGTTCCACAGGAATCTAACAAATCGGTTGCAAAATAGTAGATCCATTACGACAAATATGGAGCTCGCTATGCGATATACGGAACTCAAGATAATGAATTTATACTTTGTTGGACACTTCACAGGTGCTTTCGTCGTGCCCACAATAAGCATGTTTATGTTTCTTCACTCAGTTATGATTTTGTCTCTTGTTAAAGCGTACGACGCTTTGCCAATTTTCATAACAGTATTATTCACGTTTTGGTCCGTCAGTATGGTTGCAATCGAGCTTGTGTTCTTATTATTCTTGGGTCAAGTTTTTGAGATGTCTGCAAAACTTGTTCATGCTTGGCGAAATTGTCTGAAGAGCTCGGAGGGTTCAAAACTGAGACATTTGAGACCACTAGGGATAAAATGCGGGCTGACGATAAACCGTAAAACAGGTCTTGTTTTTGTTCTAAGGTTATGTCAGCTAATTAAGAATTTGCTACTGCTGTTTTAAATTGAAACCCAGCTTGTAAAATTATTAATACAAGTGCAATCGCGTCCGGTTTGCAAAATTTTCTAGGAAAACATATAGCTAATATCAACATAGTGGTCGGACCAATTCAGTTCAGAATCGAAATTTTCAATTCAATTCGGTTCAGTTTGGTTCAATTTTATTTGAATTCAGTTTCCTTGATGAATTGAACTGGGAGGTTCAATTCACCGGCATGAATTGAACTGAAATGCAGGATGTGAACTGCAATTCAAACGATTCGTTAATGCCCCTTACCATCCAAAATAACGAGATGACCGGCATGCAACTATAGTCTAATAATTTCGTCCCACATCTCATACACGCTTACCATAAAATGATCAATTGTTTGTGTGATTAATTTTAATCATAAAATATCGTGTACCCCAAATTATATAATGCAAGAACCAGCATCTGCGAACCATTTTAGTGCAGAGGAAAATGTGCTTGAAGAGAAAAGTTAAACACATATTGAGCCAGCAAGAAAGATTGTAAACACTTGAATGTCAGATTTTTGTTCATATATAATTATGACAATATAACTTGCTAACACCGGTGAAATAAAGTCTCTGAAGGGTCCTGCTATGGACAATGAAAATGATATCCGAGGTTCATTTAAAAAAAATTAAAGGACTGGTAAAAGCGTTACCGTGACCAAATGTGATCGTGAATTCGTGATCGAGCAGAAACTCGTTTTCTGCTTTTCCCGCGTGAACTCAATGGTTTATGGTTCAATTCAGTTCGTAGAGTAAAACCGAACTGAATTGAATTGAAATTTGTAAAACTGAATTGAACCACTCTCGTTCAATTCAATTCAGCGTATAAACTGAATTGAATTGATTTTTTTGAACCAAACTGAACCAGTCCGACCACTATAATCAACATGTGGCTGTTCCCCGAATGTACATATGCCGTGTGACACTAGGGCCAATGACGCTTAGAAATCGGTGGTTTGTGGCAGTGGTGTTTCCATGTAATGAAAACATAAAGGGCCTGTTAGCTATTTTTTGTATTTTTTGCCGGGAAATATTCCTATTAGGCATTGAAAATTAGTTTTAGTATCAATGTGTAGAATACGCAATGTTCATGTTGGAAAATTATTAAATCAAACATTCATTATTTTAGTTTTTAGATAACTACGATAAATTAGGTGTTGTCAACCTTGATTTTAGATTGTTATTTGGAAGATTAGGGAAAAAATATGGTTGAACGGAGTCGATAATAGATCGTAAAATCTCTCACACCTCTTTAAATAGTTTAGTTAATGAATTAGAATAATTATTTGTTTAGCAATACAACTAATTTCTCATATGTACAATATAATTACATGTATTTCCTGATTTTGAAGTATTTCAGATAGTATTTTCTACTTACGTATTTTTGAAGAAATTTTTGATTTGTATTTTACTTAGATATTTTAGAAAAACTAGTTGCTGGTATCTTATTTAGTATTTTATGTTACGAAAAAAATAAAAAGTATTTGGTATTTTTTAAACAAAAATGAGGTATTTGACTCATCTCTGCATATAATAATAAAAGGCAAGTGACTAGGATACTAGAATGAGTTGACTAGGACTTTCGACTTAAATACGTGACTTTGACTTGACTTAACTAGGAGTTCGTGGAAACCATTGTGAATTGACTAGACTAGACTTGTCAATACCACAACTAACAAAGACTTGACTAGACTATTGCTTGTGTACGTGCAGAGCTGTGATTAGAACTTAGAAGTACAAACAGTGCGAAGGTTATTGACAAATCTGTCCTTTACCAATTTGGTAAATACACATATGTACATCACATCTGAAACTATTAGACCCCCAATTTGGGCAAACGTTGTTCAATCTCTATTTCTTTAAATTTGCATGCATCATCTTCATTTTTATTAAAATTATTAATAAGAATTAATTTTGTTACCATATTAACTAATGATTACAATCTCTATCAATTCTCGCCCCAAGGATCATGAAATCGTATTCGGTTCCCCTGAATAAAGCCAGCAAACTTTTGAATTCTCAAGCAGAAGGAAATAAAATTCCAACACAATATGATTGACACTGGATATAATTACTTTGGGCTTGAGAAGAGTTTTAAAAATAATTAAATACTTTGTGTTTGAATAATTATGACTCCAAAATGGAATAGTAACAATAAGACTTGTACAGTATGGATTATAAAAAATAAAGTATAAATTATAGTTCTACGAATTGGAATACTATTGCTTTTTGTGCAGTTAATTTACAGAACCTATGGGCTAATAAATTCTATAAATCCAGAGGGAACTCCCGCTTTTATGATTTTAGATATCATTATGGAAGATGGCTCAACTGTTCGGTTTCCTTTCCAACTCGTGCGTTTATTTCAAGTCCCCTCAAATTTAATTAAATCAAATTTCGGAGTATGACGGAATACTTCGTAAGAAAATGTCACATATTGAATACACATGTCTATAAATGCATGCTTATCAAGCCTCAAATTTGTTGTGCGTTTCTAGATACAAAGAGGAAGAAATTTTCCCAGTAGAACTTCATTGAAATAATTATTTATTTGTTTTGGAGCGTAATTATTCCCAGTAAATTTTTGACAATACCCCATGAAATCACATCTATAATTTTGTATGTTCCACGGGATTCTAATAAATTGCTGGTAAAATTACAGTAATTACAGTTATGACTATTGTGGAGCTAATAAGGTGTGAGGAGACTGAACTCAAGATACTGATTTTGTACTTCGTTGAAAATTTCCCAGGAGCTTTTCTCATGTCCATAATAGCCCTTATGATGTTTTCGCACTCGGTTGTATCTGTAACTAAAGCGTCCGACGCTCTCACCATTTTCATCAACATTTTTGACATATTAGTTCGGGGTAGATATAGAATTTTGTTCTACCAGTTTTGGTTCTATCTATTCTCACATAATTTTTTTTTACAAATTATTTTGACCCTTATATTCAGGGAATTTTATGGGTTTTACGAGACGCTATTTTGCAGGTGTGTACATTGAGAATTGTAAGCATGACCGGAAGAGACAATGCAAGATTGGAGAAATTTAGCTGGGGCGGGGCAATGTAAAAACATCTGAAGCTGGAGCAATTATTGCGGTTGTCATTTTATTATGAAAAACCAATAGCCGCTATAAAAATAAAAAGCTCTGGGCCAGTAGCAAATTTAATTGGGAATTTTATTTAATAAATATCAACATTGTGTGTCTCAAAATTAAGTATCCGAAACTATAATTAAGTGAAGCTTTAATTAAGGAAATCCTTTTGTTCCTTGTGACAACCTTTTGAAATAGTTCATAATCCTATCCCACATTTGTGAAGGTTGTGGACACGATTTTTGAGATAGATTGTTCATATTTGATGAAAATAAATCCCAATGAAATTTTCTATAGTTCCAGTGTTTTGAATAATTATTCTCACAACAGCAGGGTTGTTATAAAAAACTTTTACCGCTCAAGACAATACAAAAATTTTCTCCTTGCAGCAGAAATAGTGCTAATACAACAATCAAAGTTTTTTGTTCCTTCAGGCAATCCACAATAAAGAGATTGCACTGTATTTCAAATCCCCCCTAATGTCTCCTGTACAAAGAAATACACATGTTCGGCAAGGGATGTCATGGCATGTGTAAATTAATAAATTCTACGGAAATGTCAAATAGTCCAGCCCTTATGGGAGAAACACAAAAGCAATGAGTGGGGTGTGTGTGTGTGTGTGTGTGTGTGTGTGTGTGTGTCAAAACCAGACTTCATCCCTTCATAGTTTCCGTGCAATGTTCATGTGTTTTAACTCCATTTGTTTATTAAATTCCAGGAGAGCTGGCAGAATAGCACTGTCTGGAAAATGAGGAAGGAGGGATAAGTATTAACGTGTGGGGGAATGCTCCTCAAAAGGAATTCAAAGGCTTTCAACTCCATCCCCATTCTTTCGCCCTTGGCAACATTCAACTTCTCCAGCTGGATCTTTTCAAAGGAGGAAATTGAAAAATTCATTAAGTTGAGATGCTTCCATTATCCCCTCCCTCTTATTGTGAGGTACGGGTTCAAACAGGTATTGACACTCACAGCGTAATATCTTCTGTGTTCTGGGGACGTTTCCCATCCCACCGTGTAATAAACTTTTGTAATTAATGCCTTTCAAATATATCTACTTACATCTCACCAGTTGGCTCAGAAGCAAAAACCCTCCGTAAAAATGGAGTAGAGTCTCCATGAAAAAAGTACTTACACATTTTTAACACACGCCCATTAATTAAGCATATGCAAGTATTTTTGAAACACAAAACACATCCCGGATAAATTCATCTTGCGAATTAATAGAAATCCAGTAATCTCCTACGGGATTGGAAGATTGAGTAACATTCGGAATGCCCTAACATTAAATGCCTGCAAAATTCCCGGAATCTTTCCCATGTAAATATGAATTCGCATTCCTCTGAACCATTATTAGCTCCTCAAAAATTTAATTTAAACGAATTTTTGTCAAAAAATATCCCATCAACGGAACAATATTTACTGGAACAAAAACCCTTAATTCTCTCCATACAAGAGCATATGCTGCATGATACAAATGTACAGTTTGACCCCGTTTAAAATTTGGGGGTGCTCTTATAAAGATAATGCACTGATAATGCATAAATTGACGGGAAAATTGACTGGGAAGATCTGACGAGGCGTATTGGTATAGATGTAAATATATGCTCATTATAAGTTCATTAAATCTGACAAAGAAGATAATTTTGGGGCAGCTCCGTCAAAGACATCTCACAATCTGTCTATTTTTGGTCACCAAAGGCACGTCCTGTGGGAAGCGTTCCAACACTTTATAAATATCCAGCAATTTACAAAAACCAAAGGAACATTTTCATTTACAAACTTTATGTCCCAGCACTGTACCCCATTTTAGTAAGGGCACTCCTATAACCCCAAAAATTTAGCTCTAAAATGGCCATCTCATCTAACTCCAAAAATTAGCATTGGGCTTAACAAGAAATGTGTCTTAAGATTTTTCCTCCTAAAACATTTCCTTAAAAGGAAAAGTTTCTAATTGCGGGAGCACCCTGCAAAATAATTCTCATAGTCAAGGCTATATATGTATCTAACAACATCATTTTGCATGCAAAATTTAATACAATGAAAAATGCAACAGCACAGGAAAACAATTTTTGAGCCTGAAACATTATTACAAAAATTCTCACAATACCCCACGAAGTCATGCAACTGTAAAGTGACATTTCCCTCATCATTGGACTGCTCCCACTCAAAAGTAAATTATGCGAAGATACAAAAAGATGCACAATTTCCATAAAAAAAATTCTTAATGCAGCTCATGCCGCCCTGAAAATTGTTCCAGTGTCTCCCCTCCTGAGTTTAACTTGACTCGAACTCGTTATTCATAGAGTTGATGCGTATATTGGAGGACGTGAGTTTTGTCAGCCGGAATCCTTTTTGACAAGGATAATTTGTGCATCGGGAAGTTTTGTGACCAGCATCCATATACATATGTATCTATTGTAGTATCTATTACTATACAACATCATCCTTATCAAATTTTCCTACAAAGGAAGCCCCACACAGACAAAATTGTCATACATAGATATCCCTCCTTCTTGTTGGCATAATTTACGCACGAACGTCTGCTCGGGAAATCAAACCTTAATTCCCTGGAAATTTCAATGTCACGTCGAGGGTGAGCTGGCTGCGAGAAATGCGGGTGGTGAGGGAAAGCGATACAGTCTCGTCTTTCTCCATGCTCTCCAGATCATCAAAAAGGACAAAGTACATTGAGCAAAAGAGAAAAGTCCTGAGGAGAGAGAGAGAGAGATCCAGCTCAGCATACATTACGGGAAATCCTTGACAGTCCTATAATTCTGTGTATCTCCGTAATTTGTACAAGAATGAAGCCTCTCCTCTACGACCCAAGCATATTAAAATAATGGAGTCTCATCCCTATCTATACATTCCCTCCTTTTGCCCAAGCAAAAGAGCAAATGTAATGAAAGGAGAAAGTGAATTTGAGACCCTCAGCACTCAGCCCTCTGCGAGGGCTACGAGTACCCCGTAAAATAACCATTCCCATATAATTTCACATGGAATGAAAACCATCTCTCAAGTTATTAAACCGTCAGCAATTGCCTCCAAGTACACCAAACTCTCTACAGTCCACTCTCCCTATAACGTCCACCCTCACCATAACTTTTTCTCCCCAGCACCCAAAAATTTTAAACACCTTCCGGCCTTCCCCTAAAATTTTATTCCATCCCTCAAAAACGCTTTACAAATTCCCTCAAAACTTCCAGAATTTTAAATGTGGTCTTTACAGAGCGGGTTCACTGTCTCCAGAAATACTGGCCTTTTCATCTACGGCCCAGATAAGAACTCCAAGTACACATACATAATTACATACATACACGCACATACATAACAGACACAAATAAAGTAAAAGACGATAGCTCATCAAAGATAAAATAGCCGGATTTTTATCTCTGTTCCTCTCCCCCGCTTTTTGTTTTATGTATAATTACATACTTGACTTGACTAGCCTTCCTCAGCCTTGTACATTCTAGTTATAAGCATGGGATGCGTCATCCCTGTATATTCTTTAGTGTTATTTCCAATGTGTATGTAATTATAGTAGCACAGAGGATGGACACTCCTGTCATGAGGGATTCCTCCGGACTCTGCACTATTCCTCTGGAAATAGCTTATGAAAGTACAAATGTGAACTCTCCTGAAATTGATATTATGTTCCGGAACATTTTTAGTGTATTCCTGCCCATAATATTCTACCACTACATTTGTAATCATAAATGAAGAGCATACATGAAGATAATCCAGGGCTATAGTATCCCCCTCCCCTCCACAGTAGTATCTATCCCCCTCCGAAGACATAAAACTCATTACCTTTAATGCCTGAGGATGATAGGGAGGGAATACCAATACGGCCAATGCCCCAATAAAGAACATCCTATAAATTGTATCTATTACATGGGGCAACAGCAGGCTGCTGAAATACACAAGCATACAAGAGCAAGGCTATAGAACAAGAGAAGACCCTAAAAGCCTTACTTTTGCCTCCGGCATATTTACTACCCAATGGGGACTATTAACAATAGTTTGTCATCTCATTCGTCCAAATGGACCCGAATGGGCAGAATTCCCTTTCAGGAATTAATTGTCTGGCGTGTTTTGGCAGTTCCTTACAATTTATTGGCCCTGTCTGTAATACTGTGGAAATTCCGTCCATAAATAGGATTGAAGTCAAGGCTAAATTATGGAGTTGATCCTGGACATAGGGAAAATATGTACATGGAGGTGTTGAGAATTGGGAAAAATTTGATGAGCTGTTTTTTGGAGGATTTTATCATGTATTATGGATGATTGGGAAAAATACTAGAGGGAAAGCGGTAGATCAAACAAGGGAGTAAATTAAATTGTAGGGCTTTGAGGGAGAAAGTGTGAGGTAACTTGTTCGGAGGTAAAATTTTGAGTGAGGTTTTAAACAAGGGTGTGTGAGAGTTGGAGCAAGTTGGATTGTTTACACATTTGTGATGGAGGAAAGATAGGGAGGAAAAAGAGAGAGAGAGAGAGAGAGATGAGATGAGGATTGCCAAGGGATAGGATTTATATGGGCTTGTTCCATGAAATATTGATGGGAGCTGAAACGTTCTAATGTGAACGGAAGAAGAAGAGAGAGAGAGAGAGAGAGGGTGAGGGTGACCTGAGAGCTCATAAAAGTATCGTGTGTAAAAATGTCCTCTCCTTTTTCTTCCTCTGATAATTCAGCTCATCCTTCAAATCTGGAGTTTGTCAATATTACCCGTGTGTCAGTTTGAGGATCTTCCCTATGGGAGTGTAGTTTTCGGAGCTGTATGCACTCATCATGTAGAGACATGCACTCAACTGGATCTATAGAGGTTACTTGTTTGAGGGATACTTGTTATAGATAGATACATAAAAGTGATAGTTTTCATATATGTATGGTGTATCTTTTCCCAAGTAAAAGTTCCCACTTTGTTCCGTTTAAGCCCCGTCATTTCCTCTTGTCATCATTCTTTCACTGAGCTTAATGGACTTGCTTCTGCCTTGTATTTTATTATCGATGACATTTTTATTACTTTCCAGTAGTTTCCGTCTCTAGTTCAAATATCATATGTTTTTTTTCTTCTTTTGGCTCAACAATCCTCTGTACATAAGTTTGGATGTCAGTGGTGCACTCAGGAATCTTGACAATTCTCACTCTGTACTAATGCGGCTCATTTTTCATTCCTGGATTGGCAGTTTTGGGAGATATTTGTGCCAAAGGGAATTATTCTAAGAACAAAAAGTTAGTTTTGGGGGTATTTTTACAGTTGAAGGGTTAGGAATTGGAAAGGATTACTGGGGTAGCCTTCGTGACATTTTATTAGGATTGTTTTAAGGAGATTTTCTCCAGTTGTAATACAAATGAGTTTAGTGGGTTCTAGTTTTGAAATTTAAGGACAAAATAAAAACTAGGATTAAATGTAAATGGTCATGGCTCAAGTTTGAGGGTAATAATAATGTATACAATTTCCAAATGTATACACTTGATGAGGTGAGATTGGGAGCTGGGTTAACTCCATTTGATGAGTTGTACTGGAGAAACGAAAAATTTTTAATTTACAAACGATTGAGAATTACAAGCTTGGAATATTTTTAAATTGAAGAGTAGGAAGATATTGAATTGTCATGCAATTTATAAAAATACAGGTTGAATTCTTCGGCGACAATAAAATTTCGAAAAAAGCACTTGCTGCAAATTCACATCAAATTTAATCAAACTCCCTCATCCTTGCCCGTAATGCTTTCATGTGGAAGTAAAGACAAATAACGAAAATATTAATATCGCTTGTTTGCATATGCAATAAATCTATTATTTGGATATTGGATAAAGTATACGAAAATAAAAAAAGACACAATATTTACAAATATTTAGTTACTTGAATTGTGGGCTATTACCAATTGAAATCAAGGTTAGGGTTAAAACTCAACAGACCAGCATTCATATTGCTGTAATGAACGTAACATCATCAGTATTTATTTCAGGCCTCTTTCATCGACATGTCATATAGAATTTATACAAGATTTAGATTTTGTATGCAGCGAGGATTCTAGCTGTGATGAGGAATCGTCTAATGATTTTTTTTATTATTCTTATTATTTGAATGGAACCAGAAATTCCTGTCCGTGCAATATCTATTTGAAAGAGTCATATACCTCAACTTTGAGCTGACAGTACTTTTAAAATTGTCGCAAATAAAATAACACTTATTTTCATATATGCATGCCTTCCTTTTTTGACTGTGTTATGAGTCACTTTGTCCACACGGATCTTGAGTTGTATTGATCTCATTTTCTCATTTTGCCACTGGAAGAAGGGAAGTAAAAAATTCGAGTGCAGTCTGCTGAGTTACACGCATCTCAATTTTTGCAACCTGGATGCCATCTACTGAGAAAATCTTACCATCAAAACCCCAACATAGGAAAAGTACGGCTAAATGAACCTTTTTTCGTATTTCTGCTCTTCGGAGTTTACTCTCCTTTTGAGTACAATAAAATTTACGTACCAAAGCAGTCCTACGAGACTCCTACAAGCAATAAGATTTTTGGAAGGAAGTAAAAAATAGAACTGGAGTATAGAATACGTACTGTATATACGGGTTATTTGGCGGGTAATTTTCTATTGACCTTCATAAAGCAATTGTACATTGTACACAAAGACAAACATTAGCCCCGCACATTTCCTTTTACTCCAAACCCAATTTTTCAAACATAATTGTATCCATCAAAATTTACGTTTTTTACAGGCGCTCTTATAAAACGACTGCGTTGCCCTTTTTTAGCTGGGAATGTACAAACCTTCTCTATAGCTTCTTTGTAGGTACGTATATATTTGCCCTTGTAGATTTTTCCTGAAATGTTTCCGGGTGTAAAATAGTACACTCTCTCATTTTAAAGACACCCCACGGGCATGAATTTTGGGTGATGTTACAAATTAGGTGTATCTATAGGGGTGACTCATCATGCAGTTACCATATAAATATGTGCATACTGTCAGGAAAATCTCAGTGAGGTGTTACAGGGGAAGTATTATCGCTATGGAGAGTCATATATGTATTTAGAGGGAACCAACTGTATGGGGACTTGGACCCCCCTTCAACTGAAATGTACAATTTCGTCTCACGTCCAAGTGCCAGAAACATCCCTTATTATTGGAATTGTTGACCGAACATTGAATGGACCCATTGACCTAGAAAACTGTAATCCCTAGTCCCTAGTAGCTAGTCATATTGTGGGGCTACTGTAATTCTAAGAATTTATTTATTAAAAACCTAGGATTAATTATATGCATTTAGAATTGAACTTTGAATCCCAGTCCTAGTAAACCAAGGTCACAGCAGGGAACGTCAAATCCCTAAAGAGCCCTAAATCACATTTATCGACAAATATCACTCCCTTTATTTTTGTGCAGTAAAGCGGATTCCAGGAATTGTGAAAGCACTCCTTCTAACAATAAAAAATGGTACTTGGAAATTTTAATAGTCACGTATAGGACAAACCACTAGAAAGGAAGAAATGATACATTCTAGTGTCACTTAAAATTCTCATCCTCAGTTTAGATTTGCTCAGTCTGTTTTGAACTCTTGGAGTGTGAGCTCGTAAATTAAATATTTTATAGAAGACAGTTAATAGAGACATAATTACCATGGACGCTCATCATTGGCCCATTTGCAGGAAGATAACGTTAGCGCTTGCTATCCTCGTAGTGCTCCCATTCGTTAAAGCTAGGGAGCCTGTGCAGTTACAGGTGTTTCAGTATGCGTACTACCAAGGTATGTTTTCCTACAGATTCTTTTTTTTTGAAATTTCGACAAAATAAATCATTTTATTTTATTGCGACAAAATCAACAAAACTTATACATTATACAGATTTTTTTTTTTTTGAAATTTCGACAAAATAAATCATTTTATTTTATTGCGACAAAATCAACAAAACTTATACATTATACAGATTCTTTTTTTTTTGAAATTTCGACAAAATAAATCATTTTATTTTATTTTCTACATCAATCTTCATTCTGCCACTGACGGTTGACGAAGTCAGTCGCTAGTCATTTTTTTCTGTTTGCGCTGTACTGATGAGTCCCAAATAGGACGAAACACCGGTGTCTGCAGCTAACAAGGTTTCTGGTCTTAAGTATCAACTGTTAGTGGTCGCCAGAATTAAGCCTTTTGTGGAAACAGTTTGTTTCTATCATGGTATCACGTAATCCAGTTTTAAATTATTTAAAAAAAACTTATACAGTTTTTTGACGTTGTAAGAGTTCCCTTAAAATAACATCCCCTCTACAGAAGCAAAACCATTTTGACCTATTGATATCCCAAGGGAATTTTTAGGGGCAAACCGAGACGAATTTTCCCCTATATTAGGAAAGCATGCTTCTGTTTTAGGACAATTGCTCTCCTTCTAGTTCATTTGTATAGGGAACAGAGTGCGCTGCTTTAATTCCTTCTCAAGCTTTTGGGGCCAAGTGAGACGAAATCCTCTAATCTTGTATTTTATAAATTACCCTAATATTAGGTGACTCCAGAACATTCAAAATCCAGGACTGTGCGTACTTCTCATGGATCGGGACCCGAGTGGCGGCCGCAAAATTAGTCCGAGGATCCTGTGTTAAATTGTATAAATCCAGCAATTGTGAGAGTCAAGATTGTGGGGGTCAAGCGTGTTCCTTGGCTTACCCCAAAGTCAACCAGCCCACACTCCCAGAGTCAATTTACCATAATTTGAACTCCGCTCAAACTTGTGAGACCTCCGCCAAAACTGTCCTCTGTCCGAATGGGACCTGGGTCCGAAGAATGGATTTCAGCGTGGACGATCTCCGCTCCGGGATTACCATCTACTGCTACGAACCTGGGAGTGCATCTCCAAACGTGACCTACAACACTCAAGGGAAGCGCTTGACCACCTACTCCAGCCAGTACTGTCAAGGTTCGACCAGAGCAGTTAAAATTTACAGGAATACAACCTACAATTTCATTTCGAAAGCGGAAGCTATATGCAAATACAGCGATGACATCGATGCGGACACACTACAGTGCGACAAGACCGAAGCGCTCGTCGGCATTACTGTTGAAGTGGAAGAACTTTGTAAGTTTTAAAATTCCCAGTTACATTTTGAACATACCCGGATTATATTTCCTGGTATTAATAAATTTTTAATTTAACTTTTTTTTTAAAAAAAGCGAATGTGATCAAGAACCTCAAACCCCTCTGTCGATTCGTGGAGGATCCTGTGAAACTTTGCACGCCCACTGATGCCTTCCAGCCAATCGTTGTCTGCGACAATAACCTGGGCTTCACAGATACGGCATGCCAGTACCAGAAAACCGTTGGGTATGGGATCTCCAACACTTTGACGGAGTCCCAGTCCCTGTCTTTGAACTTCTACGGGGAATTCGGTTTCGGAGGAAGTGCTGGCCAGGCCTTGTCCGTCACTTTTGCCGGGAAGCTGGGGTTGAGTGTCACGACCAAATTCGACTGGTCCAAAGCTGTCTCCTCGACTTGGAATGAGCAGACCACTGTCCAAGTCTCGGTGACTACCCCGCCCAAAGTGATCACGAGACTGGAGCAAGTCGTGGGTCATTGCTCCTTCTACAACGTCTACGTCAATTTTTTCAGACGAATTGACACTCAAGGCAATGGAACTGCTAATACGTTGCTGGTTGTGGATGACGACAGGATAAAAGTAACGGAGCTGAGGGATGTCAACTAGTTTGGAGCCATCGATGTAATAAATTACAGTTTTTAAATATTTTAATTTAATTCTATAACAATGTACTGGGTCGCCCTCTATTGACAAAATTTTTCCCATAGGGGCAAAAATATTTAAACAATTTCCCCTTTTGCCAAACGCTGGTTGTTTTTATAGCATCTTCTCATCCTATAACGTTTGTAACTTTTGACATGTATTTATTTTAGGGGAAATTGTGTACTAATTTGTATATTGACTACTGACCATAATAAATATCCACTCAAGGGTTCAATACTCCTTCAAAATTTGGCTCCAGCAGATTTATTTAGTGTCTTCCAAGGATCCAAAATATTCTAAGGACAGTGTCAATCAAAAATATGGCATAGAGTAGAATTTTCCTACAGGTGTAAATTTGTAAATTATGCAATATTGGATGAGGAAATATTTAGCAATATTAGATCTTCAAGGAGTAATAATTGCAAGTACATTTTCACGTACGAAAAATAACGACACATATATGGGGTAGTTCTCAAACGTCAAATTGGTAGAGAGCGCCATCTCAAAATTATAATACAAACTGCCAGGACAAGTTCCAATGCTAAACTCAAGGAAAGAGCAAAAAGTCAAGTATTCCTAACTGTAAAAATTTTTTGTCAAGTGATTTGAAACTAGGCTCGTTAAAAATTTGGTGTTAAAGAACTGTCATAATTATGCGTATATTGAGTTTCTTGTAGAGTATAAACTCATGCTGTAACAATTCACTTGGCGAGAAGATTTTCATACAATTTTTTGACGCCTTATCAATAACACCGTTATTTTTTACCTTATAAGAGCAAGCAAATAATTTTACTCCTTTTGCCCTCTTATAGAAATAATTTAGTTGACATTTTGCAATCTTTGTCCTGATTACCTGAGAGCTTCCAAAAAATCTTACATTCCTTCCCTTTCTTCCAATATTTCTTTGAAATAAGATTCTTCCCCCGGAATCCGTCAAAGTTAAGATTTCTTCCGTCCCAAATCAATGAGGAAGTTACAGGCACGTATGCCTTTATATTTTGCGTACAAAAATTCAAGAATTAAAAAATTACGAATTTTCCTTCTTCCAACGAGATTTGATAAAGCACAACTCCGTAAATGCATTATTCCACAGGCGTACTTCAAAAATAACAAGGCTTGATCCCATTTAAAAGTAAATCACGTAAATGTGTTTTTATTTCCATACATATCATATATACTCTCATTTGATTACATGTACATACATACGTAATTCCCAAAGTATCATATAAAGCAAGGGAGCTCTCTGTCTCTCCTTATGGGAATTCCCACTCAAAAATGTGAACACTGTAAATCCGTAACATTTACTGTTATTTTATTTATTTTTTTGTGTGGTGGTAACATATTTTTTAGAAAGTCTCCTGGGAACGTCCGTATATATAAAAGGCCTGGTCAGCTCCTTAACCCTGAAATGTTTCAACAGTGGGGCCTCGTGTCCACACAGGGCAATTCCTTTGAGGTCTCTTTTGAAGTTGGAATCTGCAATCCAAAAAATTATTGTATTAAAGAAGAATTGATAATTGCAAAAAAATATCATTATTTTATTTTAAGCCATCATTTTAATTCTACCCTATTTTACTCAAGCGTGTAAGTGTAAAAGGCTACTTAAAATTTAAATGCATCTTTTGCAGAAGACTCAAAAAAAAATTGTGGGCAAGGATTTGATTTTCTTACAGGGATTTAACTCTCTCACAAAGTCCCATAAGATTTTTCCACCAAGATGACAAGAAGAAAAAAAAGTCTCGCTCAGAAGTTGTTCCACATTTATTTAATCAGTGCCTCCAAGGCTTGACTTTTTAGTGATTCTCAGACTTGAACACTTGTTTGTGCCGATGTGGATAACTATACGTGTGCATATACATATGTATATGTATCTACGGCTGCATATGTATCCCCAATGGAGATAGGCTTTCGAGACAAGAAAATATACTAAATACCTCTGCGCACGAAGGCATACTGTATATCTATATATTGTAAAAAGTCTACCCTCTCAAAGGCTCTAATGTGGAAGAAAGAGTACATTGTCAGGATGAAGAATGAGTGCAGATGTAAAAGATGTGGGGCCCATTTGGTCGTCGTGAGGAGAGAGAGAGAGAGAGAAAAGACTCGACCAGGTGTGCATTACTGCAAGTAAAAGCCTCTTTTATAGGAACCCATAGGATATCACACAGGGCTATCCCCACATTCACAATCCCCACACTCACAACACACACAAGAACCATCAATAAGAGAAGTCAGTCCATGAAAATTGCAAAATTGGATTTCACAAGCCAGAATCAGGCTCTGACCAAATCTTGACTTCCCCTATCTCTTAAACCCAATACATTCTCAAATATCTGGCGTGTATGTATGTACATACGTGTAATTATACCACATGAACAAAAATGTGAATCATTCTGCTCTTTGGCAGCTTTTGACTCTCACAAACACACTGCAATGTACACACAAAACACACACATACACACACGTGTGGAGTTGTGTGCACTCAAAAAAAAAACTTATCCTCAATTTACCGTCCCCATATAAATAGATCATTTATTTCCCTTCCCTCCCAAAAATTCAGGGAAATATCTCCTCAATCCTTTAGTTTCACAGAAATAATTCCCTACACATCCATTTTGACGTTAGCTTGTAAAAGAACGCCTTTTCAAAACAGGTGGGATGATCCTACTCTGTATATAAAATTGTAGCAGGTTTCTTACTTCCACTATGTATCTATAGATAGGGAAGATGAAAATTAATTTTTTTTTTCTGAGAAAGGTATATGGATGGGATGAACCATGAAAAATTTGTAATGGTTCATATTTACTACTCTCACGTATACTGTGAATACATAGACTGTAGGAGTAAAAGCAAGAGCTCGTAAGATTGCACCATAACTTCATTTTGCAATGGATATGGAACATATACATTGGGCTGAGGAATTGTTGGAGGAGGGAGAGAGAGCTTGGGAAATAATGACAGTCATCAAGAGGCTGCCTCAAGAATTCAATAAAAGTCACGTTTTAATCTCGTAACGTCCCAATAGCTTATTACAGTCAAAAGGAGCCCTGTACGAGCACGACAAGGAGAGCGAGTCAGCGTTCAGACGTTCAGAGAGTGTGTAAGGAAATGAACTTAACTTCATCTTGCTCACAGGAACAGACAAATCAGTGCACGTGTTCACATGAGCAAGTAAAAAAAAATTCGTGAGTCAAGAGGAATATTTGTATGTGCAGAGAGGGGTACAGATTTTTGGAGAGTGTGCTTTTATATATGGCTGGAGATAGATACATATGGGACATAACGGGGTACATATTATTGGTACATGTGTACGTTCACTGTATGTACATACCTTTACTACATTTGTATGTAGAGCATATACTCCAGTACATGTAAGAATATCATATACTACAGTACATGTATGAGTAGCCTATATCTGTAGTAATGTAGGAATGAGTACCGTACGTATATCTATCCACAGGTAAAAAACGCCTGGGATATACATATGCCCATCATATAAATAATAGGCTTGAGTGATATGCTCAGGACTCAACAATGACTATCAGAGTCAGCTCTGAGAGAGTATATTAGAATAAAATTATGATTCACAATGCACTAACTGACTCAGCGGCTGATAAACAAAACAAGACTCACAATGTACAAGACAAATTATGTTCACGGAGATACATATTTACTTTACAGCAAATCATACCTAAGCTCCTCTCGGAGCATATACAATATACATTCAAACTCAATAAAATTCACTTGAAGTGACTATAGCCCCGCACATACACGGGTCGTTCACCGTGCTTTATAGCATATATCACTTTTGACTCTTTCTAGAGATAAAATCCGATGTACGAGATGCGACAACGGAGTTAGATTTTACACGTGAGATTCCCTTGGATCCTTAAATGCTAAGGGATAGAAACTGTATTTAAAAAGAATTAAATTGTAAAACAAGAAAAAATAGTATTTATATTCAAAATGACATGTGTAGGATTTCCTCCAGTTGTAATATTTCACATGCACATAAAAATAAGTCCCTGAATTTCAATGCACATTCATATTGGAGTATGGAAATGTTACAGAAGCTCCGTACATATGCTAGATACATATGTATGTACTTATGTGCATTGGTACAGACTCAGCTAAAGACTCTAAAAGAAAAATGTTCCTGGAACCTGGAAAGTCAGCGTATGGTTTCACAATCCAATAACACTTGTGACAAGAGTCTAGTACAAGTCTCAAAAGTCAATGTTTGACATCAAGTGTGAAGGAATTTTCGAGGCCGGTCTAAATAAATGTCAAATCATTAAGAGTGAGTATATTTTTCCCAACATTTGTAGAGTCAATGTGGTACAAAATATGTCGTGAGATTCCAATTGGGACACTCAAGGTGTGAAGATCTTGCTTTGACTGAGTCTCCTGTCATAATTCAATAGTACAAAATTCCCCCTTGGATTTTTTACATACACCTGAGGATCCGTCTCCCTACATATTTTAATATAGGGAAGCTTAGTACAATACATATGTTCCTCTATTTTAAGGACACAATTCAAGGGGAAAATTTTTTTGTAAGAAGTATGAATATGTCAGAGCACAAATCGTGTTCTGTAGGGGAGGATTTTGAGCTAATTTACGATACTTGACAGTGTACTTAATGGCATTTAAAAATGCATAAAAAACATTGGACGGAATGCTCATGTCATTTGACACTTATTCCAGGAGCTGAGCCCTCGTTGAAAAGTTTTGTTATTTTTTTCCTCCAATTTTTTTAGTAGCTCTGTAGACATACAAAATACAAACATACATATACAGAATGCGTAATGAGCTTCCTAGTCTTCTAACAGTAGAGTTTCTGTATACTAAGATGTCATACACATTTTACAACTTAAGTGGATACATATGTACATACATATAATTACATATAGTAAGCTATAAATAAGGAACGTTGGGAAAGCTCACCTCAGAATTGCTATTCTCGGATGAAATTACACCTAAAGGCTGTCTGGCTGAGGAGGAGGAGGAGGATGAGGATGAGGAGGAGGGAGATGAAGAGCTGGGAAGATTAGCCATCTTCTCTCGGAAGGAATCCAAAGCTGTGAGGGATGACTGTGGAATTTCAAGTGTTTGACGGAGTTGACGGATGTAGTCAATTACGTACTGTATGACTTGTAATTTGGTTAACCTTGGGCATTCACACAAAAAATAACTTGGGGTTAGACTTATTGAAACAACATATGACAGAAAAAAAAAGTACAATGTTTTTCTTCCAGTCATAATTCCACTTCATTCATTTTTTTTTTCAATCCCTGTAATTTTTTATACACAGTGGATTTCTATCAGGTTTGGGTAGAAAATTTTAAAACCAAAACTTAGTAAAACTTTTACCTCTTATTCTTGGGCATAAATGGTACTAATTCCTGCAACTTTGAAAGATACACTTGGATCTCTTCATGGTCATCTTTTGGCAAGGGCTTTGATACCTTCCCATCCTGGATGGTCCGCAGGCTCAGGACTGAGGGTTCCAGTGTTGAGGTTTTCATTTTTAAAAGAAAATTTTACTTAAATATTTCTTTTTTTGGAATTTTATTACATTAATTATCTCATGGACTGAAATAAATGTAATGAATCCGGACACTATTTAAAAAAAAAACACGATCACAATCCGTTCAACCCTCTGAAGGGAGGGACTCTCCCCGGTATAGAAAATATCACTGAGAATTTGTAACGTGAGGGAAATCCGACAAGGCGTTGACGTCCATTTATTTATGACTCTCTGTGAACATTTGTTACTGCGTTGTTGTATATGTTGAGCCAGATTAGTTAAGATTGTGGGAGAGTGTATGAGCTCCAACAGGAAGAAAAACTTACTGAAGATCTTCAGCCAAGAGAGAATGTAAACTTTGGCAGAGGAAAGAGGAGAACAAGTTTTTGTGGTGGTAGCAATGGCAAGAGGGACTTTCGTTCGTTTTTAAAGCTGGCTCTTATTCTGGACTCCCCTTAAATAATATTATACTAGAATTGCATTGTCGGTTGTGATTCTTTATTACATTCAAGACTCGAATCATAAAAGAGCAGCTGCAGGGATCGAGTGCACTTTGTTTACATTCGGTTAAACGTATTTATTCCCAAAGGGACATACACATGTACATACATACATAATTGTACATACTATAGATACACATACGCTTGGATTATTTGGATATGGATCCACTCTGCAAAGGTATCATGTTGGGATGCCGACACATTCATCCTAAACGCATTGACATATCATTGCAGACCCATTCTGTGGCTTTGGAATTGTATGGGGAAAAAATTGAATTGACGCCAATACTGTTTGTAAGAAAAACGTCTTTAACAATATACAGTCCAGCCTTTTTGGTCTGTTGCAGCAAAGTCCTGAAAGGAGCAAAATTTTGACTTGAACTGCCACTCCTGTTTTATACTCAGATGAAAATTAACAGTGTCATAAAATGGAAATGAATTAAAATAAATATTCTTGCCCAAAGAGACTCAATAATAATTTTATTATTGCCCATGGAAATTAAATGAGATGGTTTTAAATAGCAGATAATTTTTGTAGAGTTCAAAATAATTATTATTGAGGAAGGCATTCATTTTTGTATGGGAAAAGTAAAAACATTATTGTATGTTTATAATTTGTGCAGATCGTATACATTGGTAATTAAACTTATAGTTATTGCTACGTCTATACACTTATTATGGTTAGTACAAAGCATTGTTTGTTGGCTGTACCCATCGTACTCGGCCTCTCCAGTTTAATAATAATTTTATTTTATTTTTGAGACCGGGATTCAATGGTGGGATTTATTATTGATGATTCAGATGAATGTCTATAAATTTGTAACCATCAAATATAATAATTATTATTATTGATGCGGGGAGAAAATGTAATAGTTGTTTTGCAGAAGGGACTTATTAAATGCAGGGATTTAATTTGTCTTCTTTTGAGAGGACTCCACTTCGGATTTTTGACTGCCTGAAGGGGACCCTCCTGTGGTAACTGTTCCTTGCTGACCATCTTCAATTACTTGGGGACTTTGGGATTGAATTTGTTGTCCTTGTGGGAATCCACCCTGAGCTTGGGAGAATTGACCGGGGAAAGGTCCTCCTTCAAAGCCGGAGCCAGAATAAGGGTTAAAGCCAAAGGGGACTCCGCCGGAGGGAAATCCTCCGTTTCCTTGCTGGAAATTTTGAGGGTTGAATTGTTGACCTTGGAGAAATTGGCCCCCTTGTTGTTGACCTCCTCCTTGGGCCAATAAGCTTTGGATATTCCCAAACTGCTGAGGATTACCATTAAATTGTCCGGGGGAGATTCCCTGACTGAATTGTTGGGGCTGTTGGGAAAATTGGGGGTTGAAAGCTCCTTGACCGGGGAATTGTTGGCCCTGTTGGGAAAATTGAGGACCTAGACCAATAGCTCCTTGACCATTGAATTGCTGTTGCAGTTGTTGTTGCTGCAAAAATTGGGGGTTGAACCCAAGGCCACCTGGATTACCAGGGAATCCTCCTCCTCCTCCTTGGATTTGGTTAAAACCTTGACCAGGGAATTGTGTTAGAACCTGCCCTTGAGGGTTAATAAATCTACCGGGAGAATTTTGAAGTAAGGGAGAGCTAGTGTTTTGATTTTGGAATCGAGGGTCGAACTGCTGAGGGAAACCAAGTTGAGGTCCTTGCAGTCCCTGAAGCCCTTGTGGTCCTCTGGGAAGGATTTGTTGTTGATAAATGTTCTGGAGTTGCTCATCCGTCAGACCTTGTTGCTGTTGTTGTTGTTGGTAAATTAAAGGTCCGGCCCCAGACTGTGGACCATTAAAGAATGGAGATGGACCTGGTTGCTGGCCTTGGATTCGGAGTCCTGCAGGGTTCTGTGCCCTCACAAATTGTCCTGGGATTGGATTCTGTGAACTAAGGCGAGCTCCGTTATTAACTAACACAGAGCCAGGGTTCCCGCCATTTTGAGTCAAACTTGCTCCTCCTTGACCTGCGGAAAGCGTGCTTACTAAACCGTCCTGGAAAAATAGAGATTGCGCATGAGCAAAGGTACGAACATTGTCATTAATAAAAAGCACAGTCTATCGCCTCTTTAGATACCCCCAAGAATTATAACTAGATATGCAGAACTCATTGACGTACCTGATCTCCATCTTCATTGAATCCTTCGGCCCCACCGTTGGAAACAAATTGCCCATCCCCACCTGCTTGCCCTTGAGCTGTGAACTGTCTCGGATCCGAAAGAGTATTTCTCCCCCCAGCATTAGAAGTGATAGGGAATCTAGCACTACTGGGGCCTGTGAATTGACCCCCGGATAAATTTACTAAACCGGCCCCAGAGCCAGGCGGAATTTGACTGAATTGTTGTTGCCCACTGAGTTGGCCACCTTGAATTGGATTAATTTGCTGAAAGCCTCCAATTTGTCCAGGGAACTGTTGTAGCTGGTTTGGGTTCTGGATTTGTCCTTGTTGTTGTTGTAAGAATCCGCCAGAGGGGACAAACTGGGGTCCTCCTGGAGATGGTCCTCCTTGGGCTCCGAAAAAGTCACCAGGCTGACCTTGTGTGTAAACTTGAGGGAGTCCTTGTTGCGGGGATCCAAATGAGCCATAGTCCTCGTTGCTATTATTATTACCCCCATCCTCTGGTTTCCCCTCGTCACTCTCATTGGCTGTTGCTTTTGCACCGGCTCTAGTTTTTCCTTGCGCCGCCGTCGGTCTTTTAGTGTCTACCCTATTTTTTATTATAATGTAGATAAATGAGCATCCTATACATATTTTAACTGACAATGACAGCTTTGATATTTAATTTATAGGGGGGGGAGTAAATGCTTATTTTTACTTGTAAGAATCATCGTCAGCCTCATAACTATAAGGTTCAGATCCGTCATCACTATACAGGCTGCTGCTGCTTTGCCTGGCAATTTGCGCTTGTTGTGAGTTTTTGGGCCTCAAATTCTGGTATCCGTTCCGGCGATCTTGAGGAGCTCCTGTAGTAAAGACAGTCAGGCAGAGCATCTGTGGGCAGAAAATTATTTACGAGAATTTTTACAAAATTTGAATTAAATATTGAGGGCGATTTCTGTGGTCAATTTTTTACAACTGAAGGATTTCCCGCGCAATACCTGCCCCTGTTAAAATTCCCTTCAATTTAACTGCATAGGTGATATACTCTCGCTTCAGGGATATAAAAGTATTTACCTTTATAAAAATATTAGATTTTTCCATACAGATTTTATATTTGCTTAATCAATTAGGGATGAAAATTTGCAGGGATCTTCTGATCAGGAAAAAAAACGTTTGGTATTTTACGCACTTTCCGGCTCAGAAAGAACAGGGCTGAGACTTCCTATAGATACTTAATTTAAGGATAAAATACCAAAGTCATAAATGAGAATAGATATGCATCAATAACAATCCCATAGAAATTTACATTATCTTTCACAAATTGTGCTTGTGCTTTAACGTTCAGGAAAACCTGAGTCCTTCTCATTGTACTAAATTAGGCACAGATTGGAATCAATTATTGCGGAATTTCCCGTACCTAAATCCAAGACTCTCTTTACATATGAGATGAAGATCCTTGCGTTTGACAATGCCAAACCACAATGTCAACTGTGCCAATAGAACGTAATAAATTCTAGTTGTACAGTCCACTCTTGCTACTACAGACCCTCCTTGCTATACAGCATTTCCTCCTTAAGGATGCATATAAAATTATGCCACTTCTTTCCCACGTCTGTGATTCCAATTTCTTATTTTAGTAATAATTGTGTCTCCTGTATATAAAAGCATAGGACTATGTACTATTGCATCCTCTAAACCTTCCTCAAATGGTTCTATTTGACAACTGACTCTGAATCATTTCAAGTCTGAAGGATTCAATCCCAAACATAAAAAACTGATTGATAATAAAATATATATGTAGATTAGACACTTAAGAAGGAAAACAATCTGGGAAAAAAGCTGGTGCCAGGCAGGAATCAAGAGTCCATGAACCAACTCATACATTTAAGTACAAGTAATCACCCAAGCGTGACAAAAGACACTTGCTCTTGGCAAGGTTGCCCTTATTGTCAGAGCCAAGTGACATAACGATGAACGATAGTCTCTTACAATCCAAGCATATCTATACAAAAGCACAGATCCTGCCGTACTCTACTCCTTTTTAACCGTCTGTCTTCTCAAGCGTCATTGAGTAAACAAAAAAGTCAGTTCAAAAAAATCCTCACACATTTACATAAAAATCCTCATGTCATAGGCCCTGACTATACGAAAAATATCCCAAGAGTCAAAACTCACTAAAATTTATATTTCTTTCCCCAACTCACATGTTCCTTTCAAAACGTTTACTGACATGCTAAAAATAATAATTTTTATCAGAAGAATTAAAAACTTACCCAAATTATGACCAGGCCAGGATCCATAGTGCAAGTTAATTAATGCAACTTGAGACTTCCACTGTAAAAAATATAATGGACAGGAGTGGACAATCTTGCTCGAGGAAATTCCAATGACTAGCCTCAAAATGATCTTCAGTGTTTATTTTGCTCACATGCCCCAAACCCTACTAAACGGAAATGTTTGAGTAGCAGAGGATTAAAGACTTTTCATGGGACTCTGGAAACAATGAGTGTGGAATTGAGATTTTGTTCAATGAGACTCTGCCCAATTCCACACAATGCCCACATATCCTACTACTCCCTTACCACACATTTAGGGGGGTTTTGGTGGAATATTACCTTAAAATAAGTGGGCTTGAGTATGGTCAAAGCTTCACAAGAGCAAAGATTGTAGGTACCTTTTTCCTAGTAAATATTTTTTTTTTCATATTATTGTAAGGATTACTTGCTAATTCTTCCTTCCTCCGTACCTTATTGTTATGTGTAGGATGTGCATAGTTTATCAAATAGGTAAATATAATTACTCTCTATGCAGGGTCATAGACGTCAACAATCATTTTCCACCAGCGGTTAATCATTATTTAACCTGTAATAAATGTACGAGTATGTATGTATGAATTGAAAGTTTTGTAATTATCCTTATTTAAATACAGGAGAAAGTTTTATGTACACGCGAGCGGTAAGCCTTGCGAAATAATTATGCTCTATTTACATCATGCTGGTACTAACTCGAACTCAGTGACTCTCATTAGTCACAGTATGGCGGGCTGGTAAATTAAGAGCCAAAATTTCCTGAGTTCAATTCTATTGCCAATGTAGGGATTGTGGATTTAAAGGGAAATATTTTCATTTGATTTCATGTTTGAAGATATATGCAGTTTGTTCAAATTTCCAATAAGATCCTCCTTATTACAATAGGCGTATTTTCTCCATAGGGGTGAAATATTTGGATTTTCTCCTCCAACAACCATTTTGCTTGTTGTAATGATGCCCTTATGAAAGGAATGCCCTGCACAGTATAATTATACCCTCACTCTTTAAATTTTCATTGTAATTTTTTTTTCTACGGGAAAAATATCTCTATATCCCTGTTTAATTACAATAATGTAAAAGTTCTTCATTGAAAGAACAATCGTTGAATTTTTCAGGGATACTTTTGCAAAGAGTGTGGTCCACTTTTTACACGTTATAAGATACGACAGCCTCAAGAATTTATTCAAGCTTTAGCAATGTCAATTGAAAATTGTGAGAAGAACTGTTGACATTGCAGCCTTTCAAGGCATTAAAAGTGTTAAAATGCATTATTCATAAAAGTTGTGACATTCGATCAGAGATCATTGTGGCTTGTGGGATTGCTTGCAATCGAAATTAAGGACTTAAATAAGGTTCTTAGAAATCTAAGTATCTCTCCTTGTGCTGATGCAATTTTATTCAATATTTCCCATTTATGTCAAGTACAAGTAATTACTTGGAATATTGTTAAGGACAAGTTTGGAAATATAAAATGTTGGTGTTACATAATTTTGAAATTAATATTGAGTTAAGATTTGACGGAATGATTTTACGAAATAAATTCCTGGATTTTTATAAAGCAGAGAAATTCTGACTCAGGATTTTCCCACATTCCAGAGTTTAACTTCCTTTCTGTAATTAGGGCAAAATTTTGAACACATTTTTCCTGCAAATATCATATCTAGCGTTGGATTTTTTGCGAGTAATTTGGAGGCTACTGTGAATATGGCCCCGGAATATTTCCAGATATTCTGTGAATTCCCAGCTTTTTGTGTCAGTATAACAGTAAGGAGCAGGTGTTCAATTATTTGGTGATTTGTTCCATGAAACCTGTAATTGAAAGGTTAATCAAATCTGAGAACACGCCAACTTATGACAATGCTTGATATTTCCAACTGTCATTAAGGAACATTTTCCAAGCAGAACGATAACAAGAGATTGTTCCCTAAATGTGACTTCACTGAGCGTGAATTTAGACACTTTTGTGGGCTGAAGGCAAGTTCGTACTGCACATTCGTCTCTCCGTTTCAACTCCATTGTATTCAGTTTAGTGTAAAAAATTATAAATTTGATTATATCAGTGTAATGTCACTGTTGTCAACTAGATTGAACTTACGCAACTGTCAAATAAACACTATGCTTGGTGACTTCAAGTGTAATTTCTTTCGAGTTTGGGATTATTACAGAGTGATGTGATAAAGCACTTCCTGGGCTTTATTATTCCACGTCAAAAATGCTGGCAAATAACTTCCAAAGTTGCTTCCGGCTTGGGTAGATACTTCAACGACGTTGTGTTGAATTTAGGTAAAACAACAGCTACTATTTTTTAATTATTTGTTAAATACTTTTAGATGTGCACAGCTCAACTGCGCACCGTTTGAAATCTTGAGTGTTCTCGTGCATTAATATTTTCATATAATGAATATTTAAGAAAATGAAAATGATAAAGTTAACATAATATAATTACACATATCATTGTGAGCATCAGCTGTCTATAAATTAGGAGAATATTGACGAATGTAGAAAAAATCCAATTAAAAATTTTACAGTGACTTTTATTCTTCCAGCAATCGAAATTCTTTAGTTAGGTCGAAAGGAAAGCTATTTGTGATTTGCGATTGGAGTCTCAGTTTTTCTACAATAACTTTGCAAATATTTACTAACATTCATAATTTTAAAATAATTTGTACCTAAAGCAAAAAAAATCCTTAAGTATTTTTTCATTCACAGGCATTTTCTGGAAACTACATTAATTAATTCCTTTAAATATGATTAACGCTTCATACAAAAATCCCATTAGCAATCATTTTAATTACACTTACAAGCACTTAGGCAATCATTATTTAAAATGTAAACATATTTTCCTGTAACTTCGCTAGTTTTGATGGAGCGGCAATCGTTCACAGATTAAATCGTCGCAGCGTAATTGAGATAAAATATTTAAATCGCCAATGTGAATAATAATTTAGTTTGGTATGGCTATATACTAAGACTGTTATGACGAATTTAATATAAAGTAGATAATTTAATTTGGTACATCCTCCGATAAATAGATTTCGTGTAGTTGTTGAAAGCTCGGACGGTTTTTTGGCTCCTCATCCCAGCACTGTGTCATGATTTTGTATCTAAATGCATTCAATTATGAGAAATAAAGTAAATTTCATAAATATTTTGATTTTTGAAAAGAAATAAGTTAACAAACACTGTCATGCGTCTACATTTCATCTGAAGCGTATTTCGGAGGTGGGAGCCGATGATTATTTTCTAACATATTAACAAAGTCCGGGTTCCAGCTCACACAAGTATACGGAAGCTTCCCAAAAGTGTACATTTCCCAAAGGGTGACTCCATAGGACCAAACATCAGACTTACTAGTAAATGTCATGGTTTTCAAAGACTCCAGGGCCAGCCATCTCCAAGGAAGTCGAGCCTACAGAGATATAAAAATGCGGACGGAATACAGACAAATGGGAATAATTCTACTGGTGCAGGAATCGCGATGTAAAATTTCTCCCGAATTATATTTTCTAGCAAACATTTGTCTTTGGCCTATGCTAATACATATGGCTTAGAAGATCGACTATACAATTCACATCAAATTTGACGCCCAGATTGTAAAATGTTTTCAAAAATAGCAACTAACGTCGGATTTCTTGGCGTAGAACTCGAAATTGAAGAGTTGGCGGGAAAGACCAAAGTCTGTAATTTTTACATGCCGTTGGCTGTACAACAGCACATTCCTAGTCGCCAAGTCCCCATGTATTACCTTTTGTTAAAATTTAAACATCATACAATAAATTAGCACATTTTTTTCTGAAGATTAAAATTCAGCTACCATCCTTAAAAGTATATGGATTCTGCTTTTGGAAAATTTTCTCCCACCCTTTTGCTTTCCAAATAACCCATTCCTCGAGCTATCTGTCTGGCCCAGTTGAGCAGCGTTCTTTCATCTAAGCGGTTCAAATCTTCATC
This sequence comes from Allacma fusca, assembly GCA_947179485.1. Classification (NCBI taxonomy): domain Eukaryota; kingdom Metazoa; phylum Arthropoda; class Collembola; order Symphypleona; family Sminthuridae; genus Allacma; species Allacma fusca. Next base: position 49,147,677 of record OX359245.1, read on the forward strand.
AATTTTTGTATTCGAATTGCTTAAACTCCCCGTTTCATCCTGACCTTCAAAACGCTCCGCATTTTCCCTCAGAAACGAATCCAAGCTCCCAGATGGACAGAATTCCACCAGGACATAAACTCGAGCTGTATTTTGAGGAAACGATGTTACAAAATCAGATTTTTAGGGCCAAGCAAAAATTATGAAATAGAAATAGAATCGAATAGCGAAATTCCCACTTAAAAATTACCATCTCTTAAAGATTCCGTGCAAGCACCAATCAAATCCACCACGTTTTCATGCTTCCCCAAATATATCATGATTTTCAGTTCAGACAGCAGCGCCATCAATGCGGATTTTTCTGCATATGGCTTGATTGTTTTCACTGCAACTGTGTTTCCACCATAACGTCCTTTAAAAACTATACCGTGGAATCCTTCACCAAGGATATCATCCCCTGAGAATATATACATAGATAAGGCAACTTAGACGAACTATTACAACTTTTCTATCTTGAAATCAAATCATGGGGAAGAAATGCAATTTTATTAATTCAATAAAACATTTTGGACTAACCCAGTTCAAAATCCTCACGCCGAATTTCATACTCTTTATTGTACGGCATAAAAATTGACATTTCGTGTGCAAATTTCCCTTCCGGAATTTCTTCCTGCTTGCCTTGCTCAAACAGCTCAATTTCTAAAGCCGTCAATTTCCCCTGCACAAAAATAAAAATTTGGGTCAGTGTCCAAGTAAAGTTCCTAAGAATGAGTTACTACAGTTCTTTAAACCCTTTTGAGAACTTACCCGTTGCAGAAGGTACAGTCGGAACATTGCAAATGCTATGACAACTAAAAGGACCACAACTCCAGCAGAGATTGACAGGTAAATCCAGATACTTCTTCCTTCAAAATGATTAAACTCTCTTTTTTTGCTACCCTTCTTAATTATTTATTAAATTTACTGGTTTTTATTGGCTTACCTTGGGCAACTCTAGCTCTAAAGACCTGAGTTGCAGTCCCCCTTACATTTGTAGCCCTACACGCGTAGTCCCCTTCTAAATCCGCTGTAAATTTATCAATCGTTATTACTGATCCTCCGGAATAATCCTTCGTCAATGAGTACTGGAGAAGGCCCTCAATATCCTCATGGGATTTTGATTTCTTTAAACCCTGTTGGTTTACATTTTGGAAATACATATGTTAAGAATCAAAAATTATTAGTCTACTGTAGATTAGACTATATCCTGGAATAATGGAAAATTGTCCTCTAACGGTCCACTTCCAGGAAAACCTAGGCATTGGGTCTCCTCCATCAGTGGAACAATTCAGTATTAGGGGCGAGCCGAGAGGAACAAAATGCGTGGAATCAACGACTTCAAACGAAGGTCGAGTAGCGTCGGAAAGTTCTAGAAATTTTAAACCCATGTAAAATAAAGTCTTAGGACAGTGTTTACAAATTTTTGAAATTATTCTTCACGACTGTGCAGCTAACGATTTATATAATTTAGAGTGTTGGAAGCTTCATATAAGACATTTAGAATGATATGGATTAACAAAATACGCTTCAAACTAATTGACTTACTTTTAAAAATGAATGGTTTTTCTACAGTCGAAAATTCCTTGTAATTCCAAAAAACGGAAGAGCATTGAATGGCAATGATTCCAGGCATCCCTCGGAATTCCATTCCTGATCATACAAAATACAATATAATTTATTACACTCGCTACAGTTGTATTAGAAAACTTTTTTAAATGAAAATATTACGCTCAGTTAGGAGAACAGAATATCGGGAATTACGGAAGTAAATGCGATCCTGTTATAACAAGGCGCTTTTCTCAAATAATTTTTGAGAAAAAGTATATTTTTGGGCGTAATGCAAGTATATATTCAGTATTTAAGCAAAAGTGTCATCATGTACAGGGTGGAAATTTTTTTTCTCTCTCTCTCTCTTGGGAAAAATACAAGATCACATCTTATTTAGAGACAACATATTTTTTTTATCCAAGAACAAAAGCTACACACGTATATAGATACATGGTAAGGGAAGTCTTGTGAAGCAAAAATATCGCCAACATATGCATATAGTTCCGTGAAATAATTAGGAAACCTTAACAAAAACTTAATCGAAATTTGGGGGTCTTAAATATTTGATAAGTAAGATAGGACACCATATGTAGAATAATCATATTCCTGAAGCAACATACCATATTCTTTGTCGTCATTAGGCAATACCAACTCCGAATGATTTGAAAATTTCAATGACCAAATAATCGGGCCTGCAAAGAAGTATTCTATTCGTCGGCATTCCACACTCTGAATCTCAGTCTCATAGGCTGTACTAAAGTCAGAATCTTCACGTTGGAATCTCCCATCCTCATCATCATTACCAATCATAAGAACACGACGATTGTCTTGTATCAAGGAGATGTTGTCCGTCATTTCTAACGCCCCTATGGTGAACCGAGAAATTAAAATTCTAAATATACAATGGGTTATTAACCGTAAGCTAAAAATAAGGGAGAAGCGGGAGAATTGAAACAAGTTTCAAAAAGCTTTGAAAGTTTTCAAAATTTTTAAAAACTGAAAAATTCGATGTATTTTCCACATCTACATACAAAGTCAGGAGGTTGTGTTACGCTTGTTAAAATATTTTTCAGCTAACAATAAGTTGAATGTTTTGGGAGCATTTGTGTAAACAAGGTGGAAACCCAGGTCTTTTCAGGATGTCGTGTCGCTCATAGAAACTTATGTATATTCACATCACTATTTCTTCCATGACTAATTGTAAACCATTCATGTTTTCCCTTGCATTCACACACTCACCTGAAATAGGATTAAATAAGTTGAAGTACTCCTTTACAACCAGTTCATTCCTCATAGCACAGATGGCAGCTCCGTTTCTACGAAAACGATGGAGCTCCACAAATTTGCAAGGCGTTTTATCCATGGGATTTGTACAGTCAGTTCCAAATTGATCCGCTGGGCAGGCTTGTTCCTGAAATGGAAGTACAACGAGTTTTAAATTTATTTCCAAAAATATAAAACCTAGAATTCGATAATTCCTATAATAACCCTAACTGGGGCCATCCCATATTTTACTTCATTGTCAAACGTATATAAACGGGATATCTAGCGAGGAAATGCTTTTGGGATACTCTGCGTGAATAATTATTACTTCTCACAAGAATTAGGCCCTACCAATATATATGTTATTTTTAGTAGCAATTATGATTTTACTATTTCAACATATGTACCTCAATAATGCAGGAAAGTTGGAGCCTGGTTGCAGTTGGGTTTTCTTCATCGATCGATACCAAAAATAATTCCCCTGCCCGATTACTTCTGCAAATTACTCTATCCTTCAAAACGGTCAGGGTCAGACCTACACAAATGAAATTAAACATTTTTGCACTTATGCTACAACGCCATCGATATGCAGAAATGATCAAATTCTCATGTTAATACACACTTATTACGCATCATGTTTCCTCAAATATGCGGGATATTTTCAATTGGCGTATTTTTTTAAAATTTGATGCACACATACATACAACCCAGCCATGTAATATTTAACATACTTTGCGTTTTGACTCGAGTAGTGTCATTGTCCAGGTCATTTGGGAGCCATTCTCTAAAACCCATCCTTTCCAGAGTAATTTCAAAGGTAAGGTTCCACTGGGGTTGAGAGGTAAAGTAAAACGTGTAATTGCTGGAAAAATGCTGTAATCGCCTTCTTTCTCTAGAACCGTAACCGATTGGGTCGGAGCCCTTGAATGAGACCCACATCCGGGTGTCGTTCGGTTCGTTAGAGCGCTTTCCGATTTCCAAGTTCACATTAAATACGTCTGTTTGGGCCACTTTATACTCCAATTTCTAAATAATGGGAATATTTTATTCAACGGATTTCAATAATGTGCCCTCGACACCGTTTTCATTACACGAGAGCTCTTATGCTGCTATTATGTAAAGGAGGAAAATTTACAAAGCAGTAAAAGCGAGCATATGCCCAGAAACAACTCAGAAATTTGCTGTGACAGATACAATACACTGTAAAAACATCAACACTTACAATTGCGGGGTTAATGTCCAAGCCAATAGCCTTCCCAGCGGTGCAATTCAGATACAGTTCTGGAAATTAAATTTTTAGTCTTAATTGTAAAATATCTTAAATAAGGAAGGATATGAAAAACCCTTTTGCATAAAATAATCACCAATGTTGTGGAAGAATCTCCGGTGGATGCGAAAAACACTACTGCGATTACAAGCAATGCCGATAGAATTTAATGTCCCGTCAGTGGTCGGTAAAATCCAAAACGATTTTCTGGTCCATAGGAAATTCTCAAATTTCTCTGTGACATTGCATGAGGGGCTGGAAGTCAAGACTTCCGTGTCTGAACTGTCAAAATAATTTGTAGTAATTTGGACCTCGCATCCTATACCAGGGAAAGTAGGGCTTATTGAGGGGAATACACTGCTGCCCCAAACTTGAAAGAACAAACAGAGGAAGATTCCAATGAGGCTCATTAGTACAAATTAAAATACACACAACTTATCCTATAATGTTGGTCTTGGTGGGGAAGAAATTAAAATCCTTGTAAAAGATTTCTTATATTCGGTCCAGCTGTCATATCTGCAATGTATACTTAATATTATTCTCTGCATAAGTGTGCATTGTCGTTTGTACATTTTAATTTTAGACTTTGTTGACAACATAGTTTTGTCAGGAAGGATAAGACTCAGACAAATTCTGGGGAAATTAGGTAGTAATTTAATAAAGAACCACGATTGGGAATCATTGGTGGTTTGACGCTGTCATTAGTTTTTCTTGAAACTTTTCTTGATTACTGCTAGCATTAGGATGATATTTCCATTGTGGCTGAACACAAATTGAATGTTCGTACATATTGCTAAGATTGTTATTTGCGGTAATACAGTGGCTTTAGTATTCCCTTTCACAATTAAGAATTCCAATATGATTCCAATGTATAGGCATATTGCTCTCGAATGGCATTTAGTTTATAGGCAAGTTATTAGAAACTGTTTTCACCATAGATGCTCGAATCCCCTCATAATAGTGTTTTAAACATTTTGAATTTACTGGAATAAACATGGGGGGTAAAAAGGCCTGTTGTTTTCCCCTGGAATTTCAAATCATGTATTTTTAAAAACCGATGAAAGTTTTTCCATAGAGGAAAACTCATTAACAAATTTCGGTTCAATTTAAAATATTATGATTAATTAAAAATAAATATTTGATTGTATTGCCAACGTAATATTTTTTTAAATAATTTATTCCTAATTCGTTCAGTATATTTTATCATTTGTGAATTTTATTTTCAAACTATATTGATATAATGTTTTGTGGAGGATATGTCTCACACATTCGAAATTACGGAGTAATTTATTGTTAATATTTTGGCGTGTGCAAACGCTACTCTTAGAATTTCAAAAGGAAAAACCCCATTTGTTGACCATTGGTGGTATGAAGCTGTCAGTTGCTTCTAAGTTGTTGTCAGGAAAGTTTTTATCATTGCTCAAATTTCGCTTGTGGTAAGTGAAATAATTGCAAATATAAAGAATTATTATTTCTGAGACTGCAGTCTGCGGTAAAACAGTGGCTTTCATATTTCCCCTCAAAACTAATAGTTCCAATATAATTCCAATGTCAATATGCATTGCTTTCAAATGACATTTAGTTTAGCCAAGTTGTTGGAAACTGTTTTTATCACAGATCCTAAAAGGACCTCACCATATAGTTTGTGGCATATTTTTAATTTACGGGTAATTATTAAACATCTGAAAAAATATTTTGGGAAGTATTTAATTGGGGCAATTTTCTTGTTTTTTTTCTCAGTTTAAAGAAATTAACAACAATTAAATTTTGGGGCACAATAGCTAAAATGCTCCACCTTCGGAAATTACTATTGGTAGGATTGATTTTAACCGTTAGTGTGGACGCGGATATGGATTTTAATTGCATAATCGGGCTAATAGAATCTGTGGAGGGCGCAAACTCTACTGAAGCTATTTTTCTGGGATCCAACAACTCCTGTAGTTACCACAAGTCCTGGAGAGATGTTAAATGGTTCGAAAGCAAGCATTACTTTGCTCCTCACCCACGTATTCACATTTCCTGCAATGGAAGTAGCAATGTTGAAATATATTCCAAATATCATGACATATTCGGTAAGGACATGTTTTGAATAAAATGTTGAAAAGAACGTTTCACGGATAATAACGCAGGATTTGTAAACAAAATGCTTCCCATTCATTTTTATATGCTTGTTTGTATTTGGGATTCATTTCTAGAAATCGTGGCAAAGTGTTCAAGTTCCTTTCCTTTGGATGTGGAAATGGATCCAAAAATCGTGAGTTAATTGGGTTTCTGCAAAATATTAAAATATTCTGGTCCCTATATGCAAACTATAAAGAGTTACAAATTCGGATTGCAGGCATTCCGTACCAAATTTCTTAAAACGGTCCGAGACAAAACTAACATCACACATGAAGTGCAAATTGAGGGTACGGATTTCAACACTTGTTCCAAAACCTGGAAAAATACCACCAGTTTCGTATTTTACTCAACGGTTGAGCCCAGCTTAAACTTTACTATTCAACTGAAACTAATCCGTTCAATTCCGGATCAAATAAACACCAGCTCCAGGAACGATGTTGAAGGTTAAGGGGAAACAAATATCGTGCACAAATTTTTATTTAGCAGGATATTCACACAGGGAAGCCTTTAAATCCATCCCTAATTCACATTTGACTACAACTCTTAATCCCAAACTTGATTTTATGTACAAATATTACAGATCTGTCCCTGTACATCTTAAATGGTAAAGCAATTTGTGAGAGTTCCGAACGTTCTGAATTAGAACTTGTTAATTACATTACGAATAATCCACTCACTACCAAAATGTTACATTCGTGTATGCTTGAGGTTCGGAAGTTTTTATTCGTAAAGTATCCGTATAGTTTTACTATTGGCCCATAAATCACCCTTTGAGCGTTTGAAGTAAAAATATGACTAAAAAATTTCAGCATCAAAATTGTCGCCTCCCAAGTAACCCCGAAACTCGGATGACCTGTAACCCTCCGAGGAAAAAAGAGAACTGCATTGAAAGGAAACTAACTGGCCATGGATTGATTCATTGCAGTAGTCAAGGCAGGCATAAATTTCTGGAGTACTTTACCCCACTAGATAGGAAAGGTTTGTGGGATTCATATGATACGCTTTAATACAGTTTCGGATTTTAAAATGATACAATAAATATTTACATTTTAAATTTTAAGAGGAATTAATTTTGTGATACTATTATGTTCTTTTACTTTAGCTGAAGGAAACATGTCACTGTCCTTGGACGCCAGAAATGTGATCTTTCTTACCAAATTCAGTGGATGGTCCATAAAGCCAGTACAAAAAGAGGGGATCTCGGGCTTCGGGACATTTTTCGACACCGCGGCTCAAACATTTAGTTGTGATGTCGTTAAATATATTTTGATTTTACCCGTGATTTGGTCCGTAGCATTTTCCAATGGGACTGAAATTGTATTAAATACTGGGCTTCCCCGTAAGTTCAAAAATTCCATTTGTGATACTAAATCCCCACTTTGGGCACTCATTTGACCCCTGTGGCTTTCCATATTGAAGCCTTTCAATATTTATTTAATTATGGCAAACCTTTAGAGTCAGTCATTCCCTTGAAAATCTAGGGACCTTTTATTTTTATCCCACCTGTTGATTTGGACTCGGGGAGAAGAAATATGTCCCTTTTAATGTTTAAAATCAAATTTGTCTACGTTTTTTCAAAAAGAACTCTGGTACTTAAGGACTCCGATGTCCGGAGTGTATAGATATGAGGAATTTTAAATAAATATATTCAAATTTAAATAATATTTTGTAGGACGGAGCCTGTACCTAACGATCCAGATGCAATTCGGAATGACAGCGATCAAATGTTCCGCCGGATACTGGAATTCGGATGAAGTTGCAACTGCTGTTTACAATTTGAACGTTAAAAGTAATTATTGTATTCCAAATTTTGAATCATCTCTCTTTTAATTGCCTCAACTCAGGATTTTGTAGGACAAAATTCGTTTGAGCTATGAAGTAAATTTTTGATGTGTTTATATGAAAATGTTTTAGGACGTAACGAAAGTATCCCGCCGACATTCATCCATAAGGAGACAACCCATTTTGTAGAATTGGGGTCCTCAGTAGAATTAAACTGTACAGTTGATGATGCAGATCCCCTTCCATTATATGATTGGAAGGTTCGTAATTATTTGAAAAAGTTTAATGTCACATTTTAATAATTATTCATAATAATTGACATTCTAATAAATGATTTTTTGAACTTCAATTCAGCTATTAAATAGCAAGCTGAGTATATTTGAAGTAACGAATCGTATCAATAAGGCTGTTCTTGTTATTTCCGCATTCAATTCGTTTATGGCAGGGGATTTTGTCTGTAATGCTACAAATTTCCTGGGGGAAAGTGCCATACGGACTTTCAAAGTGAGGTCCCCACCAGGTAATTACAGATCGCTCTGTCCGCAATGACTCATCTCATTCCACAACCTAGGAATTTAATTCCGAACAAAAAATCTTTATGAATAATATGTAAGACACTCAAAATCTAATAACCTTTTTGTAAATTTGTGGACCCAGTTCCGACATCCAAGCTCTGGATTTATCTCTCTACTGCTTTCGGAGTCATTGTCATTCTTTGCGGGATCATTGCGTCTCTGTCCTGGTGTTATTACTTGCAGCGAGTTAGTCTTTTACCCTCAATTAATTTTTGATACAAACACTCATAAAACATTGATTTGATGTCTAACCAGTTATTTGTTATTTACATGAAGGGTCGATTGTCCGAAATGGAGATTAAACTTTTCGAGAATGGGAATCGAAGCGGATCAGCGGTTCCGCATGAATTTGCACAACATATGCCGTACAATCGGGATTTTGAAATTGATTGGGACGATTTTCAAATAGGTAATTTTATTACACTATTTGAACATTAATTCTTGGACCTATTTTGAACTGTTTATTGTGTATTGCAATGTAATACTCCAGGAAGATAATAAGTTGAATGTACATACAATTTCCTCACGGTTTAGGTTTGGGCCGCTTTAATTTGGAATGTATGTACCAATTTGTTTCGCAGGTGATGAGAAACTTGGGGAAGGAGCATTTGGAGTGGTTTTTAAAGGTTATTTAATGGAAACAAATCAAACAGTTGCCATCAAAACAGTGAGGGCAGGAGTGGAAAAAGCTATTATCCTTGCTTTGCTGGCTGAATTGAAGACGCTGATATATCTGGGAAAGCATGAGAATATCATCCAGATTATCGGGGCTTGTACGGAATTCCTGAGGCATGGTATGCTTAATTGATTCAAATTATATTGGAATTGTTGAATGCATTTTTTAATTTTGGGGGGAAGGGCTGCATAAAAATCAGACTTCCAATAATTCCATCTGTGAATGTTTTAAAATAATTAGGTCAAGTGTACGTCATGGTGGAGTACTGTGCTGGAGGGAGCTTGGACTCGTTTCTTCAAAGAAATGCTGACACCTTTCAATCCAACCGTCCCACTGCCATTGAAGTCTCCCAAAATACAACTCCTGAAATTTATAGTTTCGGAGACTACGAACTTCCCTTTAATATTACGAACTTGATGAATTGGTCAGTACAGATCGCTCACGGAATGAATTATCTGGAAAGCATGAAGGTACATTTTTGCATATGTAATTCAAAAGGACTATAAATGAGGGTGCTTGTGATGAAATTGAAATTAAAAACTAGTCCTCAAATTCTAGGTCATCCATGGGGACTTGGCTACTAGAAACGTCCTTCTGTCTTCGAATGATCAGATCAAAATTACAGACTTTGGTCTGTCACGTCAACTCCTCAGTGCTGAAACGTACACGAAGAAAACCCAGGTTACATCTAGCTTACAATTTCCTTGGTTAAATTCTTTTAACATTTAATTTTGTAGATTCACCCTACATTAACATTTTTGTGTTAAAGAAATATTACAATGTAGTGGTGTATGTGCTGTGAAAATCTTTATGATACAATTTTATTCTAGACTGACAGTTTCAATTCCTGGAGTCTACTTAAATTTTTATATATTTAATTTATAGGAAAATTTTAATAATCTTCCCTGGCAATGGCTAGCACTGGAAACTTTGAAATCATTGGATTACTCCAGCAAAACTGATGTCTGGTCCTTTGGAGTGACTCTTTGGGAAATATTCACCTTGGGTCAAATACCGTACGCGGGAATGACTTGGAGTGATGAATTTTTACAGTATTTAGAGGATGACCTGAGATTATCCCCTCCGAAACATGCTACAGACGCAATGTACAAAAACCAGTTTAAATATTTCTGCTACTGACAAAATCCAAATTTCTCACTAAATTATTAACGACTGATCCAGTGCTCGGCACGGGTACGGGTAATACTCGGGTAAACGGGTATGGGTACGGGTATGGGTACTACCCGGGTACGGATTTTGTGTACCCGAACAATTCCGGGTACTACCCGGGTACACTTTGGTCGGCTCCAAATTTCGGGTACGGATACGGGTATGGGTATGGGTACAAGGATTTCAAAATGGGTATATACCCACCGGGTACGGGTATAATGGTGTCATTTACCCGTACCCGCGACCATTGTACCCGAGTATTTGGATATGTTGAGATTTGAGACATTTTGATGAATTTTATGAAAATAATGGAACTTCCGTTGGAAAATTCTGTCGGTATTTTTAGTAATTCTGAATACATATAGCTTATTGTTAATACACTTTTAACCTTACAACTTGCAGTAACTGTATTTCAGACTGTGTTGCTAAATTATATATTTATATCTATAATATATATTTTTATGGACACAGGCTTTAGGAAGAATAATTAATAAACAGACGAGGAATAATATCAAAATAGAAGTGGAGAATAGGATTCAACGAAATTTTATACAAAACGTCTTCATAATGTAGTAATTTGTTACTAATTGCATAAATAGTCTGATTGACACATATGCAGATGATACTTCATTAGCCACAATGAATACAATTTAAAAATTAGAGTTCCGATGAGTTGGATGGCAAGATATTTTTTGTAATTGGTAGTTGATTAGGAAAAGGCGGATATTTGTAACAAGATATTAATGAGTTACATGTACACAGAGCTACTGAGATGAGAAAATTAATGTAAAAGGCCGAATAAGTCAAGAAGTGAAAAATCGAGTCGCCAAGTCCCAAGCCAAAAATGCATGTACATATGGACTGGGTGCTATAAAATACTTGCCCATCAGCCCATAAACAATCAAATGGGGATAATTTTACTTCTAATCAAAAACGCTTATAGTTTTCTACTCTTCAATAAAAATATATAATGTCAAATACCTCTCTAGCTAGTCAAAATTACCCACTCAGGTGTCATACATTATTACATATAACGTACTATATATTACATTAAAACAAATCTGGATAAAGTACCCGGGTACGAGTACGGGTACGACACTGAGATACCCGAGTATGGGTACAATTTTCGAGTATTTTCGGGTACGGGTACAATACGGGTACAGGTACATGGATTGAGATAACATTGCGGGTACTGGTACGAAAAATTTGTACCCGGATACTCGGGTATGGGTACGGGTATAGATACCAGTTTTTGAAATACCCGCACTTCGGGTACGGATACGGGTACGGGTACCGATTTTTCGTACCCGTGCCGAGCACTGGACTGATCTGAAAAAGATAGCACATACCTATTGCTGATTCTTAGCCATAAATATCATTCTTAATTTTTTTTTAAATAGATAATGTTTTGTTACAGATACAAGTTGATGAGGCAGTGTTGGATTGCTGAGCCGAAAAAGCGACCTAGTTTCCAAGAACTTGAGGAAATTCTATTACAAATAAATACTTGAAAATCCCATCTACAATAACAACCTTCACAATAAATCAGGAAGGAACTAAACATTACATAATCAGTTTGCTTTCAAGTAAAACAAAATTGCTAGAAAAATGCAATTTATTGTATTACTAAAATTTATAATTTATGTTTTTTTTAAGGAAATCATCTAGAAATTTAATTGCAAATTGGTTCAAGGTACTAGAAGGCTAAAGGAAGATTATCACACACAAATATTTAGTAAATACTGAAGATGACGACGGTCCTATGCAAGCCATATCATATGAATTTTTCGGGAGCCATACTTTGATTTCCCAGAAATGTAAAAGAATGTTTCTACAATTTATTATTGAGGTAATGAGATTTATAGAAATATTTGTACTGCTTTCCTTCACAATAATTTTATTATTTGCCAATAAAATATTGCATGACAAAAAAAATGTGTTTCACAAATATAGAGTATAAGTATATAGCTTGTCTGAAACACAATATTTTGAAACTGTCAAAAATTTTTCGCTAGAAAAAACTAATACAGTTATCACTTTTCCCTTATTTAAATGTCCAAACTAGAATTGTAAACCACATTGTAATATGCAGAGAATAATTATTACTGGGATTTATAATTATTAGGATTGTGATTTTTTCGCCCCACTTTCTCATTACTTTTCTGTTCTTCCTTGAGCTCCGGCTCGGACGTGGTTTCATAGGAGATTTCATCAGCATTGATGGAATATTTAGTCTCGACTCCTTCGTAGTGAGTGTGAACATCGGCCTTTCCATTTTTCTTGTCCACGTTGGGTCCGTCACCAATGTCTTCTGACTCCTCTCTAAAAATTAATTAAAAATAATTTCCATTGTTAGATTTCTAGTAGCTGTATTTGACAAATTTTTGGGTACAATTAACAACATAGTCTCCAGTACTTACGAAATCACTCGGTAACCATTCTCATCCGCAACGTACTTAACCGTACGCTTGACATAGCCATCACTGTAGCTGTAAGATCCAGTGACCTGAGGAATAAAACAAAAATTGGAAAGGTTGTTACAAAAATTTTAATTACGACAAAATATGACAAATTATTTACAAGTGAGAATCTTACCTTGGATCCATCTCGTTGTTCTTCTCTGACATGGGAATGGTCCATGATGCCATCATCAACGGCAGCAGCGAAAGAGTACTTTGCATTTTTATTCTGCTCTTGGACTTTTTTCTCCTCCTCAGCCTCTCGCATGACTTCCTCCTCCAGTTCTTTTCTGGTTGGAGGAGCTGCCACTTTTTGCCTTACTGGGACAGAACTTCTCACCGGAGCTGAGAATTCCTCTTCAGGGGCATGACTGTTGCTCATGATCTGGGGAACAGGTGCCTCCTCCTCCTTGGGCACTTCAATCCTAACAGGCTGCTGGTTGTACGGGGCTTTGAGGACTCTCCGGATCTGTCCACAAGAGCCCAGGGCCAACAGAGCGAACAGTACAATAACGACCTGGAATATTAATAAAAATTTGAGGCCCACTTTTAAGAATCACAAGCTTTTACGTGATTTTTTAAAAAATTTCAATAGTTTTAAAATATCCCAAAAAATTGTACACAAAATTTTGTAAATAATAGAAAAAAGTTGACATTTATACCTTCATATTGTTGATTATATGAATTTTGAAGCTACAACTCGAGCTTTGAAAATCTTTAGAGAATCGAAGATTGAGATATGAGTAAGAAATATTTCCTCCCTGGACCTTTTATACCAAACGTTTTGAGTGAAAGCGTCCATGGGCAAATCTGGAACTCTAAAAAGAAAGCAAATTTTGAGTACAATATTGAAAGTAAATAATTTCTGAAGTGGAGATAAACAGTCATAATTCCAGGAGTATAAACTGAATTTAAGCAAATAAGGTATATATAGCAAGGGAAGGGAGTCCTTGGAACATACCCATCTGAAAATAACTTCCAGAGGTTGACTTTCTTTTTATTTACAAAAATGCCTCTGGTCCAGTGCAATAAAATATTTTTGGGGTAAATGCATATAATGGACGTACATATGAGAAAACAACCCGTTCCAGATCATTCTGACTTTAAGGGTAAATTTTATTTATAGTTTCTCATTCATGTCCTTGACTTCGTTCTCCTTCGTGTTAATGTTATGCATTGGGACCTGCAATATTCTGTTTCTAATTTCTATGAAAATCCATGTGGGAAGAATATTAGAAATAGGCTCGGTTTTTATAATAATTTAGCCCAAGGGTCCGCTGTGCTTTGCACATCCATTTACAAAGAGATACATGAAGTAGGAATGGCTGTTATGAAGGCAGGAGTAATAATTATAAGGCTGTGTAACGTAACTGGGACATTGTGTGTAATTGGGTGCATGTTTATTTCTGTTATCAGAAAAAGCGCTTACGTGTAATTATTTACAGGGTTTCCTGGTTGTGAGAAACGTCCCTGTAAGCCACAAGTATGTACATTCAGGTTTTGGATAATTTAAGTGATATTTTTTATGACAGCATCTCATGACGATAGCCCACAATTTTGATACTTTCAAAGGGATGCCCCTACAGGGATCAGCCACTGTTCTTCACATTATTCTCAGTTTGAGTAAATTTCCTGATGGGATTCAAAAGCAACGTTGTTAAACTCACCGTAAATTTGCTGTAATTTAATTTTTTTGCATACGATTCCTGTATACACCAAAACATTAATATCATTCCAACAGGTTCATTACACGCATTGTCATTTGGGGAAAAGCTCAATTGCAGTCCGAGTGTTCTCGAGGTGTAACCTACGCAAGCATAAATCATGCCTTACAAACTGTCATCGCTGTATACTAAGCTTCCCCTAAAAAAGCGACAAAGACAAGTTCAAATGCCCAGTGTATACATATATTATCCCTATATACATGCTTTTGCCTCCTTGCTTTATCACCCCAGAAACTAACAAATGTGACATTTATGAGGTACAGACAAGATATCAAGTGTACAAAAGGCAGGGCAAAAATTTGCAAGTAACATCTGTGAATGGAGATTCAGGTACTGTCGCTGCGAATCCATCCCAAACGGAACACAAACGAAACATACAATCCTGTTTGTTAGCAACTAATCGGATAAAACCGTGCAGGACCAAAGCCACACAGAGCACAATGCAAAGGAGGAAATGTGATTGTAGGAGTTATCACACAAACAAAATATGGAAACACAAGTAGCGCTACGCAAGGATTTAAGGCGCACCCGAGAGCCGAATTGACGAACACCTTGCCACAGAAGTCCAAGGCCATCTGTGACTAGCACTTAAGTGCGGAGTCACCAAGGGGTGCAGTGAGACTTGTGCGACTCCTATCGGTCAGCATTGTAACAGCGTCCATGCAGATTTTTCCAGGGGACAATTGCACCTCGGACAGTGCCTCTGGTGGAGCCGTATGTATTAGCAAGTATTTAAATACACCCTATTTTAATTCCTTGAGATCAAACAAATGACCCGATCCTCTCCAAAATCAGTAGGGTTCTGACCCAGTAGGTATGTGGCACTGTGAAACGTTTGATTTGTGCTGTGACACTGGTTCGGTGATTATTGTGAGGACTTACAAGGACACAACCAGGTAAGCAGACTTCAAAATGGTACCAATAAAGAACATCTTCTCAATTTGCCCCTCAAAAAAGAAGCAGTTATTTAAAATATTAAAATAAGAAAACGCAGTCGCTATTTTAAATTTAAATACTTGGTCAGAGAATTTACACCCCCGGGTGAAAAATCCTAACTGCTGGTGGAGTCATTTTTTATGAGTAATTTTAACCTTTGATTTTTGACAAGAGATTTGCTGCTCCAGCGGAAATATTTTCTGAATCTACAGATAATCCATCAAAGAAATTGAAGTAACTTATCTCAATTGTTGTGTTCGTAAATGTTAAATAGCTGCAAATTTAAAACGTACAATTTATACGACCTCCAACATGAAATGCTTCCTGTGTAAGCTGTGAGACATAAATTCCGAGAAAAAATCCTGTAAAAAATCCTAGGATTTTAAAAAGTGCAAATACATTTGTAATGCAATGCAGACAATAGTACAGACTGTGCGCTGTAGCAATAGCCGACCTTAAAATAGCACCAGCTCCGCCACCTTTTCACAATAAAGCCCATGCACATGGACACTATCACACAATCACACATTTCATCAACCCTTGTTACAATGATGAGAGTGCCGGTCCTCTCTTGAACTCATAAATATACTGTGAAGCAAAGAGCGAGCACCTGTGTGCTGCTTCCATACACACATATATATAATTTTTTTTATTACAAGTTCTTCTTCCTCCTCCAACTATGCCTCTATATATTCTCTCTCTCCCTACCTGTCCCGAAGGTACTTATGGTTTAAAGCACTGAAAAGGGACGGAAACTCTACGGAACACACCCCATATCCCTCCACCTCGAACTTCCGTTGAAATATAATTTCATCCCTCAATATGACAAAAGGAACAGATGAGTTGCTCGTAATCCTTCAAATATATGCTACCCCGCAATCCTTCCTTCTACTACACACACATTTTATCCCCTGCCTCTCCACTAGTCTCCTATTGTCAATGTGAAAGAATAAAGAGTCTTAACCTGAAAACTACTAACTTTCCTCCTGTAGTCAATCTCCCCAGCAAATATTTAACATTCCTCTTCTGTCAAAACTTTCCTTTCCCGTATTTTGTGTCCCTTGCCAAAAAAAAAATTTTATTCCACCACAAATCAACCAGCAAAGCCTAAAAAAGACTAATAATTATTCTATTTAAAAAAAAATACGCAATATACAGTTACTTCAGCACCCTAATTAATTTCTTGTCATGTTCCAAAGATCATATCACCGGCAGAGGCCAGCGAGTGAGAACTGATAAGACCCAAAGTGCTGATAAACTTTACTACTACAACAAAAAAAAAGGAATGCACCCACAGTGCGGAGAGTAAGTATATTTGTACGTCAAAAGGAATAATGACAAATTATTACATTCATTTCTCAAGCCCTGCCTGTGCAACCTAAGGCCATAATAATGCACTCAATCAAGCAGTCCACGGGAGTTATTCGCAATAAACTACTTGGAACTGATAAGATAAGCACTACCCTTCGTGGAATCCATGCATTGTGGGATCTGATTGAGTGAGAGGGATCCTAAATATGTGATAAGACATGGGATTTGGAAAAAACTGGAATACATTTTTGCAACTTGATACATTTTAACCTTCGACTGATAAAGCTGATATTCCTGATAGAAATATCCCAGTGACATTTACCTTTCTTTCCCATATACCAGATTTTGTCACAATAATTGAGCATTCCATTGACATCAGTTTTTTGAAGTGTATTTATCATATTCAAGTTGGGGCTCCACATTAACTTGAACGGGGAGACAAAATCTGGCTCCTAATCCACGTTGGTCCTAATCTGTGCAATTTCTAAGCTTCTGCAAAATTAGGACGGAGTGAGACTCAAGTGGGTGTACTTTAATTGTCAGCACAATCCCACATGCTACTGGATTGTGTGCCTTATTGAAAGGGTAAAAATTTTATTGGCTTCAGTATTTTAACGTACCTTTAAATTGTTAACATTTTAACAAATATTTGGCAAATGCAAAAATTTCTGCCAAAATTGTAAAAATATTTGCGGAAGTTACAGAATTAAAAATTAATGTTTATTAATTATATAAAAATCTCAGAAGATATTTTTAATTAGGGAGCATATAGGCATTGTTTGTATGTATGTGCGGTGAATACCTGAAGGATTCGTACATTTGTTTTCATTTCTCGACAGTGCAAGGGGATCTAGTCGAAACATTGCCTGAGTCCATAATTTACCCAGAATTGGGCTCTGAGTCAAAATTCCAGGAGTAAATTACAACAGGCGTAGAAAATGTCATCGGACCGATTTAACAAGTAGGAGAAAATTTCAATGGGAATTTTAAATTATTATTATTATAAAAATGAGTTGGAATAAAAAAAATTCTAGGATAAAATTTTTTGGGTATTTATAATAATTATTGTGACTTTGGGGGTATTTATTTAGAGCGGCTCGGGACGGGTATTTGGATGCATTGAAGGAAGCCACCCGTAAAGACTTGAATCAGAAGGATGAGGATGGGATGACCCCCACATTATGGGCTTCCTTTGAAGGGAATTTAGACGCATTACGACTTATTGTGGGTCGAGGGTGAGGTCAATTTTCTGAGAATTACTATTGTAATATTATCTAATTGGGTTGATGACTGAGATTGTTCTGGGAAGAGTGATACGATATCAATGAGGAAGGACTACTATTTGATTAAATATAGGGGCGATCCTGACAAATGCGATAATTACGGAAATACTGCCTTGCACTTTGCTTCCGCCCGAGGTCACTTACACTGCGTCACATTTCTGGTCAATTTCGGCGTGAACATGTGGGCCCTGGACATAGACTTCCATACCCCGAAGGATTTAGCTGCAATCAATAATAAGGAAGATATCCTGAGGTTCCTGGACTCGGCCATTGCTAAGGTCGAGGCTAGTGAGCCGAAAAAGGTATGTAATTGGGCAGCATTTTTAGGGGCTATCAAAATTGTTATTACCCCAAAAAAAAATTTATAACCTGTCAATGGGGATTAATTTCTGCCTCAAATTTTTTCCTAAACCTTTTGATTACAATAATAATCAGAAATTGCTCTTTTGAGCCAATCTGTTAAAATCAGAGTAAACACTGTAAATAGTGATTTGGTACTCAAGTCCAGATATTGGACTGTTGCAAATTTCCCGCTGCATAAATTGTATGTAAATATTTGTATGAGAACCGTTCCAATCCGTGCATGCAATATATTATCTATTGAGAAAAATAATTTAGATTTAGAAAGTAGTGTGCTTCCATTCAATCTCAATCTGATCTTACGTCAGGTATTTCAATTAATTTTCCCAAGGGAATATTTGCAATACACTTATGCATTTTCCCGATCTAGTTCACGTCCTCTCGTCATGTGAAAGACAATGACTCAAGATAAGCTCATGTGCAATACAATTCAGGGTCAATTTGACATCATATCATCACAGTTTAATTTTTTTGTTTGTGAGCATAATTTTTTTTTATTATGAGAACAAAATAATGTCCCTGAACTACCTTCAGTAATTTTATTACAGCATATTAAGAATTATTTATTATTATAGAATTTTGTTTAGGAGCAAAATTACTTTGCCGCATTCCTTTCAATCCTATGCACATTATTTTTTATAATATTTAATTATTTATAATATTTTTTATGAAAAGGTACAGAAATAAATTTAAATTGAATTGTCTAATTTGTTAAATTGCCATTTTATTTCCAGGTAAAAGGTTACAAAGAAAAAGCAGCCAAAGAGGCAGAAAAAAGAGTCAAGAAATTTGATGAGCTCCAGAAGAAAGCCAGTAAAACTGCTCAAGAGCAGCAGCGGAAGCTTCAGAAAAACCGGGAGAAGATGGAAAAAAATGGGGGGCTTGCGGGGCCCAACATGGGACCCATCCCCGGAGGACCCCCAATTGACCCCATGACCCAGTCAATGTCCAGTCAGCAGAAGCAATCCCACTACCCTGGTCTCCCCTTCATTACCAGTCTGAGGAAGGACACGAAGGCTCTCCAAGGTAATAGTGGGGGTCACTCCTTTTCCGAACTTACCAGCTCCACCCATTCCTCCAGAGCATCCAAAACCACGGGGTCACACACGGGGGTGTATAAAAAAATCCTTCAACAGAAAAGTGCCAAAGCTGTGGGGTCCGATTTTAAGGTATAATTTCTTTAACCATAGTGAATTTTTTCTAAACTTTACACTCGCTGTTCTAAAGCCAATAAATTGATTGGTAATGACTATGTGACCCAATGATAGGTCACTGTAATGTTTTACTTTCTAAAATATGGTTTGAAATAAGTAATGTTTTGAGTGATCTTGAGTCAAAAAGGTTGTTCCTGGGGGAAATATAAAATTGTACTAATATTCTGGGGCTAATTTCTGGGGTACAGGTTGGAGATGTCACAGATGGTGGGAAGCGGTCCGTCCGCTCCTTGTCCGGCCTCCGTCGGGACAATGAGGTGATGTACGTGCCCAAGTATGAGATCACCTCCGCCAATAATATCGGGAAGCGTGGGAAAATTTCCGGACTCTTTGAGGAGAATGAGAACGGGGAGAGGCGAACCAGTCGGACCGGAAGTGAGCCAGAGGACAATGATGAGGGAGATGATAACTCCAACACACTGACCAGGTCCTCATCCCAACCGGACTACATTCACAGGGCAGGGGTCCCAGGGATCCGATCCGAAGAGTTTACAAATTTGAGGGATCACACGGGAGGGGTGTCCATGTTCGAGAGGCCTGGCTTTGGCTCTGTCGCCTTCAGGAAGAACATGTCCTCGACTTTAAATAATTTTGCGAGCTTCACTAGCACTAGTTCCAATAGTCACTACCAGCCTCAGAACGGTTCACATCGAATGATGCAGGGAGTCCTGGAGGAGGAGGACAATGATTTTCATAGGGACTCAATCGGGTCCGCAAGTAGCTTAAATGGGAGAAACCCTCATCATCACATGCAGCGGGTCTGGGATGATGCCGATGCGGAATCAGGGGAAGGTAAATATATTCAAATCCCGAACATCTCCCTGTATCAAATTGGTTCCCAGAATTATCCTGAAAAAATGTCCAGTGTATCTTAACCCTTCACCCTTTCCCCTCTAGTAATTATTTATGAACGATATTTTGAATGGATATTTTTTTGCAATGTTTTTTAGATGAATTGGTAGAACTTGATGGTTTCCTAGCAGCTGCAAATTTGATGGACTATGCCCATGTCTTTGCAAGAGAGAAAATTGATTTAGAGGTAAAGTTTACACATCTTCTGGGTCTATGGAATTTTAATAATAATTGTTTTTATGTTTATCCCTCGTTTAATCTTTCCATGGATCTTGCAAAACTTCGAGGATAACAAGAATTTAATTTTTTCAAAACATTTATACAACTTCGGGACCTACATTTGAAAACTTACTGTCTTAACTTATCAAATAATGTCAAATTTTGCACAGAATTTTGTACAATGCTTAAAGCAGAATTTGTTCCAAAATTTGGGAGAAGAATGTCTTTAATAATTTGTATTGAACGGTAGTGATTTTTTGTGAAATTAATGTAAGAATGTTTATTTCAATCCCAGGCTCTGCTTTTACTAACGGATGCAGATTTCAAGCAAATGGGGATCGAGCTGGGTCCCAGACGGAAACTTATAAATGCAATTGAGGAGCGTCATCGAGTGATGGAGAATCCGGGAGAAGTCATTGACAGCCGCTTATAAAAATTCTTTCATTTAGGATCTAGGATATAGAAAACGCATGTTATTTGTAGGTAGTCCTTATTGGGGGAACTACATATAATTACGGAAATTGCCCCAGAAGCACTTTCCCAAAACCGTTTAATTTATCTGTTTAAAAGTCATCCAGCCAGTTTCCGATCCCATTGTTACCATATCTGACGGAATTCCAGGGAATATTATGTTACCTTTTGTTTTACCAAGAAAATCATACTATACTTATGTATGATCACTGATTGAGATACCAGTTCAGAGCAGATATATATATTTAATTAATAGACAAATTATCACTTGAAATGCATCCAAATAATTATATCAACACACAATTACTATATGTAGGAAATCAGTCAATAATTATTACATTGTAGCTCTTCAAGTATCTTCTTACTTATTTTGAACACAAAATTTGAATTTAAGATACTATACCTCATGACACAATTTCCTATCTGTATTACTATAATTATTTATATGTATGATAGCTATTACTATATATATTTTTAGCACTAGTAATATTTTAAGTACCTGTTAGGACTATAGGAAGATTTGTATCACTTCCGAACACGAATAATGCACTGTAAAAATAATTATTATAAACAAACATTTGAGACATACCCGTCTCAAGAGTCCCAAAAGTAAGGAGATCCTTATTCCTGTGTGACAATTTGTATACCTAAAAACCAACGTTTAAAAACAAAATCTGCTGAGAACTTAAAGCTTATTCATGAAATCAAGGATTTTGAGTTTTCAAAAGATTCTGCTGAAATAAAATCTAAAATAATTAAAATGTTCGAATTTGTGACACCTCAGATTTTGAGGGTTCAAATGACGTAGCATTTCCACGCAAGCAAAATTCCATCTTAGAATTATTACTACCGCATTTTCTTCCTATAATAATATAATAAAGTCTCATCTTGCTACAGGAGTTTCCAGTACAATGGCATAATTAATGTAGTACCTCTATTATAGGGGCAAACATATCTGGGATCATTCCGTTTACAAAAAAGTTTTTGACAGGGTTAAAAAAATTTGTAAAAATTTGCTTCTAAACTGTATGTAATTGCGTGGGAGATTTTAACCCTATGAGGGCAAATCCTTTGTAATGGCATAAATTGACTTGTGTTCATTATAAATAGAGTCGAATGACAATAAGTGAGTGGAAATGAGCCTGAAAGCACAAAACAGGTATCAAAATACAGAGGGAAATTTATGGTTTATTCTTCAGAAACTTCAATAAAAAATAATGGGCTGCGTTATGTAGCATGCCCCGGGTTTTGGAAGTTGTCCACAACGAAAAACAAAAGTCAGTTAGTATGGAGTGAATTAAGGTGGACTCTTGTTATAAGAGCAGCCGCAAAGCAGACAAAAACGTATTTCTATTATAGAATGCTCCTGTGAGGAGAGAAGGTTAGCTTTATATATAGGAAAGGGTGGAAATGTTGTTATTGGAGAAAAGATATTCTTATGGGGTTTTTATTATGGTATTTCATTGAAGAAATTCATCCACGCAGTGACTGTTACAGGATTTTATTGATTTTACAAGGTCAGAAGTAAATATTATTTTATTCTCCTTTACTTCAAAAAGGTCTCATTTGGGAGTTTATTCCATTCTTGACTATATGCTGGGTTCTCTCAATGGTTGAGAGTTGTGGGTTTTTATTAGATGTAATAATAAAGTGGGCTCTCAATGCTATGGGAAGGTATTCTGTGAGGTGAGTCCAAATGTCTCAGGTAATTTCTTCTCTCAAGGGATTTCTACAAATTGCTAAAGTGCTTTCAGTCAACACTGTAATCTTCATAGATGCCAAAATATTTTGACATATGCTAAATTACAATAGTGTGAAAGTTGTCTGTATAAGAGAAAGTCATATTTATTTATTTTTAAATTGTTCCTTTTCCGACTTGTCCTATAAAGAGAGTCCACTGTATTATTAGACATCTCAATTGCCTTTTCACCACGCTTTAAGAAAATAGTTAGGTTCTTGTAACTTCGACACAATGAAGGATGATTGACAAATTAGAGAGGAAGCTTTTAGGTTAAAAACATCAAAAGCGATTATTTAAAACAAGGACTGTGGGAAATGAATACAGAGCAGAGTCTGGAATACTAACTTGAGCCTCACATGTGAACTATATACAGCCATTAAATGTACATATGCACAATTAAAAATTTATTGTAGCGATAGCTATGATTTTAAGGGATTCTTGGAACACGTCGACACTTAAAATTCCGCTCATATTACATCCTCCAGTATTGTTTGCCACTCGTTATATCACAAATTGGTATTCAAAGCAATGATACGTCTGAGGCCTCATGGTCTTTTGGTACAACCGGAGTTCTATAAATGTAGTGTATCCTCTCTCCCTCTATAATTATATAGCAGATACCTAATTACTCTATATAGACTCCTAGAAGAAGATTGAGAGTCATGCTGATAGATTCTCTTATCAGGAGAAAAATTAAGGTTCTGTTAAACTGGAGGTTTGTCCTCCAAGCTTTCCCTCATGTTTGGGTTCACGAGCCAGAAAATTTTGCAGGGAAATATGGGGAAAACGCACGTAATTGCCCACAATTGACTGGGATGATGTCTCGTTAAAGACACAAAATCTGCATTAAAAACTTCCATGGGTTTTTTTTAACCCCCATAGAAGAGGAGCCTGGGTCTCACGGGGGTTTTCTGGGATTTTATCACCGCATATTGCTAAATAAATAAATACAATACATGTTCATAATTTATGGCTCTAATTTGGATGTTTTTTTAAACACCTTTGATATGGTCCCCGGGGTAAAGATTTTTTGAAAAATACTCTTCGATGGCTTCCAGGGTAAAGATTTTTTGAAAAATACTCTTTGATGGCTTCCGATGTAAACATTTTTTGAAAAATACTCTTTGATGGCCTCCGGGGTAAAGATTTTTTTAAAAATAATTACTCTTTAATGGCCTCCGGGGTCAAAATTTTTTGAAAAATACTCTTTGAAGTCTTTTTGATGGATAGGAAATTTTGATTTTTTTTTTCTTTTTCGGCAGCGATTTTGAAACAAGTTGACGTTTGTCAGGGAAATTCCGTTTTTAAACACAAATTTTGAAAATAAACCCGTTCTACCAGGAACTTTTAAATATACGGACATTTGGTAGGAAAAATCTTTACTCGAAATGGTTTCTCAATTTTTTTCAACACAGATATTTGAACTTCTTGAAAATTATCTTCCACGGCGATTTACATAAATCCGATCCCTACCCCAGGGTTTAAAGGTTTTTTTTAAAAAACAAATACCTCCGTCTCACTTCGCCCCTAAAAAGACACCATGCGACAATTCAACTCAAACTTTCCTCCCCAGACAAGCTTTAATCCCTGAAATTATGCTATCCCCAAATTTTACGTTTTTTTCAATTCCGTTCCTCTACTTCACTCAGAAATTATATTTACAATGAATTAACCTTTTTTATTTCAGCGTCCTAATTGACACTACATACCATTAACGTTCCTACAATACCCCCTCACATCCAGTTTAAATTAAATCAGTAATCATCCTATTATTATTTACCTGCACTTTAATCATATTTAAAAAATAATATTCTCTCCAATACTGTATGTTCCTATAGCAGCCATAACTATAGAAGAGAGTCTGCCGTGTAAAGTAAAAAAGATTAAACCTCAAACATAAAATCCAAACTGGAGTGGCATCAGTGACGGAGTCGGACGGAGCCCGCGAACTTCGTTCTGTCCTGTGTGTATACATTCGTGCAGTGCATTCCAAAGCGTAGTGTTGTCGTTCGTGTTGACTCCGTGACTTCTCGTATAAAAGTCTGTGCATAGACGACGGGAACTCCAGCTATCTGCGTGTATTGACTGCCTTTATTAAATCCCTGTAATAAACTCAAGCCCTTTAAAAAGCCATGGAGTCAGGCCCCGCATGTGTTACGTACATATGGCCAGACCTGTACATATGTAAATATAACGTGCGCCCTACATACTCTTTAAAGGCAGAGTCTTCTCTCTGATTGTGAGTGAACAAAAGTGATTAAAAATTACGTGCACATACAATTACTTATTATTATCACAGACAGGAGTGGAGTGAGCAGGTTTGAGTGTTTTAAATCAAATAAACACATGGGAAGAGGAATCCTTTGAAGACAATTTTATAAAATCAAATAATATGGGATTTATAAACGGATCGTAATTTACGCTGGGATTGGATATACGACAGAGGATATGAGGATTTGGAGTTGTTGTAATAATTATTATTATTGTTTAATATTTTCTGTACATACAAATAACTGGAGTGGAATTTTGAGTGCTGGTTTTTTTCCTTAGCGAGTTTTTAATTTAATGGAGGGATTAAAAACCGCAATGGAAATATTTAATCCTCATTCGAAGATAATTAAAGCCTTCCCATTCTACCCCTTTGGACTTTTCATTAATCAGGGTTCCAGGTCGGATGCATTTGGGTATTTAGAGAACCAGGGTAAGTGGAAATAATTGTTTGGAGCATATTAGCGGATTGGATTTGAATTATTTTATTGAAGAGCTGTTTTGGGGGTTAAAGTTAATTTTTGACAGATGATGATGTTAGGGTTGTGTTAAGGCTGTGTGGAAAGAATTTAATGAATTTTGGTGGGGGTGGGGGTGGTTGTAATAATTGTTAGTAATGGTTATTATTGGTGGTTTTTTTTTTTAATTGTTCTTGTTATTGTTACAGATAATCCGGCATGCCGACAGTGCCAGAGGAAATGGGAGGAAGGGATTTGCATCCCCTTGCAGGAGATCTGTGGACATGTGAAATGTCGACAGTGTTTTATCAAGCAAAGTATCTCCCTGGATAGGTCTTGCCCGCAGTGTAAGATTTAAATTGGAGGATCTAGTTAGTGAGGATTATCTTTGAGAGAGAAACCTGGGGTTTTTAGCTTGTGATGGGGGTAGTATTGGATGTAAATTGTATTCGATGCTGGCTGTTTTGGAGCAGTGTTATATTGTGGATCCTTGGGATGGAATTATTAAAGTATGTGCGGATTTGTGGGGATTCTAGGTCTAAAATGCTGCCCGGAGTGCAAGTTAGTGTGGAACCAGGATGACCACACACCGGTACAGGAGATTTGTGGACACTTTCGATGCAGGAGTTGTGTGGTGAAAATGGACCAAGGACTGGCCTCCTGTCCTCAGTGCTCTACAGAAAACCATAGCATGGAAATGCAAGGTGAGAGAGGCTGACAAATGAAAGAGGGTGTAATACTTTGTGGTGGTCTGTATATATATTGAAAGTAAATTTTAAACATAATTATATGAACGCTCATCGAGTTAATAAAATGGGGTTATATTTTTAAGTTGTGGAACGTCCATCATTACCCAAACGGCGCGGTCGGCCCCCAAAAAATATCTACATTGAGGCGCCTCCATCGGTATCGACTTCTTCGGCACTGCCTAAACTTTTATCTGCTGTTATTAAACCACAACAAATTGTTGCTCCCTGCAAAGCTGAAGAGACTGATGTTCAGAAAATTGAAGGATCCCCACAGGAAGAAGCAGCTTCAGGGGCTAAGTATAGCTTAGTTCCCGATGAACATTTCATATCAGCTCCTGCATCCCCTGTAGAGATGGATAATACAAATTCGATGGATTTTGTTGTTCCTAGTCTTTCCGAGAATAGATCAGGAGAAATTGATGTACAAACACTTACTGAACGCCTTGCCCCTAGAACTGTTACTACAATAACTGACCTCCCTGGATTTACGTGTCAAGCATCAGTAATTATTGATAAATCTATGGGATGTTCAACTCGTCAAGAGGAAATTACTGGATCAGTAGCTGTACAAAGTCTGAATAATATTTCCTCTCGAGTTACTGAACCCAAAGCTGTATCTATGAGACTTACAAATTTTGGTGCTCTCAAATCTGAGGAAGTACCCTTCCCAACGGAAAATGCAGACCAAGGTATACTGAAGTGGTACAGGTTGTTTAAATCAAAGTAGCTTGTCAATTTTAAGTAGTAAATGTTTTAATTTATTACTGGTTTTCACCTTTTCACTACTAGAACGCTTCTCTGATGTGGACGCATTAATCATAATTTTATCAGCCGTTTATTGTATTATAATTTGAATCCGTTTCAGATCTTCAACAACCGAATGAGTTTGGAATGGAATTGGATAATGATGGAAGATCTCAACAAACGGAAACCCCTGTGAAGCTTAAAATAAAATTAAATAAAGTTCACACAGAAATAGACGTAATTGAAGGTATTGTGATTAAAGCAGAGGAAACTTTGAGGCCCCCATTGCCGGATTATATTAAAATTATTGAAAATGGTAAATTTTTAAAAATATTTATTTTAGCTCAACTTTTATGTATATCTATGTTTATTTATCAGATTGGCTAATTATGATTGTATTTAAAAATGCATTCACTTGGAAGAATCAAGTGACATGGTAGATCAGCTTACTAAACCTGTATTAAATTGTAGACAAAGCTGACGAAAAGTATCAGTGCCAGAAATGTAATATTGTGTACGAATCGGAACTGGGATCCGACAAGCCATTAGAGATGTTTCTGTGTAACCTCTGTGGGGAGATTTCTGCAGAAGAAAGGACGCGACATGCGGAGATGTCAAGTATGTGTAAAGGAAATGTTTTTTATGATATTTAAGTACTAGCGTAAATTTCTATTGTCATAAATTCTTTTCTTTTAAATTTCCAATCGCCATTGACTTGTTTAATTTTGTTTTTAATGTGAATAGTGAAACCGAAGTACAAATGCACAATCTGCTCCAGTAGATTTCACCACCTTGTCAAATTCAATCAACACTTGCGTTCCCATTCTGGAGGTCGTTTACCTTTGACTTGCTTTAAATGTTGTCAAGGTTTTATTGAACGGTCTGAATTAGAGAAACATTCCTGTTGTTTGAAGAATAAACCAGTATTAAAATGTTCGCGATGCTCAAATTTGTATTGTGATCGGCAGTCTAATACCTCATATCTGAAGAATCCGAAAGGTACAATATGTTAATATATAGGTTATTAAACTAAATAAAGTTTTAAAAATGAAATTATAATGAAAATATCCTAATCATAAATTGTGTATGTATTGTGCCCGTATAGAGTAAGTGACAAAGTATTTACCTGGCTCTAGTCCACATAAGGGAGTTGAGCCATAAAATATTTTATTTTTTTCAGTTCGAAGTAAATTTTGTTCCAGATTTTATTAAATTTACGTCATTGGCTTAGATCAACATATTTTACACAGGTCACGATCAAAAAGAAAAAGTTAGAATCGTTTGAGGATTTTTATATTGACAGTTGTTACACCCACACATAAATTTTTTAATTTTGTCTTGACACATGGTTGTAGTAACTTCTTTAGACTTTTTAGAAAGCTATTTGTTAGGTCACCAAGTTCAGAATTGTGGATATTCTAATTAAAAATAGGGAGCAAAGTTGGAAGCAATTCGCGTAGAATGAATGCGAGAACGTTTTCTAGAAGAGAAATATCAGAATGTGTGTGAATAAAATCATGTTCGGAACCCTTTTGTCCCAAAATATTTACCTAGGGTAATGAAGTAAATTTTATAAAATCTGAAACAAAACTTACAATGGAACTCAAACATTTTATTAGTCACGCCCCAAGCTAATCGGGGGCAAATGTTTTATTACATCCTGCACATGTTATATGCGTACACAATTATGGAAATTCTCAGCATGTGTGTTAAAGAGTAATAATTATTATGGTATTTAGTTTCGAGTTGCGACTGTACTGAGTGGGCATCAACTCTCAAATTACAAATCAAATCCAACAATAAGTGTAAAACTAAGTCGACATCTTCATTTGCTCGAGATGAAAATTCGGTTCCTTCTTGTACAAAAACTATGCAATTAACCAAAACGAGTCTAGCAGTACGAAGTACCAATAAAAAGTTAAAAGGTCCCAAAAGCCGCCGAGTAGTCAATCAGAAAGCACAAGAGCCTAAAGGTCACCGCTTAAATCGATTCAGTACAAAGTATATTTTTTCATGGGAAAATATTATTCCGTTATTTACATCCGTTATGTTTATATAGATGTAGCAATGCAGCAGAAAAAACCAGCTCCGGAGAAAGTAATGCAAATGGAAGAACTAGATCTGTTCGAAATAGAGTCTCATGACGAGTCCACTGAACTGGTCGAAAGTGATTCAGATGAAGAATATATTCCAAACAAGAGACCCAGACGGAAGAGTGTGCTTAAGCAAGCGGAACTAAAGGATAAGAATGCAATCGAAGTTGAACATTCTGTTCGAGAATTCCACGGAAGTAACAGTAGTCAAAGAGCTGTTACTGTCGAGACCAAGCCAAGTGTTCCAGAGTTCGTAAACATAATTGAAAATGGTAAGACATTTGAAAGCAATTGTGGGTGAGTAAAAGTGATTCTAAAACCGCACAAGATGACGATAGTAATTACTAACAAGTTAATAGTATCAACTAAAGTGTATAATACTATATTAGCAGACAGGCCCCGCTCTGCGGCTCCCTTAGAAGACATATTTTTGTAATCACCCTTAATGTTTGTTGAATTATTACAAAAATTAGAGTTTACTTGCGAATAACCTGAGCTCATTTTTCCGACACTGAAATCGTAGTAAACAATTGTATCTTGTGTGTAAGCCGATCGATGTTTTAGAATAATGTTAAGGATGGCTTCAAGCAAATTTCATGGGCTTTCATGGACTTCAAGATCTCTGCGCTGTTCAATCTGGACACCTACGAGCAGCAGGGTTGTAGGAAATGAGTTATGAAAAGGAAAAAGGCAAGTCCTAATTAGATTGGGATAAGGGATAATTTCGTTTAAGAACTTCGTGTAATGGTTGGGTTTGGGCAAGTACTGGGAGACCCTGTAAGAAAAAACCGAAATGTTGAAAATGTTATACAGGAAGGAATGCTAGGCTGCACAGTGCTTGTTTGTCATTGGGGTTGGTAAATCCGGAGATATGGCCGGAACCCCGGAATTTCCGGAGATAAGAATTTGCAGAGGTTCTAAACCACTGATTTCGAAAAGGTTTCGTGATCATGGTAGAGAAACAAGTTCTCTTTTTTTGAAATTTTAATACCAAAGATCTAAAAATTTTAGAAAATTTCAAAAATATTGGAACCAAAAATTTGGCTTGTTATACGAAATTTTATGTTTATCGGTATATTTCGAGGTTATATGCGCTAGTATCAGATTTTGGCATAATTGTTGTCAGTCTTGAGCTGGCAGAATGAAACAAACTTAAATAATCTGGAAAGAGATTTGTTAAAATATGTAGTTGAATAGACTTTACCATTCCTCCTGATAAGGATTTTGAGGCGAGAGTGTGTTAAATAGTTTCTTGGCACCCTTAGTTGTATATTTTATCTAAGAGCTGTAACTAACAAAGGATTTTTTATTCAGCAGATGCTTCCAGCAATTTTTATCAATGCACACACTGTCACACTGAATACGACTCAGATTTTAAACGTAAAATGCAACCCCAGTTCCTTGCGTGTACATTTTGTGGGGAGCTGACGGAAGAAGTCAAACAGCATCCAGAGGCTAAGAGTGAGTTTTGTTTTAAATGCATTTAGTTCTTAGTAATTCATGAAACTGAATGTAATGAAATTATGAAGTGAGCATAATATTTGCCTTATTCCCGGGATTCCGATCGTCTGTTAATAAAAGGGGAATCCAGACCCAATCGCACCACTAGCTTTCTCTTTTTCCTAAAAATTACAACCTTAATGCTTCATCGATGATATGCTTCTTGGAAAACTCTTTTCAGAAAAGCCCAAATATGAGTGTACTGTTTGCAAGAGCCGATTCCACCAAATTGCAGAACTGACGCAGCACTTAAGACAGAAACATACACATGATCGAATGCCTTTCATCTGCTCCAAATGTGGCCAGGGCCACATAACCAGAACTGATTTAGATGTTCATGTATGTGCTTTTAAAGATGATAAGCTTCTTCGATGTTCATCGTGCAGCAGTAAATATATTGGCCGGGCTGGGACGTCTGCGGCTGCTAAAGGTGGACCGCTATACTCGGACGTTCCTCCTACACTGAAGGGTAATAAATATTGCAAAATTCCCGTTCGTCGGCCAGGAAGGTTTGAAAGGGATTCAATTAAGTTCGTTAAAAGCATAACTTCACGAACTTGGCGTTGTTTGTATTTAGATTCGCCACTTTGTCCATGCACTGAATGGGCCAAAACTCAACAATGCAAATCTAACCAGATGAATGAAGATATTTCTCGAAGTTCTTCGCCAACGGATGGACTCAAGAGAATAGCCCATATAAATGGAACACAAGTCAACAAAAGCCAACCTTTTAGGACGATATCTGATCTAAAAAAATTAATAACTAACCAATTAAATATGCCAACGAAAACGGAAGTTAGAAAAAGTGTACCGTCATCCAAACGAGAAACGAAAAAGATAACGGAAGATGTTAGTATGCCCAAGAGAAAGGTTGGTAGGCCTCCTGGAACTAAAAATGCTCAAACGAAAGTTCAAAAGCAGAAACAAACAGAGACTAACATTGCAACGCCAAATATATGGGAGCATATCACTGTTTTGACGGAAGGTACTTTTGTTTCGATAAACTAATATCATAAAGCACCCTTGTTCACAATGAATGGGGTTCGCAAGCCTAAAGTTAGGAAAATTTAATTGTAAGTTGTATTTTCTTCCAGGAGCTGATACATTTTACAAGTGTACGAAATGTAATCAGAAGTTCAGCTCAAAACGATATGCTTATTTCAATCACAAGTACCACTGTCCGAGTAGAAATCAAGAGGAAGATTATTTTGAGTGTGACATTTGTGGGGAAAACTTCTCGGATGAAAACGACCTCCTAATTCATTCTGATCTGCATTTAATAAGTACGGAATTAATTTTTTATGTTACAGATTCTGCTTGTGGCTAAATTTATGTTAAGGAAATTTGTTCCTTGGTGTAATTTAAACCCTATTTATTTAATTATTATTATGTACTGTGTGTTAATTTAGACATTTATAATGCTTATTTGAAATTTGTTTATTCATTTATTGGTTTTGCGTGTGGTGATGAAATATGTCTACACCTTGGACGCAATTATGTTTTGTATGCGTTTAATTATTCTTTGACGCTAAATCATATTGGTTAATGAAATTTAAATACTTTTGTAGGAAATCCCACGGAAGAGTGTCAGATTTGCGGGAGCACCTTTGATACCGTTCCACTTTTAAAAGAACATATGGAAACACATAAATCCTTCTCTGAAATTGTCGAAGTAACTGCATCGGTGTCTGAAGTCAAAAGGTATGTGCCAGTGTCAACTTGGATGAAGCAGTTGAGAGAAACAATGCCCATGCAAATTGAGCAGCAACTTGTGCATGCAGCTCAGAGTGGGTAAGACTGTTAACAATTTCAAAAATTATTCGGATAATTAAAATATCAGCTAAGGATTCATTTTCACTGTTCGAATTGTAAACTGTCACAAATGGTTCCAGAAACTCAAGGACTCAGTCTCCTGCTGGCTCAAGTATTAATTCAGTAGAAGAAAATAATAGCATCGCTGAAGTTCTTTCTACAGTGGAAGATCCTATTGTATCTATGGAAACGGTTGAAACTAACAATGGTGTCTGTGACGCACCTGAAGTTTTAAAAGATACATTGAATTTCAACGTGAATGAGTGTCCTCGCTGCGAGGAAAGCTTCCACGATCAAATGTCTTTTTGTAGACATTACTTCGCGAAGCATGCCTTTGATAGTCCTTTTGACTGTTTTCTATGCGAAGAGAAGTACCAAGTGCTTCAAGATCTCCGCGATCATTTGCTCCTTCAGCATAGGGAAGCCTTACGAATGCTTTTTCCTGCGGATCGGGTCCCGCAGGAAATAGCTTATAATGATCAATGCTAGAAATGATTGCTTTCTGTTTGTTCACGATGCAAGAATAAAAGATTTTCTTATATAACTACTGATAAGTTTAAGGAAATAAGTAGAAATTGGTCTATATTTTGTAATTGCTAAAGGAATTTCGTTTATTTTGATTTTTGTGGAGGCTGGAATATTTAGTTATAATGTATTCTCTGCAGTGTTCAACATTGTGTTTGTTACTTAATATTTACGTTTACAATAATTTTGGTACGTAAAAGGGGATTTATTGTTTCAAGTTTAAATTCCTGTTGGGTTATTGTAATTGTTATAATATATACTATTGTTATAATGTAGATTAAGTTTTGTGTACGAGTGCACCCCTAGTCGTATACCAACTTTTTGGATTGAATGTAATTGTATGATTTTGCAATGATATAGCAGATACACTTCGATCTTAAATGCTTTCCTAAAATGTGAACAATTCAAGTTTTACACGGTTTTGATAAAAATTAGTGATGTGTTCGTAAATAAATAACTGATCCAGAATAATAATTACTTTTATTATAATAGTATTTTGGTCAGCCGATTTGTCTAATTCAAGTATCCGAATCTCATAGTTTTCCTTTTGTATGCCATTTGATGTATCAGGGTAAAATGTTTACTTCTTGGTTTTCTTCGAATCTCACAATTAGATCAACTAGTTTTTCTAATGCTCTTGATGGGAACAAAACCTTTTAAGTGATTTTATTTTCAGTTTCTTTGTAGCAACCAGATTTTGAAGTACTCTTTCAATGTTTATGGCATGAACCGTTGAAGGATTCTACAGGTTGGACCTACAGCGATATTTACACAAACCATAAGAAGCACAAGTGAAAATGTTAAAATTCTGGAAAGCAAAACTACGTTTACAATTTAAATTATTCATAATTGAGAATCACTTTGAGATTTTTTAAATTGCTATGATTATTAATTATTATTTGATTCTTAATGAACCCACATGCATACATATTTGCATCGTAACTAGAGCTCCCTTTTTAACCTCAATTTTATGTGAGTAACGCTTTATTTCTTACCCAACGGTTAAACATAATAATTGTAAAGTTGTTTAAATCCACGCCATATTTTCTGTACCTGGTCACACTTTTACGATATTTATATAGTGTCTGTACAGGAACTGGAGTCCCAAACCTTCTCCTGTATGTATGTCAGAAACTACTTGTGCCTTTTTCTTGTCACCTTTGTTGCTCATTTAGGAGGCGGCAGGACCATATACCAAGAAATTACTATACGTACTGTACGCACACATGTATAAAAAGTACTACTTATAAGTACATCCTCTGAGAGGCACAAGGTTTGTTTTGTTGTTTGTTGCTGCTTGCAAGGATTTATTTTATCCAGGCCTCATATACTTCTCCAACGTACACTTCATTCATTCATGCTTCCAAGATATTTTTTCAAAAATGGTCTAAGGAGCACAAGTGAGCAAATACAAGCATCAGTGAAAGTAAAAATAAATACCCATTTACAAAAGGTTAAAAACCTCAGTAAAAACACTGCATTGGAATACAATTCCTAGACTTTTAGTGACTAACATGTTTCCACGATTTAATTTTTATTTTAAGAAAGACTCGCATTCGTTTAAAGTCCCTTCTTAACAGACGATATACAGAGTCTCATAAAGCAACTTAGACGTATGTATGTACATAAAATTGTGTCTGTATACTCGCATTTATATAAACATACAGAGACGCTCAAAATAAACAAGGCAGGTTAAAAGTGACGTGAAAATTCCACGGAAAAATTTTCTCCAACTTAATGTCCGCACCTCGAACATGCAAGCATGCAAAAATGGTTTCCAAAATTCGGTATTTAAGCAAACCTGTAGGAAAGACTTTAAAAATTGGTAGCCCTAAACGCGGTCACCTTATAGCCAAACTCAATAGTCTAGGTTCGAGAAATCCTACTTTTATTTACTAATTGCTAAAGACTGAAAATTTTGAACCCCAAATATTACTGCTCAAATATTTTGTCAACAGGTAAACTTGCATGTCCGGAGTGTAGAGTCAATTGGCAAGAACCCGGACCCGCTAACCATAGTCCAATTCAGGATTCATGTGGACACATCAAATGCCGAAGGTGTTTCATAAGAAACATTATCTTCAATAACAATTCCTGCTTACAATGTTACCCCGAAGAGTCAAGCAAGGATCCGTTGGAAAGTGAGTTTTTTCATATTGAATATCAAATTTCATTTTCATCAAATTCAAAAGAAAAAAAACACTTTATACTCTCCAACCTTATTTTTTGAGGAGGGGTTGGTTTAATTTATGTTCAGAAATTTCTTATAGTATTACTATATACTTAAAATATTTTCCACCCGGTTACAGCTGATAATGGAATGCCTAAACTGGAGTTGATGACAACAATTAGTGCCCAAAGGACAACTTGGAATGAATTCCTTAAAACACGGAGGCCCCTCCGCAAAAGGGAACTTCAACTGCCTCCTCCGATAATTGATAAGTATTTACCCCAACCAGATACAGTTTTGAATCCGAAAACGCAAAATTGCACTACAAACATTGTTGGACCTTCCAGCAAAATTTCTCATGACGCTTCAAATGCAAGACTTATTGGAAACAAGACTGCCAGAATAATATGTGCTGAATCAAATGCGGCTGAAGCTGTCAAAGAAAAAACCACAGAATTAGATACAGTTGAAGCTGTCAAGGGCAAAACTACACAAGTGATTGCTGTTGAAGCTGTTAAAGAAAAACCTGCAGAGTCAGTTGCAGTTAAAGTTGTCAAAACAATAAGGGCAGAATCAAATACGGTTAATTCTGTCAAAATCATTGGGACAAAATCCGTTGTTGTTAAATCGGTCAAAACGACTAGGGTAGCAACAAATGGAGTTAAATCTGTCAAAGCCATAAGGCCTGAATCGAATGCAACAGTCAAAGAAAAAGCCCCAGAAAAATCTCTTTTAACCAACCATTTTAAAATTGCAAAACCCCGTAATCTTGGTGTTAGTTTGAGGAGCTCCGTCCGGCAAGCAAGTATGAAAAAGCGAGACCCTCTAATAAAAGAAGCGTCTGAATTTGGAAGTGAAGATGATTCTGGTTAGTAATATGTCGGTTTTATTTAAAATATACATCATTTAAACTCTTTCAGTAGGTTTTGGCATTCAAAAAATACTTCAAAATTTGTAAAAGTAAAAGATATAAAAAAAATTCAAACTTTTCTGAACTAATCTAGGTGAGGTATGAAACCTTAATGTCAAAATTATTTCACACAGATTTGGGAGCCACAACTTGCCGCATCTGCCAAGAGTCTTTTGGATTGACATGGGCATATGATCTACACATGAAACTACATTCATAGTAGGAAGCAGTACTCAATTTTGAAGACTGTCAGTCAAAAGAGTAGAATACTGCAAGTTTTTGATTTGACTAAACGAAGCAATGTGAAGGAATAATTTTCAAATTTTATTCCACAATGGTTTCATGAAACCGAGTAGTACTAGTGGAGATGTATTTGTATTAATCTGATTAAACTCTCATTAATGCAGCTATCTTTGGCACAAATGAGTAACTAATTCATACTTGTACCTTTCGAGTAAATGTAAAGTTTCAGCAAGGCAAAAATATACGATAATTTATATATACTTTACATATGTAGATGTACAGTATGGGATTGGGCCGGAAATTTTTTGCTCACATTTTTAGAAGAACGATCTGTTATAAGTGCAGTATTTTGAATATTAAATATTTAATTACTATTAATTATTTTAGTTTACATGCAATTATTTGTGGGAAATATTTCGAACCAAATTAATCATCATGGAAGTATAGCACCCCTGTCCTTCATATTTTAATGCTAATCGCATGAAAAGTGTTATTGATACGAGTCTGCATATATGGATTGTATGTAAGGACAGGCAAATTTTAGAAATTTTGTGTTTACTTTTGCCTGCAAAAAATTTCAATACAGCATTTATGGATGAAAGCAAACATTTCCAATTTTTGCAGGAGTATGAATTTTAAATGAGTTAAAAATTGTGGTACTTTTGATTAAAATCTCAATCCTTTCAATGTTTATGCCCGAAGGTGGCGGAACCCCGGACAAAAATAATCTCTGGAATGTGATGTAAAATCAATGTGTGAGGGATTATTTTGACTTACACGGATTCAACATTACACTTATATTTCATGTACCGTTGCCTATACTCACACATATAGATATGTATCTTCTATGTACACATGTAGCTCCGGAGGACGGTCGGATTAGAAAGCGTATAGAAAGTAAATTCCTTTATTTCTTGTTTTAATTATCACCCCTCCGTTTCCTGTTCACACACTTGCAATACACGATCCGAATTTACAAATATTTGAGTCAGGATTCCTATAATTTTCTAACAGCTCTTCCCAACCTCTGGAGAAACGTCAAAAATTTGTCTGTGAATCAAATTCAGAGCTGCGTCCAAGAATAACCTACAGAGCCCTAAGCTGTCTGCTATAATTACATGGACCGCTCGAATACCTTCGATTGAGGTGATTGAAGAATGTGAGTGCAATGGAGAAGGCACCTTCCCCGTGCTGTCTTTAATGATACATTTCGTGTGCTATTTACCACCCAACTTGTCATTGTTTACAACCCTTTGACCACCTCCATGGGAATTCAAGCATATCCATTACACATTGTTGGATTTGAATGCCTGTCTACATCGCCAACCTAGATTCCCTCAGAGTCAGACTGGACCGGACTATGGAACACACGGACCTAAAGTTGGAGCTATATATGTAGTGTCATAAATCATAAATTTGCTGGCGACACGTCTAAAATTTGACATCTCAACATTTCAAAATAACTGTACAAAAAAAAAACCATGGGCTGAATTTTTTAGATGAATAAATGTTTATTTACTGTTGTAGAGAAAGAGATTTCGAAGGGGTCTTTTATAACGAGAGTTTGTTACAATTATGATACGAAATAAAAACGATAAAAACTAGACTTCATTTTAGAAATCATCTTGTATTTTTTAAGCAGGAAACATTTATATTGTCTTCAGACAAAATCGTAGTTTCATCTTTGCTTAAAATAACTGTTGTCATGTATGTATTTTATTTTGCAATGAATAAAAGGTCACACCTCCAACTATATGTACTACACCTATTGATTACTTCCCAGTTGTTGTTAAACTTGGGATTAACATCGACTGGAAAGTAAATATTGTCAAAATCGTCTTGTGAGGCTCTCCTTTATGGGAAATGACTTAAAGGAAAGTCTTCTTATGATTGACATGTTGGGATTTACGTATAATGCTTGGGACTTGAGTCTTAACCACAGGAGTGACACCCTTTTGATGGATGCAGGTCACTAAGGCAGTAGGAATTGATGGTGTCATAAGGTACACCTACAAAATTGTAAATGTCGAAGGCAAGTTCTGCTGGAATTCGTAGGTACCAGACACATTAGACAAAAATACCTGTCAGATTTTGCTGCTCCTATTTCCCTGCGTCATGGTTTCCTTTAGTCCCCCCGCCCGGAACATTGGCATTGGATGCTGAAAGTGAACCACGAGCAACTCTGATTTATTGTTAGTGGGTCAAGACACGGACCATCATATCAAACGGAAATAAGGGACTTAAAGTGACTGAATCCTCATAGAACCGGACTTTGGCATGTGGCTGATAAAAGATCATTCGGCCCTTGACTCTTGTCCAAGTAACAACAAATCCCCTGAGTTCATAATTTCCGTCAAATCAAAGCAACGCTTACAGTCGTAAATGTCTATAATAACAGCCGTCGAATTTTAGGGGAAATATTTCAAATTTTGTGTCCTTGCGATACCCCAGTGATGAACTAAGATTCTGATTTTTTTGTGTGCAAAAATGTATTTATTTAAGCGTACCTCCCTTAAAATTTTCTTTAGTCAAATATTACTACTACTGTTTTCTGCACATGCAGAGGAAGCCAATAAGACAAATAATCGTTTCCCAATCCCACCTCATATTAAA
Source organism: Allacma fusca (assembly GCA_947179485.1). Taxonomy (NCBI): domain Eukaryota; kingdom Metazoa; phylum Arthropoda; class Collembola; order Symphypleona; family Sminthuridae; genus Allacma; species Allacma fusca. The sequence goes on from OX359245.1 coordinate 49,186,752, forward strand.
TTCAGTGTGAATTCGACAGTTAGTAAAAGCTCCGTAAATATTACAGAGCCCAGTGATAGTAGTAAAAGTGGGCAGAATTCGTCCGGGGATCATATCACTACCCAGCTAGCACACTGATATAAGTTTGATATCTAAACGAAAACAGTTGAATGATACGTCTGATATCATTCTGATACAGATTATGTAACGTAAAATTGCCAAAACGATATCTTAATGATTGGGAAATGTCCGCTTTTTCCTTTCGTTTTGGTCTCGTAGCGACATCGCATTATTCCCGATTTGCGATATAACAACGATACGTTTCCGAAACGCGCCATCTACTGCTTTTGTTATCGGTGCATACATATTTATTTTAGTGGGACGGTTACGAATTGAAGTGTAAGTCTATTTTTATTTTTTAAATACACGACTTTATTAATTCAGCAACACACGCTAAAATGTATAAAATTTACAATTACTAAATAGATATGCAGTAATTACATAGGTCGCTCATAAAGCAGTCAGTGAAATTTTAATATTGTTGAAATTAGAAGAATCAAATCATCACAGACACACATTTCATAAGTCAATCAAATGATTAGGTAATTAAAGAAATGAAGATCCCGAAATCCAACTGCATATTTGTGCATCCTTACAGCATAGCTTGGCCCTGCATTCAACAAAATAATGAACTGAATAATTGTCAGGAAAATTATTATAACATATAGCTAACTTCTATAAAATAAAACTACTTACTTTTTTGGCAGCGGATCTTTGAGCAGCTTTGATACGATCAGCAGTGTGTAACAACCACGACATAATGGTCGTTTTCATTGCTGCTTCAGTTGCTTCTGACGTAATAAGCACCGACCGAATCGAATCTAAGTGCACATAGTGTAATATGTAATAAATATGCAAGAACCAATTCAAATGAATATTATAATTAGTTTCGTATTGGAAATGTCTTTAATACCCCACATAAGGTTATAAGTCTCAAGATCCACGAATCTGGACTTTGCAGAGGTTCTATACATTGTAAAATTGCTAGTAACGTCATCCGTCATGAGTTTCTTGAAAATGCAATTAGTAACATCAGTCAGGTCCTTCCCACCGACCTTCGACAAACTCAATTTCTACAAAGTGGAAGCAATAAAATCATTAAATCATCTGAATAATGCACGAAAAAATCTTAGTTTTAGAATTTATTAAACAATTATTGAATAAATTGACAACTAAATAAGTTTCAGGCTTACTGCACTTTCACGAAAACTTTGGTCCACTTTCAATTTGCTGTCGAATTCCAGAAACTTCGCCATGCATTTAAAGGGAAATCCGAAATGCACACTAGGCTCCACGCTTCTGGTATATATTTCCGGGGGCATTTTCAGACGAATATCTTCAATAGCAGCTACTATTGAATCCTGTTGAAGTTTTACGGAAGCAAAATTTCGGGCGCACATAATTTTTAGCTCTGGCAAATCAATCAAAAAGGCATTTGAAGTGATTAACATTGGTATTTATGAAGTTATATGCCAAAAATGTTAAAGGTATTACAGTTTAGTCTCACAAAGTCAGATTAGCGTACGAGAGTCCCCCGTTTGTAGCAATGTTTTAGTACCAGCCCACATGGATTCATATGGGTCTAATATCATCTTCCAAAAGTCTAAAATTGCGATTAATTGAGCCATAATGAAAGCATAAACCTGATACGCAAATATTGAAACAATTCATAAACTTTACCCTACGGTTTTTGTTATAACTAGTAGTCGATCTATAAAAATGATATCAGGCTCAAATGAATCCTTAAAAACTTACTGGCACTCAATTGATCCGAAATATTTTTATAACGGCAACAAAGAAATAATAAATGCCAAATTTAAAATATCATTGTTGCTCCATACGCATAATTCGTCCCCTTTCTCTGTGGGTCATGCCCACAGTAATCAATATGGCATCATGACGGAAAGCATGTTGCGATATTGTCTTGAAAATTCCGTGAAATTTTCTAAATGAGCGCCACGGTTCAGAAAATAATTTTGCTTCACATTATGGACCTCTGGGACCACAAAAAAATAGAACAGGAAAATAAAAAAAATGCGAAAGCTCCATTAACAAATTTTCTCCAAAGTAGGAATCAAATATTTTATGACTCAATTATGTCAGCAAGAGGTCATCCTGCACATACATACATATATTGCACATAAAATCTCGGAACATATATGATGCGTGAGGGTTATACAGATCATATCCTGCATATTGTAACTATTAAACTGCACAGATAATAATAATTTAACGAACACAATTTCAGAATTACCGTACCTTCAATTTTCCTCAGAATACTGGCATTAGGGTCCTCGCTGATTTCGATAAAATCGGCTGTACGTTCGACAGGTGGGAGTGGAAAATTCCTGGTAACATTTGACGATGAGTAATTTGAATTTGTTGCGTCAAAAAGCTTTAGAGGTTGCAAAGCTGTTTGGGAACCGGATTCAAAGTAGTGTGGGTTCCGTTTCGCAATTGGAGGATCTGGAAGAACGGGTCCTAGACTGTAATTTTTATGCACAGAGGAGGGTGAATCGTCTTCACTATCCGAACTTTGATGGGCACCCCTGATTGATTTCTTTCTTGAAGTAGATGGCACGTGGCTACTTGATTGACGATTTGAAGTAGTTCCAACATCTTCGTAATCCGAATAATTTAGGAAATGTGGGATTTGCGACACCGCTTCCTCGTAATCATCTGCAGGTTTGATGCCATAAGTTCAAACACAGCAATTATACTACAATTGTATATTTGGGTAAAGTACAAGTAAAAATTGTACTTATTGATTGAAATACTTACCGAACTCATGATAAATTTGGACATTAAACTTTTTCCACATTTTCCGGTTTGGAGGATCCTGGTTCGGGCTGAAGTATAAATCTGCTCTAACTCGGTGTACTGAGGCCAGTAACATTTTTTTCTCCCAGCTTCATCTTGTGTCCAGCAACGAGGAACCACTTCAACCTCTCTTGTTTTTAAAAACAATGTCATTAAGAACGGCTTAGTCATGATGACCCTGTGTGCAAAATAGGAAAAATTATAAAACGATTTTCGAACGGTAGTGCAAGACATTTCTGAAATACGTCTGCTAGCTTGTATATTTTAATGCAACTGGTTCGTTTCCCTGCTGAAATACCACACAAACTTGAATCACAGGGAGAACTATAAAAACTTGTTTGGTCGATAAACTTCTTCCCAACTATAACTGCATCACCAACAGCGTCATGTGTAACTGTTAGCACTATCACAATTGACCCATCATTCACCATACAAATGTTATCACCCGTTTGACACCGAATTTCAAAATTTTTGCAGAACACGTTTTTATATTGCTCGTTCGTAATATCAGTTGTTTCAATTCCTGACCATTTAAATTGTTTCTTTGTTGTGCTGCTGTATTTCCTTCTGGAGGTTTGCTCAGACAATCTTCGGTGAACCTGTTGAAGCAAGGAGTTTGGCTTTTTCAATAATTTCTTAATGGCTCCCAACTTATTTTCAAACCGAAAGGCAGAAAAAGAATCTAGTACTCCGAATAGTTCTGCGTCATCAGCAATATGTATCAATCCATGAATATTGTAAGTAGCATGCTGTTTTCCGTATAGTTGGATAAATTTATTAACAAAATAAGCAAGTAATTCTCTGGCATATTGCAAATGGTCTTTTATCTTCACTGGGCAGCATAAAATCCTTACAGCCACATGAAGACACAAAAAATGGTCATATAATTCTTTTCTCAGCATATTCCGCAATGCAACTGGTCCACTATACAGAAGAAAGCTTCTCAGTTCTGTCGCTTTCCAATGATCAATTTCTTTTAAACTTCTGGGCTTTCTAACAAAATCTGTACCAAAATGTTTTGCCAAATCGACTAATTTTCCCGAAATTTGCTCTTGAAGGCTAGCACTTATTTTATAAGAAGAAACTGGTCCTCGTACCCACAAATAAATAAGTTTCCGCACTACACCGAGGCAAATCAAGTGCATGTAGTCAAAAGGCACACATTTAACCATATCAATCTGCAAAGACTCAATAATGGAAGTCCCTGTGTGATGTTTCGGATCGTCACGGCATCTGAAAAGTTCATCCGTTCGTAATTTTGCATCTGTTCCTGTAAATACAACTTTCCCTTCCCATGATCCATGTTCATAACATTTCCCGCAACCCCGATAGCCAGAATGGTTTTTAATTGCTGTTATAAAAGACCTAGCAGGAGCGTCACATATAAAAGCACCGAATTGCACTGTGATCATTTTATTCCGATAGCACACCCCATCAACTAAAATTTTTCGAAGTTCGTCTACAAATTTGTATAAGTAGACATTAGGACCATCAGGTTTGGCTCTGCCACAATATATTCCCACTGGTTCCACAACTGACGAATGGGAGTTTACAGACACTAAAATGGGCCAAAACTGGACACTGTTGCTTCTCTGAATGGGAATTCCATCGATTCCTACTTGAATTTGGATTATTTCTGGAACTGCTTTCATCCCATCTAAACAAATTTTGATTGCATTTTCAAGCCCGAAGTGTACATAGTTACCCGGGGAAACCACATCAATTTCAGTTGTTTTGGGGGTTTTTAAAAGTGTTCGAGAATCTCTTGGAAGATTTTGAAAACAATTATGTCTTCCTAAAATGCGCAGCAATTCAGTCAGTGCGGACTGTGTAACACGGTGAGTAAGTGCCCACTGGGATATTAGGCGGCTTACTGAATATTCCTCATCGTCACTCTCGGCACTTGTTTCGGTAAATTCACCTTCGCTAAAACATTCTTCATTAATTTCGGGACTGTAATTTTCAATTCCTGTTGAATTTTCAAAAGCAATTGAATTATCGGCTGACTTTTGTAGGTCAATTGGTTGTATAATTACATCTTGAACTTGATTTTGAGAAACATTTTGTGGTTCGTATGTTAATGGGATGTCATCGCTATTGGCAATTTCCAACTCGAGGTCAGCCTTGGCTTTAACCAGCCGCCGTCTATGCCTTGAGCTGTATGGCTTAAGTCTGTGCATTTTATATTCACTAACACTACTGGAATCGCTATTTATTTCTTCACGGCAATATAATAAATATATACTAACTTATAACAATCCTCAATAAAATTATTCAATAAGGAATGAAATGATTTATTATGTTACCTTTAAAATGTTCTTCGCAATTACTACTGTAATGCCAGCTGCAGAAAAGTTCGACGGTAATAACGAATGCGTCCACACTTTCATAAATGACCGATTTCGTTTGACCGCCAAGTTATTTAACGGTCAATCTTCGCCGTCCAATCCTTGGATGTGAGAAACTTATGATTTATTAGCGTAAGATTTCTACAGTAGTCTTTTTCACCTATTCGGAGCAATTTTACGATGCTTTTGCGAAATAGCTCCGCAAAATGTAATAATTCTGAATCCTTTCGCAAATATCTCATATTTATGTAACAGCAAGGAAGTCAAAGTGATATCAGAATGAAAGACAACTTAAAAAGGCATTTTAACGAAGTGTTTGGGATATCAGAAAGTAACATTCTGCTGGCTGGGTAGTTCTCGATTTCCTATCCCTCCTTCTCTGAGTGATAGGAAGGATGAAGTTGGGGAAAAAAGGTCGGAGGACATTTCTCTTATTTCACGAAATGCCAAGAGTATTAGGACAAATTCGGATAAAAATTCTTCACCGGCGTTCCATCCGGGCGGGAATAATGGGGGGATTTTTGGGCATACCAACAGTTATGGGACTGCTGCTCCTTCGATAGTTCTGTTCAAGCCCGCACCGAGCTACATGCGACCCTCAGCTAAGCCAATGGAAATGGGTTCTTATCCAAATCATAGGCCTTTAATACCAACGGTGACTACGCCAATTGAAGGGAATACAACGCCAAGACCTGCTTTCACAACGGGCCCGCCCCCCGCTACATTTAGACCCATTTTTACAACTACGTTTAGACCCAATCCTATAACAACGTTTAGACCCATTCCTACAACAACGTTTAGACCCATTCCTACAACAACGTTTAGACCCATTCCTACAACAACGTTCAGACCCATTCCTACAACAACGTTCAGACCCATTCCTACAACAACGTTTAGACCCATTCCATCGACCACATTTAGACCCATATTTACAACAACATCTTCACCATTACCAGCGTCATCCACCATTGCCCCAATAATTGGAGTAGACGAGGAAGACTATGATGAGGAGGAAGAAGACACTCCAATAAATCCGGAAGGGGGCGTTGGAAGATCACTTTTGACAAAGCGGAAAGGTACCAGCAGGAAAAAAAGTTCTAACAGTATTTCAAGGCAGAGTGTGGCAAAGCTGGCATCCAATACCAGATCTGCAGCCCGAGCAATGCAATTCGAGGGTGGAAACCAGAATGTTGTGACAGGTTTGTTTGCTTTTGTTCTCATAATTTTTAATTTCGATGTATTTACTATGAAAGCAAAACCTCGAAGGAAAACAGCATTGTAAGGAGGCACATTAGCTATGCATTTTCAATTACAACCAGAGGAGAACAAATACAAAGCATGTATGAAGATTATAATAATTTTAGTAAATCACTTTGATTCTAATCCACATGTTCACGATGACTCAAAACAGAGTTTCCTCCCCTAGCCCATAAAAGGGGTAACGGTAAAAAAAATCAGTTTCCCATATTGAAGCAATTTTCTCCAGATTTTTTAATACTTATTTCATTCCCATGGCTCTCTCACACTCTAGATACAGCGTTCAAAGTAGTGGGGCAAAGTGAGGACGAAATTTGAAAGTAACACATTTGAAGGACTGACCGTGCTTAGGAAAAATTTGTGTAGACATTTTAGCAAAACGTAAATGCGCCCATTATAATTTACATGTAGAAAACATTTTACTTGAAGCGTGGTTAAACTTTAATATTTAAGCTCTAGTCAGATTTTCAAATAATTACTCTAATTTTGATAGACTAATCGCTTCTAAAAATTGAGTAAAATAGATGGCGTTACCACAAGTTCACTTTAATATTTCTCTTGAAGCTCCTTCATTGTGCTGAAAGTGTTCCTACCAAATTTGTTATAATTTTCTTTCAGATTTTGTCTTTTCCGATATCAAGTGCTACCGAACAAAATCACGGGAATTTTTTGGTGCGACAATTCACATGAAAAAAGGCTACCATGTTCCGTACATTCGTGACAGGCCTCAGGATCCATTGACTTCGTCAGACTGCAAAATGGAGCAGTTGGAGAGCCCAGATGTTCGCTACCGTGTCGCTGCCACGGACTTGCGAGCCTGTGGAGTTGAACAATGTGGAGATGTAAAATTTATTCAGCTTTCCTCAATATTTAATTTTTCAATCATAACTATAGCAATTATAAATTTTTGAGCCTTACATTTTTGCCATAAAAAACAGAGTTTTGAGAAAGGATCTTTTATTTATAGTCCCTGTGCCTGACAATGGTTTTTCCAAGAGTCCCGACCCTGGCGTTGGCAGATGACGAAGTCACAACTATAAAGTGCCTTCCTCAGCAAAGTTCTGTGTCGGAGACCCAGTCTATAAGTTTTTCTGGGGATAACTTGTGAGTTATTATGAATTATTCATTGAGTGTAACGTTCATTTCTACATATGTACATATGTTACTTTACCCGAAGCTTGAATTTATTTAATAAAATATTATTTTTTTTTGGATTTCCCATTCTATGAAAATATTTATTCATGGTTCAAAATTATTCTAGAGAGAATCGACGGTCATCCTCAACAGTAGAAGGGGGCGGGCAGGATTTTGCGGCTGAAGTAGGAATTTTCCGTCAGAATCCTGGTACAACCAATGGGTTATTCGCTAAGAGAGTCATTTCGGGAGGGGTGGTGCAACTGGGCGAGCCGTTGCAGTTACGAAGTGTCGTTAGAGGGGGCGATGGTAAAAACTATTTCAGAAAATAATTATTCTACAGGAATGAATTCTGAAAGAAAGAACATAATTTTCAGACCCTTCCATTCTTTCAGTAGGATATTCCCAGATTTTTATGATTAAGCATTATTGGTTCAGGTTCAGACGATCACATTTTATTTATAGGCTGGTCCCATTCCTCGCTGTCAGATGTGAAGGTGTGGCGGATGAGAGAGGGCTATAATCAAAATATGGAGAGACTCAGCACCAATGATGCCTCAGAAGTTATCACTCTGGTCGACGGTTATGGCTGTCGTAATCCAGAATACGATGTCATTGCCGAGTCTCATCCTGTCCGAGATCTCCGAAATGATCTAGTTCATCATTTCAATTTCCGAGCATTCCTCTTCCGTGGACAACGAGCTAACGAGCCCTTAATTGTCACTGCCAAGGTTCAGGCTTGCCAAGAAGCAGGAGAATGCAAACCCGTACGTATTTAAAAATACTATTTAGCAATAAGTTAAAAAAAATTTTAAACATTCTAACTGTAATTTTTCTCAGTTTAAGAGCTTATTGCTAAATGAGTCCGCAAATTCAATGAAACAATAATTATTATTGTAAAAATTTTTTACAAAAACGTTACTATCTTCCAGAGTGATTGCATGAGTCGTTCTTCGGACTCGACTGCCAAGCGATACAAGCGTGCAATTGAGCATCATAACGCCAGCTCTATCATCCATGGCTATGACTCTCAGCTAGCCTTGCATGTGGTCGGACTCCGAGATGATCCTGCTTCCATCACACCAAAGACCACTCCCCCAGTACCAGTTTCAACACCAGCAACCCGACCATCCGCAGATGATGATGAGTTTGCCTGCGAAGAAAAAATGACTCTCGCCGCTACAGGAGGAGCCTGTGTGATGCTCTTCCTCTGCGGGATAGCTGCTTGTTTATTGTTTTACACCATTGGTAGCAAGCGTGCAGCAGCGTTGAGAAAATCAGAGATCTCTGAAATAAAAACTGAAGCCACCCTCCCTAACCAGACCATTGACAATGTAATTAAAAGAAACAAGCCCCTACCCCCGACACCAGTTGACTACAGCAATACAGGGACTTCGTCTGTAGATCCCTTGCGAGTAGGTGATCGCCTCAACAATTCCAGACGATCCTATCAGCGAAGTAATAATAGCCGGGCGGGTAATCATTATAGCTGTGAATATGAATGTATCTCCGAAACTCGAGGCAAGGTTCAGAGCAATAAAGCTCAAGATGATGGAGTTGTCATTGTGTACTGCTGCAAGAAGGATAAGAAGAAACATGGCTCAACGAGCGCCCCCAGCTCCGTCAGAGGAACTAAGAAACATGGAAGATCCAGGAATAAGTTTGAAAGATTCCTCTCGATTGATAGCGAATATACCGAAGAGTCCGAGGAGTCTTATGCAAATGAGAAACCACGCCCTCGAACGGTACGAGATGTCAAAAGGAACCATCAGAAGCAGAGGTCACTAGGAATCCGGAGACGAATTAGCTCCATCTACCGAGAGGTCTACGGGAAGCACCGTGGGGGATCCATTCCTGCGAGAATCTCTTCCAAAAATATTTGTGGGTCGACGAGGCGAAGGAAAATTTACTACAGAGAGGGCGATTGCGATGACATCTATTCCGCTGGTTTGTCCCAGTCCTCGGATCTGGACTCGCTCTACTGTGAGTCTGCTTGTTCAAAGCATAGTGACGAGACCAAATGCACCCGTCCATTTGGCGCCCTCAATCAGAGTACCCGGCTAGATTTCTACAGTAATGTTTCCAATAATGACCACGTTAAGGATACCAATAAGATCAAATCTTCAAAACCTCTTCCGCCAACGCCTGTTGATACGTTTCTGGCGAATTTGTTCCCACCGGACGAGACCGTCCGTAGCCAGGAGGTTTTTCTACCCCCTGATCTTCCCCCGAAAACTCCCCAACTTCCTCGTATGGAAGAAACTCCCATTAGCATGACATCGCCCGTGACTAATGTTTGATTTGCTTGTATGAGCGTCAAAATTCCATTTTAAATAATTTGTTCACGTTTTTTATTCCAAACGCAATCCTGTATTTGCAATAGTGTAAAAGCTCCTAAAATGATGTTCAACTTAAGAAAAAATATGGATCCTGTGCTCTGTGTGTGAATATAATTTATCATGCATATCTCACAGAAGCATTGTAAGCACATTTTAAGTTTTAAATAAATTTTTCATGTTTCAATTTGATGAAAAACCCTGCGTTTTGCATATTGTCATTTTTGTGTTAGTCGCATGCTAATTTATATGTTACACCTATACGTACCAGCTAACAAAAAAAAAGCTATATAGTTATAGCATTTTCAAGGAGGAGCAAGCTACGATTGGTGGCACTCTTACATCTCAATCTGTTCCTCAATTGTTACAAATAAATTAACAGGTTACGGAGTTATTTCTGGTTAGCATAGTAAATTATTGTATAATCTAACATCTGACCTGTATAACCTAACAAATGACCTGTACAGCCTAACACATGACCTCTTGCCACTCATCAAGGACATTCAAGTTGTAAGTGTTCCATATCGAGCCTGAAAAGGGCAGATTAACAAAATAATTTTTACCTTGGCCCTAAACTTCAAAATATGTAGTGACCGATCCACATGCACTTTTGGGGCCTTCGTTACTTTTTTTCAGTGCTCTCAGTCAGTCATGGGCACCTTGCCTTAGGAAAGGCCTTGGTATAAGGCAAAAAGGAAAGAAGGCATTTAAAACCCGCTACAATGAAGGCAAGGAGAAAGGAAGGCTGAAAAATTTATAGACGAACATTGAAATTTAGTAGAAAGGCTTGAAAATTTTGGTATTAAAGGCAAGGTTTTAGGAAGGCTCAATTTATGCTAAGGATTAAGGTAAGGATCAAAAATTGCATTTCGAGGGCATCTGACGGTGAGAAATACAAACAAAAATAGCAATGAACACGTTTTACATCCATATGTACATAACATTGAGATGACCACGTTATAATACCTCGCGAGACGTTATTGCATATTCTCATTAAATTCAACAGTTCTCTTACTCAGTGGAAGGCGTGTGAATTTGGAAATTTTCTGTCAGAGTTTGTGAAATCATTGCTGTAACAATTTCTGAAATGCCTGTTAAAGATTAAAGAGCTCAAAGTGAGAGAAGATCTAGTGAAATACTTCCAGTTTGTTGAAATGTCAAAATATGAATCTGGAAGAAAGCCAAAATGTCTCCAATGCGAAGATTCGGGACCATTGGAGTATAGTGCCCGGCAAGGGTGGACAAACTATAAATCATTTGCTAAGCTCTCCCGTTAATAATAATTAGAAAATCAAAATGATTCTTTTTTACCAAGTATTTAAAATTTACACTCAAAATAAATCCGAACATTAAATTGCAAAATATTCTAGAAATGAAATAGACCGCTCGATGTTCAAGAGTTAAGATGCTCATTCATCTACAAAATCTCGTACACAATTTCTTTCACGAAAGAGAAAATGGAGAAACTTCTCTAATTCGGACTGCTACTCAAACTCGGATCCGAAACAGCTCCAATTCGTTCAATATTTATTTTTTAAAAATAAATTGTGACTGCATTGTTACAGGAACACTTCCGTCTATTTCAAACACGTTCAATGCATAATTATATCGTATTGCAGATCCAGCCACATGTTACATGCAGCTAATCCTATTTTCGAACAAAAAGAGCATTTAAGGTTAGACAAGGCATTTTGAAATGGTACAAAAAGGCAAGGAAGGCACAAATATTAACCTACCTTTTGGATAAGGGGAAATTGCAAAATATGATGCAGGGAAGGCGAAAAGGCAGGCGATATTGTATTTAATTTTCATGGCAATGTTAAAGGCAAGGTAAACCAATTGCCCATGACTGCTCTCAGTTAGACACATTACTTACTCTTTACTCATAATTTTGTCTCTCATGATACCCCGTACTTACTTTTTACTTACTCACGGGCTTCATGGTAACTATCTTACTTACTCAGTACTCACTCAAAATTTCGGTCGGAGCGTGATACTTACTCATTACTTACTTTTTCGAAAATATGACCTGATATTACTTACTCTTTACTTACTCTTGTCTGCATTGTACTCAAGTAATACTTACTCATTTTCGAATCAAAACACATTGTGCATTTATTCTTCCAGAAATGGAATGAATGGTTTTAATGTAGAATAGTTCATTTTTAAATATTTTACGGGCAACTGTAGACATTTACATTAAATAAGCGCCTCACCGGTTTCAAATTTTCTCTTTTTGTGTTGGGTGGGATCCGAAAACGTAGGCAACTCAAGTTGGTGAACATTCGTAACACTTGGTGGAACAGGTTTTGGAACTACTGAGGTATTTTTAATGTGACCTGATTTACGTTTCCTTGTGAATACAGGCGCTACAGGAAGAAATGAGGGTTTTTCTTGCAAATTAACGACTGGGTTTTTACTCGAAACATCTTCAGCTGAAACACTTTCCTCCCTATATATTTCTTCCACCGTAATATCACTGTCATCTTCTGCAGACCGGGAATTAGTTACTTCACTGTTCATGTTTAGGTTGAATACAATTATTAAAGTAGGATCTTTATATACTTTTTGCTAGAATTTCCATCACTCAAATCTTTGGTAGTGTAGTCAACGATTCAAGTTCAACGAGTTGCATCGACGCATGTTATATAAATGCATTGTTTGCTTGTGGTATTTGCCTCCAGAAGTCATATATGTCATTGATATTGTCGGAGAACATTTTTTCTATGGTGGCTACTCAAGTACAGAAGTGTTTACTTACTCAATACTTACTTTTGAAGCTTTGAAGTTCGCCATACTTACTTATTACTCACTTAAAATTAAGGATTGAGTATTCGTACTTACTCATTACTTACTTGAAGATTATGCCTTCTTTAAATTACTTATTACTTACTCATACTCGCGGAAGTGAGTACGAGTAAGTACAATACTCACTTACTCACTTTATGAAAAATTCGAGTAGTGAGTAAAATTGAGAGCACTGCGTTTTTTTACCCTGTCCCTAAACATTTTGATCCTGGAAATGCTCTGGGTTTTAGACAACAACGGGTACAGAATTTCCCTACAAGGCGCCAAATCCCTGCCAAATAAGGTTAACACATTTCAAAATCCCTCTTTACAAAAAAAAAATCCCCTGAAAAACGCTAAAATATTTTGAAAGTCCCTGCCAAATAAAGGTCAACGAGGTTGGATTTAACCAAGGAGGACGCAAGCTAAGGTCATATGTGGCCTCCCTGTTTTAATTTCATATGTGGCCTCCCTTTAATTAATTCCATATGTGGCCTCCCTTTAATTAATTCCATATGTGGCCTCCCTTTAATTAATTCCTTAAGTGACCTCCCTGCTTTAATTTCATATGTGGCCTCCCTGTGGTTAAGTCCATAAAAGGCCTCCCTGTAGTTAATTCCATAAGTGGCCTCCGTGATTAAATTCCATAAGTGGCCTCGGTGTAGGAAATTCCTTGAGTGACCTCGGTGTAGGAAATTCCTTGAGTGACCTCGGTGTAGGAAATTCCTTGAGTGACCTCTGTGTAGCAAATTCCTTAAGTGGCCTCCGTGTAGGAAATGCCTTAAGTGACCTCTTTGTAGCAAATTTCTTAAGTTTAATACAAGGACGTAGCATACGAACTTGACATTGAAGGGGAACATTGTAATTTACTACAGACGTTCATTGGGAGGGAGTTACATATCTTATGGAATTTGCTACACGGAGGTCGCTTAAGGAATTTCCTACACGGAGGCAACTTAAGGAATTTGCTACACAGAGGTCACTCAAGGAATTTCCTACACCGAGGCCACTTATGGAATTTAATCACGGAGGCCAATTATGGAATTAACTACAGGGAGGCCACTTATGGACTTAACCACAGGGAGGCCACATATGAAATTAAAGCAGGGAGGCCACTTAAGGAATTAATTAAAGGGAGGCCACATATGAAATTAAAACAGGGAGGCCACATATGACCTTAGCTTGCGTCCTCCTCGGTTAAATCCAACCCTCCATTGCAACTTTACCTACCAGAATTGTTTTTCCTTTTGAAGAATCTTCCCACAAAAATCAGTGGATTTATGGGTCAAACCCCATAAATCTACTCCTGGTGCTTCTAATTATTGTTGACGTTCAAACTATAATATATTGAAAACTTCCACCCCGAAAGCGGGCCTTATTTCTAGCCTTGAATTTTTTCCCAAAAAATGACAGTCAGGATCAAAACTCGCGGGAGCCGGAAACACCTCGATTGCAATTGGCTCAGACGCGTCCCCGCCCTTGGTTCAAACCCCATCCTTGAATTATTGACAATTCGACGGGATTCATCCGACCTACGCAAATAGCTGGCAAAAGTCGTTAAAAATTAACTGGAAAGGTGATTCAAATCCTCGAGTTTTTATCTCCCTTTATATATACCTCCGTGGTTCATTCAGGAAAGCCGTCCATTCATTCTTCAATAACTTGAACACATTTCACAATTTTTAGCAATATATCCAGGATTTTGTCGTGCCAGCTATACTACTAGTTATTACAAAGGCGTGTAAATTTTGTAAAAAGATTTTAAATTAAAATATTAACACATCCATAATTATCGGACATCATAGTGTGGGAAGGATTGGGGAACGTTTATTTTTATTAATACCATGACCTTGCCAGCCAACAGTACTTTCCTCCCTGTCCTGGATGACCTCCTAAGTCCAGACTTTCGTCCGGTCTTACTTCCTGCCCAGACACCTCAAACCCCGAAGGACATCGTGTCATTCGGGGGTGGGAAGATCATCACAAATGCCTACGGAAATATTACTTTTAATCCTGGAGCTGTTTTGAAGTCCGAGCTGAGCCGACCCACAGTTGTGGCCACTTCTTTGAAAAATTCTTCCGACAATAAGGAGAACATTGATGTGGTGGACTCGACGGAAGCTGCCAAAAAAATCCAGAATTGGTGGAAGTCAAAAAGGAGCTGTAGTTTTGATATCAATGCGGAGAGAGCCAAACATTCCATTCAGCATAATCGGACGGAGGATCACATTCGGTAATTTAGTTGATGTAATTATCAGTAATCCAAATGATGTCAGTTTTTTTAATATTCAGTTGTTTATTTACAAAAATTAATTATGGTGATAACTTCCGAAGTTGTTTTGTGAATTGAGTAGAGGTGTGTCATCTTTATCCTTTTGAGACTTGGTTTCCGGGCTAAATTACGGATCTGAAGGAATTTTGGCGGGGTGAGATTTCGGAGGTATTGGAGGTCAAAGGTCATGGGCATGTACCTTTTGTACGGGGCTGTCCTGTTTGTGCTCACATCTCTCTCATGTGGTGACCGGAAGAGTATATTATTTGTTAGTGTGTTAGTGTGTCAATTCACGGTTGAGGTGTTAATTTTGAATTGTTATTGGTTTGGGGAGTAACATTAAGGTGTGGGTGATTTGTGGAATTGAATCTGTGACCTGTGGTTCCTCATACCTGTGGATACTTCAAGTTTATGAGCCACAATTCTTTCAGATTCGATATTTACGAGTGGGATGTATATCGGAAAGTATGGGTGGTTACAGTGTACTTGTTGCTGTAAATTCCCTGATATGTGATTAAAAGAGTTTTTGTAAGAATTTTTGATGTACTTTTAGTAGTTTACATTGTAAATGATTCTGTACACGTATAGTTATTTGGAATCGGAAGTGAACCGCTTGAAATCAGCATTATCCTCAGAGAGAAAGATCCGGTCCCTCCAACTTGAAGCCATTCGTTCTCTATGGAATCAGATGCAGAGGATCTCGACAGCCAACTCCGATACCTCTATAATGACCCGGTCGGTTCCCAACGGCCTCCCGAAGGAGTCTGCGGAAAGTGCTAGTATGATGAGTATGTCACTTACTACAGCCTTGGAAACGCTGCCAGAGAGCAAAGAAGTCCCAGAACCCCCTCATAGTAGCTGCTCCTGTTCCAAAGAGGTCGAGAATCTGAAGGAGGTCTTCACCCAGGAGATTAGTCAACTTCGAACTATGATTCATCAGCTGACAGCGGCTAAGGAGCCGGAGGAAGAGTCCGTGGATGCTGTGGTTGCGTCAAAGCAGAAGAGGCCCCTGAGTTTGAATATTGTTGGGATCTCTAATCTTGGGGATCATACCGGGACTTTAGAAACTCATGAGGAGTCAGCAGAGCAGGATGAGCGGATTGCTGAGTATGCACAGCAAATGGCTTCTAAACTAGTCGACGATGCCTTTGAGGATAAGAGTACTGAATGAGTTTATTCCTGCAGGCAAGTTTTGATTTATGCATGTCATTTTTAGACTACTGTTTAAATATCGAGTGGTGTTCAGAGACCAAAATTTTATACTAATGTTTACAGAAATAAATATGTTTAGAGCATTACTTGTAATTGTACGGTGTATGTAGATATTTGTAAATATCAGAAACTATTTTTGCGAATAGTTGTGTAACCGTTTGGAATCATGCTTTTGGAACTTTATATCGTGTAATATATGTCGAACAAAACTGTTTGCTTTGAAAATAGGTTGTTTCATACGATAATATGAAATATGTATTTTTAACATTAGTTATTAGTATAAAAGCGTATTTTACGCTTGTAATTATCTTGAACGTCATCTCTGAAATTAAACAGAGAGGTTTTCGTTGTTGAAGTTGCAACGAAAAAGAACACTTATGGTAACAGTGACACGAGTTTTTGAATTTGGATTCTCAGGAGATTAAGCCTGCTTGGAAAGCATGTATAGTTTATTTTTAGGATTCAGAAATTATCATCTTCGGTTGTGGTTGTATCTCCAGTCTGAGTAGGCTTAAAAAAAGAATTTGTTATAGTTTATAGTTCTTTAGAAGTACCAAAAAGCATGCGATAGTTGTAGAATAATGTGAGTTATTAATTTTTTTGTTTTGTAAATATTTAGAGACACTGAAGCCAAAGAAATATATCCCTTACTTGGTTTTCTACCAGTGGACCTTCCACATCATGCAAATTGTCAGCAGCTGTATTTAATGTAGTGGACGGTGCGCCGTTACTAGAATTATCTTCCGTTGGACCTGCAATTATTGTAGTCACGTACAGAGGCAATGAGAATACATGTGTTAAAATTATAATAATTGTTATTAGCATGCACTACGCAAACTTTTTTCTATGTAGCTACTTTCTTTCTTTTGAGAAAATCCAAAGAAGCGAAAATAGAGTTATCTTCGTGAACCTCCTGAAGTCAAAGTCACCGGAGACTTGTCCTTGTTCAGATTGTGCTTGATGTAAGCTGTCAGATCCGGCTTTTTGTCGCTATCACAGTCTACCTTTTCTGTTTGCTTCATTTTATGGTTAATTGACCTTTTTACCAAAAACCCTCGTCGCATATTTCGCAGTTGAAGAGAAATTTATTACAGACTGTCATCATTTATTTATTCCAGAAATCTCATTTATTACTTAAAAGCTTAGGATTTTTTAGTTGCGTATTTCAAAATGGGAATACGGTGTTCCAAAATGTAACCACTAGTTGTACTGTGATTTAATTTTACTTACCCAAAGGAATTGGTTTACATAATTTAAGGTGATGCTCCAAGCTAAAACTAGCAGGGCACTTGCTACAACTATGGTTTCTCCTGATTGTCCCTCGTTAACAGTGGCGGATCAGGGGCTTCTGTAATGAGATTCGGGTTTTTTACTTTAATAAATTAGGATCTTTTTTTATTTTCTATAGCATTTTGAATATTTTTTTGTGATTGTGGTAAAGTTACTGTGTTACTGTTCTTTTTAAATAAAGTCGCAGTCTTCTTATCATGCTCGATACATTTTCTAGCAGATTGATGTGATTGCATTTTTGCACATTGGTTTGCTTGTATTCCTGGTTCTTACTTAGGTAATTGGATTTTTCCCAGGATCTCAGGATGATTAAGGATAAGTACTTCTAAGTTTTGTAAGGGTGCATTTTTGCACCATTAGGCTGAAGATAGCTGAAGGTAGACTAATCAAATGATATAATAATTAAGTCGTTCTGAATTACTGCATAACATTGCTTTAAGTCATGAAATTCTAAGCAGAAGTAGACTCTAGTAAAAATGTAGGCAGGCTAAAAAATTGGCTAGGCAACGCCATTCCAAAATTTCTGCATAGGAAAGTAGAACAGACAGAAAATTTGTCTAGGATTAGAAGTAGGCTCTTTTGTGAGACGGAATTGTTAGTAGGCCAATTCATTTGCACAGCTTTGCACGTCAGGACATATTTTGCAGCCGTCGAGTCGAGTTCCTACACTCTGAGGCAGAGATGCGCAAAGGAAATAGCCTTCCTTCACGCCTTCGAAGGCAAAAATTCAGTAAAAATTTCCCCTTCAACATGTCGTAGAATGAAGCCCTCTAAAAAATCTGCCTTCCTTCACCCTTCCTTCCAAAATACATACACTCAGTTTTGCCTTCAGCCTTCTTCTAAAAATAGCCTTCCTTCAATTTTAAACTACAACCCGCTTAAAAACATTTTGTCCCAGTAGGATTCAGTGCAGTGAAGAGAGCGGGCACACATTGTCAGTTGTGAGTTCACGAATTGGCTGTATTGTTGCGCTGGCAGCTATACTTCGTTGCATATGCTATGCTTTCACATTATAGATATTTCGTGTACCTGGAAGCCTTCACGGCCTTAGAGGGCTAATATTTAGGAACCCTTCCTTTACAATCCTTCACTGCTGGTTTTTGTGAAGGCTTCCTTCAGCCTTCAGAAAAAAGTATCCACATCCTTCCATTCCTTCTGCAACGATAAGAAAGTTACCTTTCCGCCTTCAAGGAAGCCTTTTTGGAAGGCTAGCCTTCGAAGGCTGCGCATCTCTGCTCTGAGGTATATTTGCAAATTTTCACCATTTTTTCAGCTTTGTAGCTACGCTGCCGTCATCCACGGATCCACACTGTATTAGATCTGCAGAAGGCACTTCACCCCAAGGCTATAGAAGTTTAGCTATTCTTCTATAGCCTTGCTTCACCCCCAAATTTTGATAAAAAATAACACAATGTGGTAATACGTAATTTCAAACTTCAATAACAATTTTAGTGAGGTATTCTCAAATGGAAAGAATGTCAAATTTAATATTTCAGTACGAACGAGTATGAAAAATTCAAGGAAACATAATTGTTGCAGAAAAATGAAAAATTAGTGTGTTGTGTTTATAAGTAATAATAAAATTGTAATACCACCAGCAGCGTAGTTACAGCTAACAATAAGCCACCCAGGCCCGGGCTAAGGGTAAAAAAAATAAGGGTCTTGGTACAAAAAATCAACTGAGGTCCTCTGAACGTTTCCAAAAATTAACCAGTATCGCCTATAAATCTGAGGTAGCAAATCGCAGGTATTACTTACTTTTATCTGAAAATACGCTTTCAATTTGTATATCCAAATACTTAAAATAAGATTTTTTTAGACAATACCTCTCCTACACAGTGAAACAAATTTGGCAAATCTAGTTTAAAATGTGTTCCTGTTTTTTGGGCTCCACTGAAGACAATGCCGGAATCCAGATATTAAAAAAACTATGCACTGGTTAAATGCATGTTTATATAACAATCAAAACGTTCAACTGAACTCAAAATTCATTCAGGAAAAATCTTTACTTCTTTTCTAAAGCGGATTCTAAAATGCTGTCTATCGACTAAATATTCCTACTGTATTGGGTTTATCAAAACTAGGGTTCCCAGACGTCCCGGAATGCCCGGGACAGTCCCGGAATGACACTCTTTGTCCCGTGTCCCGGAAGGGTGTATTCCGGGACACGTAAATGTCCCGGAAACGTCAAGCTCAAAAAATTATGAAAATTATTAGATTTTTAGAGAAAAATAAAATATTTCCTTCCAGAGGAACTCGAATCAAACAAGAGCATCATGTTCCATCTTGATAAAACTAATAAAACCATAAAAATCATCGCTACGCGATAATTTGAGGCTTCGCGTAGGGTGGCGTCAGCCGCGACCGTCAAAGTAGGAAAAAGTTTCGTTTTTTTCGAAATTTCAGAATTGTTTTCAAAAAAACTATCGGGCCGATTTCAACCAAATAGACCCTTACGTTTTACATAAGCAATATTCGCAAAACGTTTCATTGAAATCGATTCAGTAGTTTTAGAGATAACAGTCATTTGACATAAATCCAAAATTTCAAGATTTTTTTTTGAAAAAACTATCGAGCCGATTTCAACGTCATATACAGTAGCTATTACTATTTACATAAGCAATATTCACAAAAAGTTTCATTGAAATCGATTCAGTAGTTTTAGAGATAACAATCATTTGACATAAAGTCCAAAATTTCAAGATTTTTTTTCGAAAAAACTATCCGGCCGATTTCAACCAAATACGAACTCAGCCTTACTTTTGATACAAGTAATGCCCATAAAATGTTTTATTGAAATAGGTTCAGCAGTTTTTGCGTAATCGTGAGGAGGCACACACGGACGTACGGACATACGGACAAGACTATTTTACTAGGGGGCTGACGCCACCCTAAAAACACGATTACAAGCGTAATAAGATCGTTTACGCTGTAGGAAACCCTTTGAATTGTCTCCTTATATTGCAGTAGCTGAGATTGCTTTTGCCGACAAAATGTAATGAACGTTGTAAACAATAATTAAATTAGTTATAATTTATTACTAAAAAATTAATCCTAATTGCATTTTAACGTATTGTTGGTACACTTTAATAAATTGGGTTGTCCGGGCTTCATTAATTGTCATTGCTAGTTCTAGTTCTCGCAAATGAAGTAGCAAAGAATGTGAAGGAAACTGAAGTAAGTATTTAGGTTTGACGTGTTATTGTTTAATCACAAAGTTCCTTCAAAATTAAATAACAATTAAATAATGCAGTTTTGAACAGTACACAATTTGCAAATATACATGTTGTACGTACTCATTTTTCAAGTGTTTTTTAGGGTGGCGTCAGCCTGCTACTAAAATAGCCATGTCCGTACGTCCGTGTGTCCTTCCGCATGATTACGCAAAAACCGGTTATCCGATTTCAATGAAATTTTTTGTGAACATTACTTGTGTCAAACGTAAGGCTAAGTTCGTAGTTGGTTGAAATCGGCCGGATAGTTTTTGAGAAAAAAATTATGGAAAATTTGAACTTCAAGTCAAATGACAGCTATCTCCAAAACTACTGAATGTATTTCAATGAAATTTTTTGTGAGTATTGCTTATGTATATAGTAATAGCTGTTGTTCATGTTGTTGAAATCGGCCTTGTAGTTTTTTCAAAAACAATTCTCGAAATTTTGAACTTCAAGTCAAATGACAGCTATCTCTAAAACTACTGAATCGATTTCAACGGTTTTTTGTGAATATTACTTATGTAAATCGGAATGCGTATTGCTTATATTTTTGATATTGGGCCGATAGTTTAAAAAAAAAATCTGAAATTTTGAAAAAAGATCAAAATTCATGCTACTTTGACGGCGGTGGCTGACGCCACCCTACGCTAGTGATGCCAATGGTCTGGTCTGATCCAGATTTTATGAAACTGGTCTGGTCCAAAGCACAGACCAGACCAGTGGTCTGATCCAGTCATTCGGACCAGACCAGACCAAAGACCATGGTCCGGACCATGGTCCAGAAAACCATTCAGAGCAATTGAATAATCACATTTTATCCAGTCAAATTTTTTTTATCCTCAGAAGCAGTGCTCGGACTGGGTACGGGTAATACTCGGGTAAATGGGTACGGGTACAGGTATGGGTACTACCCGGGTACAGAAGTTGCGTACTCGCAAGTACGCGGGTACTACCCGGGTACTCTTGATTTTAGACAATAAAGTGGGTACAGGTACGGGTACGGGTATGGGTACTCACTCAGTGGCAATCGGGTAGTACCCAATGGGTACGGGTATCACTATGTAAAATTCCTGTACCCGTGGTTGATGTACCCGAGTATTTTTGGGTACTTCAAAGATTCCATAATGGGATGGATTACTATGGCTAACAATAAAACCTACCAACCGTGGAGTTGCTTATTTCGTAGTATACAGATACTTGCGTTAGTGACAGAGCCAAGTGGCTTCGTCTCATTTATGATTACGTGGTAGTTGCAATCTAACGCTTCTAATAATTCATCCAAGGAATCTAATAAAGAAATAGAGTCAGTGAAATCATCTGTTTATCGACTTAAATAGTGAAGCTCATCAACGAAGAATTTCAAGAGGGAGGTTCTTGGGATTCAATTTAATTAGCTTCATTGGGAGCGTAACATTACAATTATTTGAAGACGTATTACGAGATAAGATCGAAATAAATATACATTTATTAGCAGATACATTTCTTAACGTTACAAGTACCCAGGGTTCCGCATTTGAAAACGCCAAGGCATTTTATGCAGGCAATTTGAGCATTTTCAATTCTGGGTATTTATGACATTTTTAGTATTTATTGAGGTGAATATTTATAACATTTTAGAATGAAAAATATCATTCCTTGCACGCAATATTTATATTTCAGTCCCTTTGATCAATCTTGATAATTTTGATGTTAAAAGAACTTGACAAACATCTGAACTTGGCGTTCAAAACTTCCATGGGGTTGCATTTTAGTCCTATTTTGCCTGCATCTTTCGAAAATCTCCGTCTCGGGCTTCATAAATGTGAGAGACAGTTAATGTTTGTTTTATAAAGCTGTAATATAAATTGAATATTCAATATTGCCTCCCACATTTATTTCCTGAAACCGCAATATTTGACTTGGAAAAATTATGACCAACTCAATTTTTTCGTATAACATTTTCTATACACAGAGTTCGATTAACCGGAAAAAATTTTTTCTTGTTCTCCAAGTTAAAAAGCAAGTTATGGAGAGTTTAGTATTAAAGAATCCGTCCCAATTCCAATAAGCGAGAACACATTTCATTTCATTCAGCAAGTTATTATTTAGGGGTAGTAGGATTTGAATTTCGTCAAAGTTTATTAAAAAAACCACAAAATGCCTTAAATAATTTTTTCAAAAAATTCAAATAGGAAGTCTTTAACGCCTAGGGAAAATTCCCAAAACCCCGGACACTTTTAATGGAGGTCAAAAAATTGACAAATTAAAAATTTTCAGCTGGGCAGGCTAATGTTGTCGGGGATTTTAAATCGGCCAAACTTCCAGTACCCGAGTAATACCCGGGTACACACAATATATACTCGGGTATGGGTACAGGTTTTGGGTACATTACGGGTACGGGTAAATTGTGGGTACAGGTACTACATTCTTTTTTCAGGTACGGGTACGGGTACTGAAATAATTTACCCGGGTACTCGGGTATGGGTACGGGTATAGGTACAGCATTTTGTAGTACCCGATATTCGGGTACGGGTATGGGTACGGGTACACGGTTTCTGTACCCAGTCCGAGCACTGCTCAGAAATGACATTTTTAATTTGTTCCACAGGATTTCGTTAACTCATAAATTTTTATTTTGCGTACTTTTGGGACCATGGTCCTGTGGTCTGGTCTGGTCTGGTCCTGAAGCTGGACCAATTGTATCTGGTCTGGTCCAAGTGTTAGACCAGACCGGACCAGACCATACAAGTCTAGGACCAGACCGGACCAGACCAATAACGGACCATTATTAATGGTCCGGACCAGACCATTGGCATCCCTACCCTACGCGAAGCCTCGAATTATCGCATAGCGATGATTTTTAACAATGAAATCTGACCAATCTTTGTGACCAATGTAAGGCTTAGTTCATATTTAGTTGAAATCAGCCGGATAGGTTTTGAGAAAAAAATTATTAAAATTTTGGACTTCAAGTCAAGTGAATGTTATCTCCAAAACTACTGAATGTACTTCAATGAATCCTTTTATGGATATTATTTGTGTCAAAAGTAAGGCTGAGTTCGTATTTGAATGAAATCGGCCGGATTGTTTTTGAGAAAAAAATTCTTGAAATTTTGGACTGCAAGTCAAATGACGGTTATATCCAAAACTATTGAATGTGTTTCAATGAATTTTTTTTGAGTTTTGCTAATGCAATTTGCAATGATTATTGCATATGTGATTGAAATAGGTCCGGTAGTTTTTTTTAAATCTGAAATTTTGAGCTTCACTTCAATTACAGCTATCTCTAAAACTGCGGAATCGATTTCAGTGAAATTTTTTGTGAATATTGCTTATGTAAATCGTAATGGTTATTGCCGTGGTTGAAATCGGTCCGATTGTTTTTTCGAAAACAATTCTCAAATTTCCAAAAAAAACTCATACTTTGACGGCGTTAGCTGACGATACTCTACGCGAAGCCTCAAATTATCGTGTAGCGATTATGTTTCTTTTTTGAACAAACCGGAAAACAAGAAAATGGTATAAGATGCCAAAAAGGCTGAAAATGTAAGTAGGAATCATGTAAATATTAAATTTAAAAAATATATGTTGTCCCTGAAATATAATTAAAAAACAATATTTTTATCAAACTAAATGCACTGGATTAAATATTTTATTTGACTTCCAACTCATTTGGCTAACCTTTTTAAATAGAGTTCCATTCGAGCAATAAGATATTTTACATTCCTACTATTTTGAGTTTGTATCTGCATAAGAAACATTTAAGTTGCCATTTAAGTTAATATAAGAACAAGATGATTGTGTGAGCATGAATGGTCTTCATTCCCAAAACAAACTTTCGTAAAGACATAGCTTAAAGATCTAAATATGTATTTTTCATCCTTTTCGGTATGCATTTCGTAGTACAGGAATAACTGCATTATCATTTTCCCAAGCAGGATAATCCAATGCATCAAAGAATTTTTCTGCATCTTGATTCTGGTTAAGCTGGACCTCTAAACCTTGTGGAATTTCGAAAACACAAATTGCTGGTAAAACAAAGTCAGTTACTAGTGTTGCCACTGCTTTTAAAACTCGACACATCCAGAACATGACCGTTGCAAAGAACGGAACCATGTGATTAAATAACCTCATTTTAAATTCAAAATATTAATACTTGCACTTTTACATATAGTTTAACGATGCATTAAAGAACGCTATTTTTGTTTAAAAAGGGACATGTTACGATTTGGGAACATCCAATAAGATTACACTTGTTGAGAGAATCTAATTTACAAGTAATTATAGGATTGGTATTAACGGTCAGTATGCTATGTAAACAAATTTACTTGATAAATGTTTAAAAGAAAAATCACTCGAAACTTAGGAGTTGTGGAAACTGCAAATTGCATTGGAAGATAAACCAATTGCAAGTGTGGAATCACAATATCCGTTTACGTAATTGTCCTAATAGCAGAACCTGTATGTCTACGTAATTTGAAACAAAAACGTTGCTATTATCATTTGTTAATGTGCTACGTAGCAACGTGCTTTATAAGTTTTTATAGATTCTTCTATAAGTTGTGGTGTATCTGCTTACATAAGGTGGATATAGCCTATACTAATATTAAAACAGTTAATGTATGTACAGAATTATGGTAGTCGTATTTACACTTTGCCGATATAACACTCGCTGAATTAAGGTTTGTTTCTATTTTGAAATCGTTTCGGAAATTACTGTTCAATCATTTGTTAATTCAGGATTGCTTTTGTCGAGTTGCATTTATGAACTGGATTTATGTTTGTTGTTCTTGGGTGTGGTTGTAGTCGTAGTTGCACTAGAAAGAGATTTACGACTTCGTTTTCTGGTGACGTTTGAGTTCTTTTTTGGTATTGGAGGAAAGGTCCCCTTTTTCGTTTTTAGGTGGTGTGTGAGTTTCTAAGCGTAAATTGTATTCACCTTTCAACTCATAGTAACCGTGCCAGTCTTTATCACTTATAATAGTTAATAAACACTTTTAAAGAGTTTAAATATAACTGGATGATCGTCGCTATTGGTGGATCCCTGACAGCGTAACAACGCGCTTTATAAGTTTTTAGACATTCTTCTATAAGTTATTATCTGCTTCTATAAGGTTGATATAGGGTATACTAATATTAAACCAGGTAATGTATGTTCAGTATTATGGGTGTCGTATCTACACTTTGCTGATATTAGACTCGCTGAATTAAGGTTTGGTTGTATTTTGAAATCGTTTTGAAAATTACTGTTTAATCATTTGTTTCTTCAGGAAAAATTGTTGTTGTTGTGTTGCATTTATGAATCGGACTTGTATAATAGGATTTCTGTTGTTTGTTCTTGGGTGTGGTTGTAATTGTAGTTCCACTAGAAGCGGATTAATGATTTGGTGTTCTGGTGGGGGTCAAGTTCGTTTTTCGGCATTGAAAGAAAGGTTTCCATATTCGTTTTTGGGTGAGATGTTAGTTTCGTTGTTCAGTTGGATTCACGTTTTAGCTCAAACCTGAAACCGTATTTGTATCACTCAGATTAGTTACTTTGTAAGAGCTTAAATATACCTGGGCGAGTGTTGCAATTGGTGGATCGCTCAAACCAAGTCAGCTTGTGGATAGGCGATTGTAGATTGAAGTATTAGTTGAATGATCAGGTGTTGTTTGAAATTGTAATCGTGGCACGTAGTTCGAAAAACAAATTGATTTTTGTTTACAGTCAACATGGTCCGGTAAGTTTATTTTTAAACAACATTAATTTGTCCCAATTAATATTATATCAAGATTAGGACGTGGTGCTTTGTCGGAGGCTTTATATTTTTTAGATGAAGACATTCCAGGAACACGTTCCCTTAACAATTTTTGGAGGCTCATCTGTTATTTTATTATTTTATTTCTCTATTATGACTTGTTTAGTTTTGCCTGCCTTTATTGATTGATTGTATAGAGAAAGTAGTGAACCTGTTGTAACTGATACCGAAGATGATTATTGGATTCAGGAAGTTTTGTCTGGCATCACACATCGAATTGACAAACAATATTAATCCAGCTGTTAGTAAATTGCGATGCTCGAAATTATTTGAGATTTCTATGGTGGAACATTGGAACCCAGAAAATCAGGAAATGTGAACATTGCCATAATGTCGTCGGAGTGTCGTGAAGTTCATTCTTGCTTGCAGCAACATTAAATAAACATTTGATTGATGCGAATAAAAATGACCGAGTGATTGCAGAGAAAGTGCTGGAGATCATGGATGTATATTATCCATGACTAGTGTGGATTCGGTAAGTGACATAAATAAATTTATTTGCGTATATGTTATCCACAGGTTCCTTTAATTTGAGAGAATTAAATTGTCTGTTTATGGACTCAAGTGGAACAACTGCGAAGACGCCATTAGATCTGGATGACTGGAGTGCAAACTTTGAAGACAAGGTAACGGAAACATTAATATTATGCACTGCTTACCATTTTTGACGTTCATTTTCCCCGTGTCTTTGCGTCCTAAATTATTACTTTAAACGTCGTGGGTGCTAAAGTTGATTCGGGGTGAATTATTGTCTCAGGAAATGGCGGAAGAATTTCAGATGTGCAGAAAGGGAAGCGAAAGTAAGTCAATTAGGACTGTCATATTCTAGCAAGCAGTTTTGTCAGCGTACGTTTATCATAGGAACTTTATAGACGCTAATCATCAGACAGTTTTTGATTCTCAATTCGTTTAAAAATGTTTAAGAATTCAGATCTGTCCAGAATGTTCTGATAATTTTGGTTTATGATCCAACAGCACGAATAATACACAGGATTGTTGTGGCCATGCTTGAACTAACAAACACATTAGGAAAACTACCCCCGGGATGGACTCTGCTTGCAATGTTACAATCGTACATCCGAAGATGTGACTGAGCCCAATCCAACTACCGATGAATCTGGACGGAAATTTGAAGAAAACAAGGATCCGCTGGCAGGAGCGAGAATTGTGGCAACCTTAAAGACAGACGAACTGAAAACTACCTGTTAAAATTTCACATACTCCGGCTAAGACATCTTGGCATCACAATTACAAGTAATGTTAAATCAATTATAAGGAAATATCTTTTGTATAAGATTAAGCGAGATCAGTCTACATTATACAAGGGATCATCATGTTATATTTTTGGGCTCCGACGGACCGGAGAGCGTGTTTGCAAGGAGGCGCCTAATTGTCTTTATGAAGTGTTATAAAATCTGAACGCATGTTCTTGACCATATTATGATTTTAAATGTCTATTTAACGCTGTTTTCGAATTACATCTGGAACTGAATTAAAGCATTTTAGGCGACATTGTTTTAAAATAATCCCCTGTAACAAAATTTGACATTTTTATCTGAGACTATGTTTAAATTTTCTCCTGACATAAATTTTTATTCTCCCGAAACTAATGTCTGTGTATGCAAAATATTGACTATTAAAATTTGAACTGTGCAAAGTTTGGAGTTGATAATTTTTAAGATTTGCTTTTTTTTGATTTTCAATTCATTAAATTGGTATTCAAACTGGATTTGAGTTGTTCTGAGTACAGTTGTCATTTTGGGAAGTTAGCAGGAGTTTTGGAACTCGAAAGTAAAAGACCTATTTTTAATACTGTCGTATAAACGTAAATAATGTACTTCATGTGTACATGATTTGGGATTGGTTATTTTTAGTTATGGTGAGTCAGAGACGATTCTATAGAAAGACGGGTATGGACTAAGAGTATCCAAATACTGGACAGTATTTTGATTTGCGATTTTACAATGGACAAGGAAACTTTGAAATGGTTTGCGGTTTCCGTAGGAGCTTGCAGCCAATTGTTCTCAGCGTACGTACGAATGAGGGTGGCAAAGTTAAATGTATCAACATTTCTTGAACCACGTTAGGAACGTGAGTGCGAATCGTCCCAAAAGCTTGCAACCTGTTAAGAAGTATGGTGCGGGAAGGTTCGGGAAAGTTGTGGAGGTGTTGAATGGGGTTCAGCCCAATGATTATAATTTCTAACAAAATCTTTTGACAAATAACATAAGTAATATTAACCTAGCCGAGCGTTTTTTTAGAACACGGAAATTTTGGGTTTCCTATTACCCATGCAGGATTTCCAGTGCAAGACAAAACTCAGTTCCGTCTGGTTTCAAAAGGTCTGGAAATTCCTGGCGTATTTTCAGATTTAACGCCTTGTGGACCCAATAAATCATGGTCCAATGTGAATATGGATTTTAGCGCTGTACAAACAATATCACAAAGCCGCCAGCCACAAGCATAAACGACCCCGTCGAATTGTATTATGACCAGACAAATTTGTAGGTAACTGATAAAATCAAATATAATTTCCAATAATTTCTACGTATATTTCAACTATTGACATAAAGGATACCACGTCAATGTTCATGGAATACAAATTATGTACAAAACTGTTTATACCCAATATTTCAGGAACACAAAATGAATGAAATACGGTCGGTCGAAATCAAATTTACATTGAAATGTATTCCACCCTTACATGGATAATCATAATGTATAATAATAATTTGCCACTAAAATACCAAGCGTCTCTTCATCGATAGGTGGGTAGAATTACCCATTGGAAATAAACACCTGCAAAGCGTGGAATTCTTCTAAATCCTGGCAACCACCGCCACCAATCGGAGTTACAAGATTTTTGTTTTTTGGATATACTATAACCCAATCTCCGGTTGTTCGATTTTGTGTAACTTAGTGTAGTTAATCTGAGAAAAACTTTCAGAGGCCTTACAGTTTGACTGAATTGGTGAACTCTATTAGGAGTTACCGAGGATTTTTACAAAATTATTAATCCGTTATTGAACTCTGTCCACACTTGATACACATATTCTCCAGGGGAAGAGATAGTATTTATTTATTTCACTGACACTTCAGCAGTGCTTCACTAAAGGCACATTCATATTTAATAGTATTACATTTAAGTATTTATATTGTGCAAGTGATTATGAGTTATGTTATAAGATCCTTTATGAGCACATATAATTGTTTCTTCCAAAAATGCATTCCTTATTTCAAGTCGCTTTCGAAAATCGTCAAAAATTGTAGTTATCGTGCCACGTGCCCCAATCAGCGATCCAACGACTTCAATTGTTTTCATACCATCTTTACGTTGAAAATATGGAATACAAGGTTCATAAATAGGTTTTTTCTCTTGATCAACATCATTAGTGTGGTGATCACCCTGTTCCCATCTTATTGTTTGATCTACAATTAAACCTGTCTTATTCCACTCTTCTTGTTGATTCATTTGTTTCCAAACAGTGAACCTCTTCTGCAACTACATAATTTTCTTTCTTTCGAATTGCAATTGTGATTAATGTTCGGATCTGGTTATGCCTATTATTTCTCAAAACGTCGACAAGAATATGAGGTAGGGATTCTTTTTAATTTATACGAATTACCCTCTCATGGGTTATGGAAGAATTTTTAAAGGGCAAAAGTATTTCTTACGTGACAGAAGATAAATTGTCATGGAACGAACTTAAACCAGGGGCTTGGTTAAGATGATGGCCCAGGGAGAGCGCAATGGTACGATGAATGAATTGTTTCACAGTACTTACACTTAATTCATTACAAAAATAAATTCCAGAATGTTTGTGGGTCAAATTATCTATGATAAATATTTATCAATAAAATGTAAGGTTTTTGTTTAACTTTTGAGATTTTGAACAAAATGTTGTTAAGCATGTATCGTTGTTTAAATCGCTACCACTGATAAATGAAACCTAACTTCCTCTATTAGATATTATTCGGAAGATCTTTATCAGTTTATATTCAAACATAATGTCCTCTCTAATAGAATGTAGCCTCTCTTGTAAGGAGAGAAATTAAAATTGTAGTAAACGGGAGGACTCCCAGTGACTAATCGAAAATGTTCCACCCGCCAACGCACCAATTATAGACTCTTTATTTGTTTGAATTGTTTGAGTGCCATTGGGTGGTTACAGGTTACAGCAATATGGGTTGTCGGAGCCAAGACCAATATGGTTGCAAATAGTGTTTCTTGTCAATTGCAAGTTAACCGCAATTACTAATTGAACTTGCAAGTTCGGTTCAATTCCGGTTTATTTTACACTAGGGAATTTCTATTGTCGGTGCAAGTGCAATTTCTATTTACTTGAATTGCAATTACAGAAGCATTAAATACTCGCAATTACCGGTTAAGGACAACTGAAATGGCAAGAAATTGAATTGCAATTACAAGTGCTTTCACTGTAAAAGTAGAAATTTAAAAAATACTTGTCAAGTTAATTACAACTTGCTACCGTTTCGAATTTGAGAGAAAAATTCCACAAAATGCCCCAACAAGTCATTCTTCTAAAAACCAATGTACACAATAATCACGAGTTATGTCTCAACAAGTGTAATTACTGTACTGACTACAATTTTGTCGGTGAGGAGGCAAATTGATCTAAGTGAATTTTTGATCATCTTATCGAGCATTTTATCGATCACATTATCGAACATTTTGAGGATTGTAAAGATATGTTGAAGGATGAAATTTTACAATATGTTTGCCTTGGAAGACTTAAACGAAGGCTATTTCGTTTGTGCATCTCTGTTTTATTATGCATTGCATCTAAATCATTTTATTTAATACACTTTGTTCAATTTAGTGAAACAGAATGTATATCATTTTACTACCAATCAAAAATACACAGTACATTTTGCTTCTTCGCCGAAGATTTATACTGTATATCAGTGGCAAATTGCACTTGCAATTGTATTTATCGGTTAAATGTTTTTGCTTACCAACAGCAAGTAAGTTATTTACTAATTGTAAGTTCAACTTCGGTTATGCGGATGATTTAATTGCTGCATTTTAGTAAGTACCAGTTACGGCGTTACTGGAACTTGCATTATCAATTATAATATTATAATATATATTAATTGAACTTGCCATTACAATTATAGTAATTGCAAGTTCGGTTATTTCCAATACTTGCACCTACAGAAACACTTGTTGCAAAATGAATTAATTCTACACATTGAAACAAATTTGGCAAATCTACTTTAAAATGCGTTCCTGTTTTTTGGGCTCCACTGAAGACAATGCCGGATTCCAGATATTAAAAAAACTACGGGACTACTGGTTAAATATATATTTATATAACGAACAAAACGTTCAACTGGACTCAAAATTCCGTCAGGAAAAATCTTTACTACTTTTCTAAAGCGGCTTCCAAAATGCTATCTATCAACTAAATATTCCTCCTCTATTGGGTTCATCAAAACGCCTTTTCTAATTTTTCTTCTACTACTACTCGGCAAACCGGGGTGGTACATAAACTCAACGCCTGTGATTGGCTCAATTGCAAAGCCACTAGGGGCGAAGGGATTGGTGACATATTGGAATTAATCAGTAAAGTTTTTCTCACACTAACAAGCAAGCACTTGAAGTTGTGTTACAAGTTGTCGTCTTCATGGTTTTGATCAACTCTGTTATTATACTTCACCTGCAATCTCGTATTGACCCCTTTATTTTTGGGATCAAATTTTGACATTTTAATGCGACATCCAAATTGAAAATTTTATATGGCAATTAACATTAAAAAATTTATATGTCAAAACAACTAGGTTTACTACACTCATCCTTATCATCATGGAAATTAGCAATCCATAAGTTCTGAACATGTCCTAAAAGGTCTACTATGGTTGGAAAAAGGGATCCTCGGTTCAATTAAATCAATAAAAGTGTTCGCCAGGACTACCTGTATCACCGCCAAAGATTTAGTAGTGTTAAACACAGTATACTTGTGTTTATGGCACGCAATGACCCGTAATTTGTAAGAACTAATTCTTTGGACTAATATGGGTCAGTATTGGTCGGGACTTTTCCCAAGACCTAAGTGAATCATGATATATAGACCAGAATTATGTACATGCTCTTATATAGTCCATTATTGGTCGTACTCATTTCCATGGACTAATATATGGTCAACTATTGACCAAAACTATTTCTATGACCTAACCTTGACAATTACTGGTTATATTCATTTCCATGGCATGTTATTGATCATAACCATTTCCAATGGTCAATATATGACCCTTCATTGGTAAGAACTAATTCTATGGAATAACATGGGTCAGTATTGGTCAGAACTAGTTCCATGGACTAAAACGGACCAAAATAGATCAGAACAATTTCCATATATTCATATACTTATATGATCCATTATTGGCCAGAACAATTTCCATGACCTAATGTTGTTCATTATTGATCATACCAATTTCCAAAGCCTAGCATGACCAGTTATTGGTCAGAACTGGTTTTCTAACGTAATATCAACTGACTGTAGTTTTTCATATAAAATATTATTGTTTTTATATCTTTAAGTTTTTGAGCGATCTAATATGGCTTTCAAGCATTTCTGAATAGTCAACTATGAACTATAATTTGTGGGTTCATGGTGGCCAAGAAGTCGGAGGAAGAGACCATGGATGCTGCGGTTGTGTCAAAGCAGAAGAGACCCCTGAGTTTGAACATTGTTGGGATCTCCAATCTTGCGGATCACACTGGGACTTTAGAAAATCAGGATGAATCAGCAGAGAAGCATGAGCGGATTGCTAATCGTAAGTATACCCAGCAAATCTGAACTAATCCTTGAGGATCCTTTTAAGGTTTTTGAAGAGAACAGTACTGAATTTATTGATGGAACTAAGTTTGGATTACATGTATTTTGCCTCGGGTTAAGTTGAAAACGCTAAAATCTACACTAAAGTCTACTGGCTTAACACGTTCATAGCACTGACCTTTAATTTAACCTACAGGCAATTGAATGTTGTACGTAAGTAATTATTTGTAACTTCTAGGAATTATTTTCTACAACTATTACAGATAATTTTGCAAGTTTTGAAATCCTGCTTTTGGAACTATACATTGAGTAATATATTTCGAACAAAACTACATGTTTTTGTAAATAGGTTGTTAATAATACAAGAATATAAAATATGTATTTTAACATCAATATTAATACAATCTACGCGTCTTAAATGATCTTGAAATTAAACTGAGACGTTTTCGTTGTTGAAGTTATCATGAAAAAGAACACTTGTGGTGCCGTCATCTTCATAAGAAACAGTGACACGGGTATTTAAATTTGGACTCTGAGGAGTTTCAGTCTTCTTGGGAAGCATGTAGTTTATTTTTAGGATACAGAAATCATCATCTTCGGTAGTAGTTTTAGTTCGACTCTGAGATGTAGGATCAAAATAGGATTTGTTTTAGTTCTTTAGAAGTACCAAAAAGCATGCAGTAGTTGTGGAATTAAGTTAGTTATTAATTTTTTTGTTTTGTAAATATTTAGAGACACTGAAGCCAAAGAAATATATCCCTTACTTGATTTTCTATCAGTGGACCTCCCACAACATGCAAACGGTCAGCAGCTGTATTTAAAGCTGTGGACGATGCGCCGTTACCCGAATTTTGTTCCGTTGAACCTGCAATTATTGTAGCCACGTACAGAGACAATGAGAATGCATGTGCTAAAATTATTATAAAAATCACAATGCCTAAAATCCAAAGACACGAAAATATCATTAACTTCGAGAACCTCCGGAAGTCGAAGTCACCGGAGTCTTGTCCTTGTTCTGAATGTGCTTGATGTAAGCTGTCAGATCGGTTTTGTCCCTATCACAGTCTACCTTGTGTGTTTTCTTCATTTTATGGGCCTTTTGCATGTGTCTGGATAATTGACCTTTCAGCCAAAAGCCCTCTTCGCATATTTCGCAGTTGAAGAGGAATCCACTGTAGACTGTTATCATTTCAGAAATCTCATTTGTTACTTAAAAGCTTAAGTGGCGTATTTCAGAATGGGACTGCAGTGATCCAAAGTGTAACTAGTAGTTAGTCATTGATTTAATTTTACTTACCCAAATGAATTGGTTCATGTAATTTGAGGTGATGCTCCAAGCTGAAACTAGCAGGGCACTTGCTACAAGTAAATGGTCTCTCCCGATTGTCCCTCGTTGGCAGTGGCGGATCAGGGGCTACTGTAGTGTGAATCGAATGTTTTACTTTATTGAATTAGGACTTAGGACCTTCTTTATTTTCTATAGCATTTTGACTATTTTTTGTGAATGTCATAAAGTTGCTCTGTTACCGTTCTTATTAAATAAAGTCACAGTCTTCATCTCAAGCTCGATAGATTTTCCAGCAGACTCAGGGGAATTCATTTGTGATGAGCATTGGTTTGCTTTCATTCCAGGTACTTCGGTATTTGAATTTTCCCCAGCAACTCCTCTTGTGGAAATTTTTGTTGGAACTCCAGAAGTAAAACTCACTTCAGCCTTTCTTCTGTTGGATTTCCTTACAAATCGTTCAGGATTCTCTCCAGCGTTCCCTGCCCTGGAATTCGTTTTCAACCCTCCAGAATTTGATTTCTCTCCAGCTTGTCCTGCACTTACATTCTTTTTAAATCCTCCAGAAGTTAAACTCTCCCCAGCTCTCATTACCCGGTGATTCTTTATAAATCCTCCAGAATTTGAACCCTCTCTAGATCTTCCAGCAGTGGGGGTTTTGAATGATCCTCTGGAACTTAAACTATGCCCACCCCGCTCCGAAGTTAGGAGTATCTTGGCCACTCTCGGTTCAGTTCTGGCATGATCATTGATAATATTCCCACTGAGAATGTCACCTACGTCCACTATTTCCAAATCCACATTCGGACTGGGATCTCTAACAGAATTTTGATCTTCATCCTGTCCGTCATTCCCGTCAGCCTTTCTTTCTATACACAAGCCTCTTCTCCCAGAATGTCCCACACATTGTTTGCAAGGGTTGTTGTGGTACGAGCCGTGGTTGAAGCAACTCCTACATTTGACATGCCCGCATTCGTCTTGCAAAGGATTGCAGTTCCTTTCATCCCAATGTCGCTCACATTCCGCACAAACTTCAATTCCTGTTGGATTAACAAAGTCCATCAATTATTGTCATCAATCTTGCCATAAACATAGGTGATAATTGGAACTTTCCTTATATCCCTTTTTACCATATAACTTAAAAGCGATCACCAATGAAATCTGCACTAACATTATTTTGGATACTGCTTTGGCCACACAGATCCAAAGCACCCCGGATTTTTTTGTAATAACTTTGTATTTCATAAAAATTGAAGTGACAACAAACATTACCCAGACGAATCATGCCAGTGATCTTTAAAGCAGTTGTGAACCTTTCCTTGGGAATGTGATAGAACATTCCTCCAGAATATCTTCCCTCATGGTCAGTAGTCTGATGGTTAACTAGGTCATTTTCGGAGTCATAGTGATCCATACTGAGTTATCCTTCTTATAACTTCTGGAGTCCCTGGAAACTATTGGACTTCTGGATGGTGGGATTTCTATTGATATGAGCAATCATGAAATAAAATATTCAATGATGGATTGACATTAGCAGCGGCGTATATTTTTAATACTGGTACTATAGGATCCTATAGTTATGGGATAATTAAAATTTTTATAGCGTGGGAATGTACGGGGGACTAGGAATTGGTGGGGGAATTATAAGGGAAGAAGAGAAGATTAAAATTTTTTTCCAAAGTTCCCTCCTAACTTTTCCTGGAGAATGTTTTTATACTTTTGTCTTGGAGGCTTATGAGAACCTTTCTGTAAATTCTGTGCTCTTTCGGAAGGTGATATTTTATTATGTTCCTTCCCCTTCAGATGATGTTCAGTGCTTGTGGTTTAATGGGGACTTCGCTTGGGACAAGAAACCTCCTTTGGTTGGACTGAGACTGCAATACTGCATGCATATAAAGCTTACAGTTATTTGAAGTTAGTACCCTCGTGGTATGAGACCAACCGAAACCTGAGCAAAACGAAACTCTTGTAAAAATATGCACTTATACCGGCAAAAATTAACAATTAAGTCTTTTTTTTTTGGAATATTTCGAAAAATCATTGCCTGACTTAAGAAAATACGGCTAGATTTTACAATCCCGGCCGTTTCCCCTTTTTCCATCTTTTTCCACGTTGTCCACCTTTTTCCACTTTAAATTTCAAAATTCCCGCCGCACATTCGCCGTATTATTTGGCCAAACTAATGGCCAAAGGTCACAACTTACTTTTGATACTACGGATAGGTGAATAACTAAATTATAATTAATTAGGGTACTGATGGTGGATTGACATCCCTTCGAAATCTTATTACTTTCAATTTGTACTAGGTTCGATTAAGAATGGAAAAGATTGATCACATCCAGGTTAACATTTTGGTTGATAACACCACTCGCCAATTTTATTTTACACAGGTCCGAACTCCTTTAACCATCAACCCTTTGTTGAATTTAGCGCTCAAATGTGCAAATATTGCAAGCTGAAAATTTAAATCGTAAGTACTTTTTAAAACAATTGTAACTTTTCACAGTGCAAGTATTTACTTGTAATTGCAATTGAATCTTTTGCAATTTTGGCTGTAACTGGTAATTGCAAGTATTTAATTCTGTTGTGAATGTAAATAATATATATAATAACTACAATGTTTGTCCACCTCGATTAATTTTTTGTGAATGTATTTAGGAGGTCAAATGCTATCGAGTACCGTGTACAAATGCGAAAACAAAACATTCATTTATTTCTATCTCTCCCTTGTTGTCTGGAGGAAGGACAGAAGGAAGTCTTCCTATTATTGAAAACAATGTGGCAGGAGAAACTTGAGCGTTCAAATATTTGCTTAAGTCTCTCACTCTCTTTTCTAATTTACAGTGTTCTGAAAGAACGAGCATTTTCATCCGAAGTTAAAATTAAACAGCAAGCTTGGAATTGCTTAATTAGCTACTGCCAATATCCAAGTTTAGTCCGGATTAGAGGTCGGATTCGGGCTTGACTTCAAGCCCGAACCCGGAGGAAACCCGAACAAATAGTTACTGTATTACCCCGACCCGGCCCGCCAACGGGCTAAATATTCGATATTCAACCCGGCCCGTTTTATTCACTTCACATTTTGTGAAGCCCGAACCCGGTCTCTAAAATGTTTTACAACTCGAACCCGCTAAAACCCCAATCTTTAAATGGTTTTAAAACCCGATGAAAACCCGGCTTTTTAGCAACAATTGAATCCGCCGTGAAGCCTTTATTTACATATTCTTTTATATTTACATAGTTTCCATCCCCACTCATCACATTCAATAAACGTGCACTAACGGGGCAAAACTTCTTATTGGCTCTGAAAATTTTTGAAGATAAACTATCAAGCTTAAGGGATCGTTTCAAAATGTTTAATGTGTACGTATTAAATACAGTAAACGATTATTTAGATTTAGCATGAATATGTGTACATGAAAGCAATGCTTGAACTCTACGCAACGTCAAATATGCATGTCACGTATCTGTGCTAAATTCTATTCTGGTAGAATTTTCGGGTCATTTTTAATTTCTGACCCGCCCGAAAC
Source organism: Allacma fusca (assembly GCA_947179485.1). Taxonomy (NCBI): domain Eukaryota; kingdom Metazoa; phylum Arthropoda; class Collembola; order Symphypleona; family Sminthuridae; genus Allacma; species Allacma fusca. Next base: position 49,224,854 of record OX359245.1, read on the forward strand.
CCGAACTGAAAAATAAATGCAGGCCCAAGCCCGATCTCAACCCGGTTTCATTGTTTTAGTGCAGCCCGAACCCGGCCAAAAGCCCGCTTCCGGGTCCCACATCTAAGTTCAACTTTGGTTATTTACACCAAGTCCCAGATACAACATTACTGGTGCTTGCATTGCATTATCAGTTATAGTTAAAATTGCACTTACAATTTGGTTTTTTTTTTGTGATTTTGAGTTCCAAAAGAACCCTAGTTATCGTGAGTTGTTTTGAAGTGACATGACGATTCCCACATCCCACTCGTCCTTATAATTATGTTAGTGTAAGCATTATATTTAGAAGATATAGGGGAATGTAATGCGCCTTCTAGGGTAGGGAAATATCTAAGTAGGCTGTCGATTACGTAAAGGCTAGCAGCCCATATGGGATTATAGGCGGGCTAATTGTCGCCACCAGCCTTCTGGGATAAGGGCATACATTTTAATTTGAAATTCTGGGCCGATAATGGGTGCGGGACTCAGAAGATTTTAATATTATAGTCAGGTTATAGGCTATGCTAATACAACAGTCCCCAAGACGGTCAAAATTTTGTATGTATATGTTCGCATTAAAACAAGTAATTTACATATAGATTTACTAATCGCAAAATGACTTACTCAAGTGCAATTTTGTCGTTATGTTTTCAACTAAAACTGCATTTAATACAACACTTTGCTGCTTTATACCCACATCATGTAATTACATAAAATAGCTTATAAATACATGTTGTTGACATATGTACGATACTAATCATCTTACATAAGCATCAGAGGGATTTTCACATATTTTTTAAATGCACAACTGCGATTTTTTCGTCAGCCCATGTTCAAATCCTGGAAGTTTACAGGGACCGATGTATCATGGAGGCTTGATGTCATGGCAAATTCAGTAATTTGTTTGCCGCAAGATCAAAAAGCGACTGCTTCCAATGCACTTGGAGAGAGAAATGTTGAAAATTCGAGGAAATGTATCGTGTCTTTTATTCCGAAGACGTCCCTGATAAAATCTAATCTTTTAGGTAGGAATGGACAGGGTCATTTTGGAGCTCGTATTATTAAGCAGCGAGAAATTTCACGCTTAACAAATAAAAGCGACGTGAATATCGGAGAAACAAATATTTCCTCCTATACGAACCATAGTGAAGTAAATGGGATGGGAGCAAAAAATGTAAAACCGGGTCACCAAAAACAATGGCTCCCTACTCTATGCACAACGAGCTTAAAAATACGAGAGGTCTATTAAGAAGCTTTTAATTCTAATCCTGTCAGTGAGATACAAACGCTGTTAGGCTCGAATTGACTGTGGTGAGCCAGCTGTTGGTTCATTTTTTTTTCTTGTCTGTTGAACAATGCAAGGAAGACAAACTTGAAGGATTGGTGGAATCTATTAAAAAAGTCAAATTAAAAATTACTTGTAATGAAATATGATTATGGGATACGTAATGTTCACTGTCGGCCATATACATAGCACTATGGCGAAAATGTTATTAATTCAGAATTATTACAGGATTTAATTAAATTGGCTAAGGTTTACACCCAAGTAAAACTTTTATGTAGTATATATTACGTAGTTCGTATTTCAAGGGGCGGTTCAGTGATAACGGTAGTCAATCCAGGATTTACCAGGGAATAGGAGAGCCACAAGTTCACGGGAAAATTTTTATACGAATTACCCTCTCATTTGTTATGGGAGAATTTTTCAAGGGGCAATACAATTTCTTGCTGGACAGAAGATAATTTCTAATGGAACGAACTTCAACCAGGGGCCTGGTTAAGATGATGGCCCAAGGGAAGCGGAATGGTAGAATGAATCAACCAAAGCCTTGACAGGAATCGCAAATAATTTATAACAAAAAATTAATTCCCGAATATTTGTAAGCCAACGTATCCATGACAAATTTTTATGAATAAAATGTGATAGAAGGTTGCCTTTTGTAAGGAGGGAAATTAAAATTTTGGCAAACGGGAGGACTCCCATTGACTCATCAAAAAAGTTTTACCCGTAAACGCATTAATTTTTAAACCCCGCATTTATTTGAATTGTTTGAGTACCATCGAGTGGCTAACGACGAATATGGTTGTATAATTAAAGATTCCTCCTTTGAAACTGAATTTAAGAAGAAAAATGACTCCGCTGACAATTGAAATTGTTGTTAATACAAATAAATATTTTTTTTGCGGTTCATAGAATATTCTAAGGGTCATAAGAACTACGAGGACATTGGTGGCTAGACCACCCCTAATAAATTTGTTTTTCGAAATTAGTTAGAAATAAAGTTAGATCCAGGAACATTTTAGTCACACTAGTCAAGTCAAGGCGGGGTGTTAAAAATACTCACTTTCCCGGTGTTTTAGTGGATGCTTTTTATTTTATTTTTCAAAATGTGTTTCATCCCGTTATACTAAAAGCCCTCCCTGAAGCTCTAAGGACGTTGACCAAAGTCAATGTTTGCTTTCAAAAAATCCTCTGGTTAAGGTGAATCCTCCTTCTATAAAAAAAATCAGAATGTTATACCTATAGTTAATTCGAACGGAAATCATTTCTACTGTTATAAACTGTCTACAAAGTACAAATTATAATCTTAGGATCTATGTAAATTTGTGAAACAGGATTGAAATATGACTTCTTACTTTAACTTTCAAACAAAGCGTAGATGGTGTATTCTGATTTGAGTGCCGCATTTGAGTGCTAAATTTTTGAATTGAGAACAAAATATAAATGGCTAGCTGCTCGCCATTACATTAGCTAAACTCAATGTTCGGAATTATTTTTTTGACTGGCAGAGGTCGAGGTGCTCCATGGAATAAGAAAATTTCACAAAAACCATCCTTTCCATATCTTTCTCATGTGCTTCTTCCTCAAGTTTAATTTCTCCAATCGGGTCCTCCAGTCTTATAGGCAGTGTGCAGAGTTCTCAACGTTCCGAGGTTTCCCAGCTCATTGGGGAGCCAGTACAATTTTCTACAAAAATTCTACACAAATCAATTGCACAAATCATACGTAAGAACATTACCATGACAAATCAATGACAAAAAACAAGATAAAGTGGTCTGCATTGCTCAAGTATAGTTACTAAAAATCATTAATTTTTAATACATGTACTGAATTGTTCTGCACTTTTATTTTTATAATAATATCATTAACCCATTTGATTTTTTCGGTAACATCTCTATGCTTATTCTCAACGTGTGAAATTATTTCCTAAACTGCATATTCAACCAGTGGAATTCACACGAATTTGAGAAAATTAAGTGATAAATTTCGAGATTTTATTCGGGTTAACGATCCGGGCAAATGTTAGAAATCGCAATACTACCGTCATTATCTTCAAAATTGATTGTGACCAAAATATGTGTAAAGCTTACTTAATACTTTTATTTTTCTAAATTTGTCTTCAGCTTCTGAATAATTCAGCATACTTGAGTGTCGTTACAATAATTATATAAAGCACAATACTCTCCATTGTAGTATTACTAATATCTGCAAATTTTAATGGGGCATGCATCCTTGTACCTCAATCCAGGAGACTGTTGACGTTTCAGAAGCCCTGCTTGTATACCCAGGCATGCCAAACACTTGAAATTATCTGAAACGACAGAGAAAGTAATTAGCCCACAACTTTAATGTCCCAATCAAAACATCCGTGTGTATGTATGCATTGACATTTGAAGCGGATAGCGGGTAATTATTCTCTCCCTCCCAATCAGGACACACAATCATTCGACAACTATAACAATCCGTTTGCAAATATTTCAATAACGTTCGTATAATTGTAACTGTGTTTACAGTTGAGACAGTATTTACTCTTGTATATTCCTGGAATCAACAATTTTGAATTTGATCCTCACCAGGCCTCCCGAGGAATTTTAACTCACAAACAATTTTACTCTCAAATGGTTGTTCGTACAATTAAAGTTATTTTATCAGACTCCCAACCACACAGTGCCTGTGACGCAAATTAATTCCAACCCGTCGGAAATTTAAAGCCCCAATCGTAATAATATACCCTGAATAAAGCATGTTTAAGAAATCAATTCATACTGGCCCCAATTCTTTTGTTTTCCTATTTTAAGACCAGTTTTATGTCAACAGCGCCTGCTAAAAATTTGTGTGCATTAATATTTGTACGTTGAAGCTTGACTTGTGAGTTTTGACATTTACTGGGATTTGGCTGCGTGTTATCAGAATTAAGCGGACCAATTGTCTCTGGGGAAACTTTGGGAGAAACATTTAACTGAACACTAGAACTTGAGTTCTTCTGTTTACAATTTCATACCCGGGCCTTAAAAACCAAGGGAGATAATCCCTGTAAAATGTGGAAAATTTCAGGAAATTATCCTCGGACATTCCAAATCACTAAAAAATTAACCACCACAAGTTTTTACCCTCTCAAGATTTTAGAGGAATTTGATTACCTAAGTCCATGGCACTGGCCCTATTTGAAAGTACAGTGTGACAAATATGGCTAAAAATAAGGTTTTGGGGCCAGAGGGATTTAAACTTGACATATTTTAGATATGTATGTAAATATATGTATTTATATATATATATATATATAAACTATATGGGTATATACACCAGACGCTCCACTGGAAGAAACCCTTTCATATCCAAACACGAGAGGCTCTCCTTCACTTGCACCATCTTTCCTGCCGCCCTCAAATTTGAACCGTGTCCTCAGGTGCAATTGCAAATCTTGTGCACTGCTCAAATATCGCCCTCTCTACGGTGCCTGAATTAGGGCATGCGATATAAGTGCATATTTCTGCAACGGTCTCCGTTCTACCCAAAATTTGTGCAAAATTTTTATGCACATAATTACCCCAAAAAATTGCATCCCAACCATATTCCCCCCTTTTTTAGTCCTAGTTTCTCCCCTGACCTACGGTCCCGTCCCAGCCAAAACTCCGAAGGAAATTTTTCAGCCCCAAAAACAAGTTGAACTACTAGGAGTCCGTTTGGATGGAGGACTACAACCGTCATGGGAATCTTCCCTCCGAGATCCTCCCAAAGTGATTTTGGTACACTTTTAAATGCGTCGACCTGACGCACTGCAAAATATTTTCAATTTTTGGAAGAAGCCGTCTCTAGAGGCAACTCTACCGACACTAGCTTCTATTTACTTACAAATTTGAAGGATTTCAAAAATGACAGCTCCTAAATTTTAATCACTTAAAGTTACAATCCTTCTCAATTACATCACCAGTGAACTCCTCTTATAAAGGATCTCCTCCAAAGAGCCCTCCTACTTTTGAGTCTCCTCAGTAGCAAAATTATTAGAACACATTCCCGTGTTTAACCCAGTGTTAATTTCTCCATTCGGTTAGAACATTGTGATTCTAATTCTCAAATTTCAAGGATATTAGGCACCCTCTCATAACCCGAGTGGACTGTAAAAACAATTGTCAATGATATCACAAAAGGGTTATTGGAGTGTTGAAAAGAAATAAACGCCAAGTTTGACAAGCATTGGTGAACAACTGGCAATTTTCTCCTCACTTTTAATTACATCCATTGTGACATTATAAAATTGGAGTAATTAACCCTATTGACATGAGTGCTTCGCATACAATCAGCCCCCCGTCATATCCCCTGTCCAAGCTCAAGAAATTGACGTCAGTGATAATGACCCCTGTGACGTGAATGCCTTGACTATACTCTCGCGACTTCCTCTCTTTCCGGCTTTAAGCGAGCTGAAAGATGAGTGGAGCTCCAGTAATTTATAATTATTTCCTAAATAAACCCTTCCTCCCATAAAAAAAACCATAAAAACCCGGTTTGCCATTTATGGTAACTATATTTATTTCAAGAAGTTGTTTCAATCTCCATCATTGCAAAATTAAAATCTTGGAAGTGGGACAGGATTGATGGGAGATCTCATATCAGACTATTCCCATCCATTCATTTCTTATGAGCTGACCGAGAAAGACAAATTAAGGGGTTACTGGCCATATGTCCATGGTGTTATCACATTTGAGGGTGGTGAACCTGGAAAAGATAAAGCCATATGAGCAGTGTCATCTTGACAAAGGCTCTTTTCAAATATCCATTTTTGTGTAAATCCAATGATGATGCACATCCCTTGAGCATCTTCAGATCTAGTAAACGTAACGATTGTGCCAGAGGATTCCCAGCTCCTTAAAATTCAAAGGGTAGAATTTCCTATGAGCCGTGTGCTCAACTGAGTGTTTTTTCTGTTTTGAGTAAAATTAAAACCGACATGATTTGCTGTAATTTTTTTTAATGCTGGGAATTAATCCCTATATGAGAATCATTTAATTACCAAAATTTGATTCAAGTTCCTGGATTCCTTTAAATCCTCAGGTTTTGATTCCTGTCCGGAATGTAAGACGGGCTGGAGCGATGATATGAAGAAATTCCGTCCGATTCAGGAGATCTGTGGGCATGTGAAGTGCCGGCAATGTTTTATTAAGGCCGTGGCCAGTAATGAGGACAATTGTTTCCAGTGTGATCAGATTGCGAGGGCAAAGGAGGCCAATGAGGCGCTCAGCATTACTCCGAAAATTCTACGTGCGTCTAAGGAGAAACCTTCGGGAAGAAAATTCAAAAATCCCCATAGGACCTGTACAAAAAAAACGGAGGCTACCCGACAATGCTCTCAAGGGTTCTGAGGTCAAGGATGCCCTCGTTGTGGTTCCTAAGGCCCCGCGGAATAAGAGGGCCGTAATAAAGCCATATAAAGACGTTCCTCTCCTAAATCCCTCAATGGAGAAGAAACCCCGAGTCACCATTCCCTTCGAAAATTCTATTGGCGAAGATTAATTTTAAGAAGTGTGTGGGAGGCTCCAAGTAAAAATCCCGATACTGAAGGGAAAGTTCGGAGGAGAAACAGGAGAGCGGAATGTGTCAAAATAGTCGAGCTCACTGGTGAAGATTCCAAGGATTTTAATTCAAAAACAGTTTTTTCTTGAAATTACGTCTGAAAAATAATTTTGAGCAAGACATTTATCCAACGAAATTTTCCAATTGATCTGATTGAATTTTTCAAAATTATTTTTAGTAAAAAAAATTGTAAAACTCATCCAGGTTTCCCACTCCACCCAATTTTAGACAACACTCCGTCTTTATATCACTGCCTCAAATTCGGAAAAAATGTAAGGCACTCTCAACTCACATTAAATACCATGAGTTTTGTGCGGACCCGAACCTGAAGCCGTTTGTATGTGAGCTTTGCGATATGAATTTCATCGCCAAATCCCACTTCCAATATCATCAGCGTACTCACACTGGTAATGCTTTTACTGAGGTATCTTCCATAATTAATGTAATTATACAAAAATATTTCCATGAATTTGAAAAATTGATTTCAATTCCACGAATTTGTGTGTGTTAATTATTATTTCGAATTTTTTAATTCGAATTTTTAATTTCTCAGGAGAGCGTCCCTACGAGTGTCCGAAATGTGGGAAGGGTCTCAATCAAAAGGGGAAGGTCACCCGGCACATGAGGGGTCATACGGGGGAAAAACCCCATCGTTGCTTACTCTGTGAGAAGGGCATTTGCTACAACTATGGTTTCTCCTGATGGTTCCTCGTTAACAGTGGCGGATCAGGGGCTTCTGTAATGAGATTTGGGTTTTTTACTTTAATAAATTAGGATTGTCTTTTATTTTATATAGTATTTTGCATATTTTTTGTGATTGTGGTAAAGTTACTGCGTTACTGTTCTTTTTAAATAAAGTCGCAGTCTTCTTATCATGCTCGATACATTTTCTAGCAGATTGATGTGATTGCATTTTTGCACATTGGTTTGCTTTTATTCCTGGTTCTTACTTAAGTAATTGGATTTTTCCCAGGATCTCAGAATGATTGAGGATAAGTACTTCTAAGTTTTGTAAGGGTGCATTTTTGTACCATTAGTCTAAAGATAGCTGAAGGTAGACTAATCAAATGATATAATAATTAAGTCGCTCTGAATTACTGCATAACATTGCTTTAAGTCATGAAATTTTAAGCCGAAGTAGACCCTAGTAAAAATGTAGGCATTCTAAAAAATTGGCTAGGCAATGCCATTCCAAAATTTCTGAAAGTAGAATAGATAGAAAATTTGTCTAGAATTAGAAGTAGGCTCTTTTGTGAGACGGAATTGTTAGTAGGTCAATTCATTTGCACGTCAGGACATATTTTGCAGCCGTCGGTCGAGTCGAGTTCCTACACTCTGAGGTATATTTGCAAATTTTCACCATTTTTTCAGCTTGGTAGCTACGCTGCCGTCATCCACGGATCCACACTGTATTAGATCTGCAGAAGGCACTTCACCCCAAGGCTATAGTAGTTTAGCTATTCTTCTATAGCCTTGCTTCACCCCCAAATTTTGATAAAAAATAACACAATGTGGTAATACGTAATTTCAAACTTCAATATCAATTTTAGTGAGGTATTCTCAAATGGAAAGAATGTCAAATTTAATATTTCAGTATGAACGAGTATGAAAAATTCAGGGAAACAATTGTTACAGAAAAATGAAAAATTAGTATGTTGTGTTTATAAGTAATAATAAAATTGTAATACCACCAGCAGCGTAGTTACAGCTAGGCCACCCAGGCCCGGGCTAAGGGTACAAAAAATTAAGGGTCTGGGTACAAAACATCAACTGAGGTCCTCTGAACGTTTCCAAAAATTAACCAGTATCGCCTATAAATCTGAGGTAGCAAATCGCAGGTATTACTTACTTTTATCTGAAAATACGCTTTCAATTTGTATATCCAAATACTTAAAATAAGATTTTTTTAGACAATACCTCTCCTACACAGTGAAACAAATTTGGCAAATCTAGTTTAAAATGTGTTCCTGTTTTTTGGGCTCCACAATGTTTTTCATTGTGTAATTATTACAATGCCGGATTCCAGATATTAAAAAAACTATGCACTGGTTACCCTAAAGTTCCCGACCCCTGGACAAATTGTCCCCAAGCTCAATTTTTGACAAATTTTAATTTATTGACGCGAAACTATTAAGCCCTACTAACTGAATGTTTTTTTAGTCGTTCCCCAACATGTTCTTCACTATTTAGCGAAATTACGGGTAAAAGGTTGGGTAGTTTCGTCTCAAAAAATTCCGAAAGAAAGACATTTTTCTACTCGGCAGCCATGTCCAATGTTAAATAAATGGCTCATATAAGCCCATTGGGACCCGCAATATATTATGAAAACAAATTTTTTGCTATCAACTTAATTAAGCCGATGCATACTTGCTTTTAAATGTAGTTTAAAGTCTGGGTTGAAGTGTGCGTTTAAGTTTAGGTTGAAGTGTGCGTTCATGTTTAGGTTGAGGTGTGAGTTTACGTTTAGGTTGAAGTGTGCGTTTACGGTTAGGATAAAGTGTGGATTCAAGTGTGGGTTCAAGTTTGGGTTCAAGTTTGGGTTCAAGTTTGTGTTCAAGTGTGGGCTCAAGTGTGGGCTCAAGTGTGGGTTCAAGTTTGGGTTCAAGTTTGGGTTCAAGTTTGGGTTCAAGTGTGTGTTCAAGTGTGGGTTCAAATGTTGGTTCAAGTGTGGGCTCAAGTGTGGGTTCAAGTTTGGGTTCAAGTTTGGGTTCAAGTATGGGTTCAAGTGTGGGCTCAAGTGTGGGTTCAAGTTTAGATTCAATTTTAGGTTCACGTTTAGGTTCAAGTTTAGGTTCAAATTTACATTAACGATTAGATTGAAGTTTGGGTTTAGGTTCAAAAGTGGCTTTAATTTTGGGTTCAAATGTGGGAACACGTTTAGGCTCATGTTTACGTTTAGCTAACGTTCAAAAATATTCGAGTAAAGTTTACGTATAGTTCAAGTGCAAGTTCTGTATTAAGCATGACCTTTTGCTCTTAATGTCGATGACGATTTATTACGAAAGTGTAATGCTTGTGTGTAGTAAAAGGAAGTTTCTTGAAACAGTTGTAACAGTAATTAATTAAGGTGTACTGGCAGTGAATTAGAATTCAAATGATAAAAATTAACACACAACTCTTATCAATATATAATGTTGCGACATAGTCAAAAACCATACCAATGAAAATATCCAAGTCATTTTCTAACTCTTTGCCTCCAAAATGGCCGAGAGATTTTTTAACCTACAAACCGTATATTAATTGATGATTTTGCACAATTTGTCAAATTTACCCTCGAATGAAAATGCCAGGGAATAGTACGAGGGCAAGTTGCCCAAAATGGCGGAAATTCAATCGTTCAATTCAGTTCAAAAGAGGTCGAGATTGCCAAGTTTGCAAACATGCGAATATTGTGTTAATAGGGATATTAATGAGCTTTTACGCATTTTTAGTTTTTTCGTGAAATTTGAAAATGGAGTTTCCTTATGGGATTTAACATTGGAAAATTTCAGTTGGACAGGGCGAGATGGTCCAAACTTTTGGTCACTCTGGGACATTGGGCCAGATACCTAAGCTCACACAAAATTTCATTCCGATCCCGAGTGGGCATGGGGCGAGGGTTACTTGTAAGTATACCCAACAAATCTGAACTAATCCTTGAGGATCCTTTTAGGGTTTTTGAAGAAAAAAGTACTGAATTTATTGATGAAAACTAAGTTTTGCTTACATGTATTTTACATCGGGTTACTTTGAAAACGCAAAAATCTACACTAAAGTCTACTGGTAAAACACACGTTCATAGCATAGACCTTTAACCTACAAACAATTGAATGTTGTATGTAGGTATTTGTAACTTCCAGGAATTATTTTCTACAACTTTTACAGATAATTAATCGAGCAAAACTGCCTGTTTTGAAAATAGGCTGTTTATAATTCAATAATATAGACTATGTATTTTAACATCAATATTTATACTATCTACGCTTCCTAAACGATGTTGAAATTAAACTGAGACGTTTTCGTTGTTGAAGTTACCATGAAAAAGAACACTTGTGGTGCCATCATCTTCGTAGGAAACAGTGACACGAGTATTTACATTTGGACTCTCCGGAGTTTCAGTCTTCTTGGGAAGCATGTAGTTTATTTTTAGGATACATAAATCATCATCTTCGGTTGTAGTTTTAGTTCGACTCTGAGAAATAGGATTTGTTATAGTTCTTTAGAATTACCAAAAAGCATGCAGTAGTTGTGGAATTAAGTTAGTTATTAATTTTTTTGTTTTGTAAATATGTAGAGATACTGAAGCCAAAGAAATATATCGTTTACTTGATTTTGTACCACTGGACCTTCCACGTCAGGCAAATGGTCAGCAGCTGTATTTAAAATAGTGGACGATGCGCCGTTACCCGAATTATCTTTCGTCGGGCCTGCAATTATTATAGCCACGTACAGAGGCAATGAGAATGCATGTTAAAATAAAAATAATTGTTATAAGCGTACAATACGCAAACTTTTTTTATGTACCTACTATCCTTTCTGAGAAAATTCAAGGAAAAGAAAATAGTATTAATTTCGAGAACCTGCAGAAGTCGAAGTCACCGGTGACTTGTCTTTGTTCAGAATGTGCTTGATGTAAGCTGTCAGATCCGGTTTTTTGCTCCTATCTCAGTCTACCTTGTGTGTTTTCTTCATTTTATGGACCTTTTGCATGTGTCTGGATAATTGACCTTTCAACCAAAAGCCCTCTTCGCATATTTCGCAGTTGAAGAGGAATCCACTGTAGACTTATCATTTTGGAAATCTCATTTGTTACTTAAAAGCTTAAGTGGCGTATTTCAGAATGGGACTACAGTGATCCAAAATTCCAAAGTGTAACTAGTAGTCAGTCATTGATTTAATTTTACTTACCCAAATGAATTGGTTCATGCAATTTGAGATGATGCTCCAAACTGAAACTTGCAGGGCACTTGCTACAAGTAAATGGTCTCTCCCGATTGTCCCTCGTTGGCAGTGGCGGATCAGGGGCATCTGTGGTGTGAATCGAATTTGTTACTTTATTGAATTAGGATTTAGGACCTTTTTTATTTTCTATAGCATTTTGACTATTTTTTGTGAATGTGATAAAGTTACTCTGTTACCGTTCTTATTAAATAAAGTCACAGTCTTCATCTCATGCTCGATACATTTTCCAGCAGACGCAGGGGAATTCATTTGTGATGAGCATTGGTTTGCTTTCATTCCAGGTACTTCGGTATTTGAATTTTCCCCAGGAACTCCTCTTGTGAAAATTTTTGTTGGAACTCCAGAAGTAAAACTAACTTCAGCCTTTCTTCTGTTGGATTTCCTTGCAAATCTTTCGGGATTCTCTCCAGCGTTCCCTGCCCTGGAATTCGTTTTCAACACTCCAGAATTTGATTTCTCTCCAGCTTGTCCTGCACTTACATTCTTTTTAAATCCTCCAGAAGTTGAACTCTCCCCAGCTTTCATTACCCGGTGATTCTTTATAAATCCTCCAGAATTTGAACCCTCTATAGATCTTCCAGCAGTGGGGGTTTTGAATGATCCTCTGGAACTTAAACTATGCCCACCCCGCTCCGAAGTTAGGAGTATCTTGGCCTCTCTCGGATCAGTTCTGGCAGGATCCCTGATAATATTCCCACTGAGAATGTCACCTACGTCCACTATTTCCAAATCCACATTCGGACTGGGATCTCTAACAGAATTTTGATCTTCATCCTGTCCGTCATTTCCGCCAGCCTTTCTTTTTATACGGGTTGTTGTGGTACGAGCCGTGGTTGAAGCAACTCCTACATTTGACATGCCCGCATTCGTCTTGCAAAGGATTGCAGTTCCTTTCATCCCAATGTCGCTCACATTCCGCACAAACTTCAATTCCTATTGGCAGAAAAAAGTCCATCAATTACTGTCATCAATCCTGCCATAAACATAGGTGATAATAGGAACTTTCCTCATAATCCTTTTTAGTATATAACTTAAAGACGATCTCCAATCTCCAAATCTACAGTAACATCATTTTGGATACTTCTTTGGCCACACAGATCCAAAGCACCCCGGATTTTTTTGTAATAACTTTGTATTTCATAAAAATTGAAGTGACAACAAACATTACCCAGACGAATCATGCCAGTGATCTTTAAAGCAGTTGTGAACCTTTCCTTGGGAATGTGATAGAACATTCCTCCAGAATATCTTCCCTCATGGTCAGTAGTCTGATGATCAACTAGGTCATTTTCGGAGTCATAGTGATCCATACTGAGTTATCCTTCTTATAACTTCTGGAGTCCCTGGAAACTATTGGACTTCTGGATGGGGGGATTTCTATTGATATGAGCAATCATGAAATAAAATATTCAATGATGGATTATGACATTAGCAGCGGCGTATATGGTTGGAGGAATTATAAGGGAAGAAGAGAAGATTAAAAATTTTTTCCAAAGTTCCCTCCTAACTTTTCCTGGAGAATGTTTTTATACTTTTGTCTTGGAGGCTTATGAGAACCTTTCTGTAAATTCTGTGTCTCTTTCTGAAGGTGATATTTTATTATGTTCCTTCCGCTTCAGATGATTTTCAGTGCTTGTAGTGTGGGATAAGGGGGACTTCGCTTGGGACAAGAAACCTCTTTTGGTTGGACTGAGACTGCAATACTGCATGCATATAAAGCTTACAGTTATTTGAAGTTAGTAGTAGTTGAAGTAGTAGTAAAAATATGCACTTATACCTTCAAAAATTAACAATGAAGTCTTTTTTTTGGAATATTTCGAAAAATCATTGCCTGACTTAAGAAAATGCGGCTAGATTTTACAATCCCGGCCGCTTCCACTTTTTCCACCTTTTTCCATCTTTTTCCACTTTGTACACATTTTTCCCTTTGGTGCCCACAAGCTTGACTAGTCTAATCTATTCTATTCTTTCGGAGGACTATCCTTGCCTATTCAATTCTAGTCCATTCTTCTATGAATTTTTTCGCACTAGTCTAGTCTAGTCCTATTCACACGTTTTCCTAAAACTCCTAGTCTATTCCTAGTCAATTCCTAGTGCATTCCTATTCAAGACTAAAACTAAAAAATTCCCAGGAATTGCTCAAATTTAATGGACGAGGGAATGCCCTGACCCTGGTCTTGGACTCATAAATTCACGAATAAAATGGGGGAGGTTGGGATGAGGAGATAAAATTCAGGATCTGCCAGATAGCTGAATAAGGCGATATAATCAGGGACGGGAAGACGGTATATACTCACAGTTAATCATTGCAATTTGCAACAAAACATATCCCCCAAATATTTAGTGAACAAAACTAACAACAAATCCTCATAAATCAAAAACTAGATTTCTTCAGTAATTACTGCTAGGCATACTCCATACATTAGTTCACTTACCATTGGGGTCCAAAAATATGTGTGCGAGTACCACGTCAAGCGCTCATTAGCTAAAAACGATTGCGAGTGCATGTATTGCACTCCTTCCAAAGAAAGTTCGTACTATTATTTTTAACATACAAATTAACGACTAATTGTCAAAAAGGAAACATTTAGAATTTTTTCAACACTGTTGGCACCCTCCGGTTGAGTGTACTCACTTGTGTTGCCCCAAAATGAGTTCAAGTGATACCTCAAGCACTGATGAACTAAAGCAACTATGAAAAATGAAATTATTAGCTTAAGTTTACTGTATTATGTCCAGTTTTTAATAAGTTGATACACAGGAAATAATTCAATAGTAGATTAGAAAGCGTATTTTTGTCAGTAAACTTCTAGTTCCGGATTTAAGTGGGCAGCAAATTTCAGTTCCATCAGCACGCCTAGGGACTGTGTACTAATGACGTCATACATTTAGGGGGGAGGGGGAGTAGCAGAATGAGTGACTTCGGGTGACAGGATGAGGGGAGGGGCAAGTGTTGTCTGACATCATACAAAAATAACGAGGGTTTTCAGGTTTTTTCAATCAGGAGAACTAATTCCTGAGAAGATTTAACCGCCGAGATTTAATTTTCCGGCGTATGTGCGAATGTGCGCTTCTATTATTACATGTGTATACTACATGCCCAAGAATACACATCCCAAATTAAACCAGAGTATACATGAAATCTCAATTTACACATGACGTCAGATGGTGGGGTTGGGGTTGACAGAGTATGATTTGATGTGATTTTGGGGGAGGGGGTGTTCAAAAGTGGGCAATTTGGAGTGACGTCATTAGTACACAGTCCCCTAGATGTACATTTTTCAACCACAATATTTACCTATTAATCCCTTTTCACTGAATAATCACTTCGAAGCTCTCCTATTTCTGATAAGGCTTTTAATTTTAATCACCGATCACACCACGTTGTTATTCAATTTTTGACGGTTAGATTAGTTTTTGTAATCTAAATCCAAAAACTATATGCTTTAGTAGCGAATGTGACCTTTGACCTCTCATATCTCGGAAACTAGAGATTTACTGATAAAATTTCTTCCAGTTTCGTAATCTACTACTGAAAATAGTAGTCCAAACATATAACCCTTTTGTTTCCACGCGTAAATGCCTTGTACATAGTAATCATAAAATAATATGGAGTGTTTTATGAAAACGAGTGCTTGTGCTCGCACTCTGCAGCCTAATTTGAGCGAAATCTGTGAGCAGGAATAGGTGTCTTTTCCTAGTCAAGTCTATTCTATTATATGTGCTTTCATTATCTGACTAGTCTAGTCTAGTCTAGTCCTTCTAAACCTCGCGTATCGCTAGTCTATTCGAGTCTGTTGAGGTGTGTGTGACTGATAAATAGTAAAATCCCGATGTAGTTTGATTTACTATGAAAGTTACTGATTGCACATGTATTTAAGTAATTGACTTGACCGAATACAAGAATTACTATTCTAAAGATTAACAAGAGTATTTATTGAGATGTTAACAGTTCCGTGTCTTAATGCATTCTGTTACAAGCGCTAGTCATCATTGCATCTTAACCAGATCAATGTACTAATACTTACATACGCTTGCTATGCTACATTTCATAATACTTGCCTTACAATTATTACTATGAAAGTAATATTCAATACTTTTGCTATTGTCAAATAACTTAGAAATGACAAAAATAGCTAAATAAAATAATTTCACTTTCTTCAATTAAAACTAATAGCAGTAACAATTACTACTGCTACACAGTAGCAAAACTATGCCATTTCACTTCTCAACATTCCGCCTATCTTGAAATAATTATTTCAACACTACCGCCCATCGTGAAATAAAATTTGTCACTCCGATGTATCGCTGTCAATTGATTGTGATGGACATATTCCTCCGACTGCATAACCCCACGCAGTAAATAGTCCAATTGGGTTACCCTTTGCTCCAGTTACTCTTCCACATCTCATTACATCGAAAAATACATCAGCCCCCAAAAGTATATCGATGCATCCCGGTACCATAAAACTGGGATCCGCTAATGGCAGTCCTCTTAAATGACTTACTTCATGATCATTAACTTTTCTTTTGGGTAGCATCGTTGTAACCCTTGGAAGAATGTACGCATCAATTTTCATCGCGAAATCATCTTCTTGATTTGATCTTAAATCAAGGGTCACGAAAGAATTGGAACTTCCAGCATCCGATTCTCCAACTCCAGAAATGTTGATGTCACAAATCTTCCTGTCTAACTGCAAGTAACCTGCTGCTCTCTCCGACACAAAGCTAACATCGGAGCCTGGATCAAGGAGTGCTCTGAATTCTTGCAATCTTCCTTTACCATCTTCAACAGCAATCACTGCAGTAGCCATCAATCCTTTCTTTGCTTTTGCAAATACAGAGCTAATGCCAATATGTGCTGTTACCGATTCTGTTCTGACCTCACTTCCAGAATTCCTCCGTATGTGTAAAAGTGAGTGATGAGCTCCTTGACAAATGCTGCATACTGTACTGCTAAAACACTTCGTTGCCAAATGACCCGCTCGCATGCATTTGTAGCATAACTTCAATTCTACTACCCTTGCCCGTCTGTCAGCAACCGTCATTTTCAAAAATGCTTCGCAGTCTCCAATCAGGTGCTCCTTACTTGAGCATAATAAACAGCAAGCATTGACATTCGTATGATGAGCATGCACAATTTTCTTAGTGTTCCCCTGTTGCTTTTCCGGCATAGTTTCACTGATTGGCAACTTCTTTCCAAATTCTGATGAGCACAGAATAACAGCACGATCATCCAGGAACTCAATCAGCTCCGCCATCTTTGGAATTCTTTCCCGTCCAATTTTAGTTTCCCACAACTTATGTGTTTCGTTGTCCAACTTTGTAGTAATGAGTAACATTGCCAAGTCACTGTCTTCATCAATTGGTCTTTCCAATGGTCTTAATGCTCTCACTACGGATGAAGCAATGTCCACCATCCTCCGCAACTCGAGTCCTGATTTTCTTTCAAGAATAGGCATATCGATTAGTCGATTTAAATGAGTTTTAATTAACTCACGCGTGTTATGATATCTTCTGTTTAATGTGGCCCATGCTTCTTCATAATTGGCATCAGAAATTGAAAACGGCTGCAACAATTCTGCTGGACTTCCCTTCAGACAACCTTTGAGATAACTTAATTTCTCTGCGCCCCTAAGTGTCGGATGATTATGAATACTTGACATAAACAGGTCCCTGAATGAAGTCCACTCCAACATACTACCAGAAAATGTTGGCGTCTCCAATTTTGGTAACTTCACCGTCACAGCATGCTCCGATGCTCCATCAGCCGACATCCTCCTTTTCTATGCTTGAGGTTCAGTGCCAGACATCCTTCCGATGATGCGCTTCACTGCCACCTTAACTTCATCAAACCGATCCGCTATTTCATCATACTGTTGAAGATGTACTTCCTCCTCCTGCTCCGGGCATGAAGACATAATTTCTTCAAATAATGAATTGAAGTCCTTCCACATATCCGTAATTTGTTGATCATAGACCCCAGCTGTAGCCGCATTCCACAGTTGCGCATTCTCATGGTCAACCTTAGCCTCTACTCTTGTTAACTTGGACTTCACCAACTTTCTTCTTGCAATCAGAGCATCCATAATGTCAGTCACCACAATAACTCCTCAGTAAAAATATGATTCAGACACTATCCGGTTCGAAGGACCAAATGTTGAGGTGTGTGTGACTGATAAATAGTAAAATCCCGATGTAGTTTGATTTACTATGAAAGTTACTGATTGCACATGTATTTAAGTAATTGACTTGACCGAATACAAGAATTACTATTCTAAAGATTAACAAGAGTATTTATTGAGATGTTAACAGTTCCGTGTCTTAATGCATTCTGTTACAAGCGCTAGTCATCATTGCATCTTAACCAGATCAATGTACTAATACTTACATACGCTTGCTATGCTACATTTCATAATACTTGCCTTACAATTATTACTATGAAAGTAATATTCAATACTTTTGCTATTGTCAAATAACTTAGAAATGACAAAAATAGCTAAATAAAATAATTTCACTTTCTTCAATTAAAACTAATAGCAGTAACAATTACTACTGCTACACAGTAGCAAAACTATGCCATTTCACTTCTCAACAGAGTCTATTCATTTCGCTCAGCCTTAACCACTAGTCCAGTCTATTCCCTATTTTCCTAGTCAAGTCGGACTAGACTAGGGCACCAGTGCATTTTTCCACTTTAAATTTCAAAATTCCCGTCGCAAATTTGCCGTATTATTCGGCCAAACTAATGGCCAAAGGTCACAACTTACTTGATACTACGGATAGGTCAACAACTAAATTGTAAATAATTAGGATACTGATGGTGGATTGACATCCCTTCGAAATCTTATTACTTTCAATTTGTACTAGGTTAGGTTAAGAATGGAAAAGATTGATCACGTCCAGGTTAACATTTTGGTTGATAACACCACTCGCCAATTTTATTTTACACAGGTCCGAACTCCTTTAACCATTAGCCCTTTGTTGAATTTAGCGCTCAAATGTGCAAATATTGCAAGTTGAAAATTTAAATCGTTAGTACTTTTTAAAACAATTGTAACTTTTCACAGTGCAAGCAGGGGCGGATTCACGGGGTGGCCCACCCTGGTCCGGCCAGGGTAAAAAATTTAGGGCCAGGGTAAAAAAAATGTTGGCTAAGGCCCTCAGATTACATACATGCACATGCAAAGGTCCACAAATCTATTTTGGGGGTTAGGGCCAGGGTAAAAATTATTTTATTAATCCACCCCTGAGTACAAGTATTTAATTACTTGTAATTGCAATTGATTCTTTTGAAATTTTGGAAGTGCTCAACTGATAATTGCAAGTATTTAATTCTGTTGTGAATGTAATTAATATGTATAGTACCTACAATGTTTGTCCACCTCGATTAATTTGTTGTGAAAGTAAATATTTAGGAGGTCAAATGCTATCGAGTACCGTGTACAAATGCGAAAACAAAACATTCATTTATTTCTATCTCTCCCTTGTTGTCTGGAGGAAGGACAGAAGGAAGTCTTCCTATTATTGAAAACAATGTTGCAGGACAAACTTGAGCGTCAAATATTTGCTTAAGTCACTCACTCTCTTTTCTAATTTACCGTGTTCTGAAAGAACAAGTGGTTTCATCCGAAGTTAAAATTAAACAACAAGCTTGGAATTGCTTAATTAGCTACTGCCAATATCCAAGTGTAGTCCGGATTAGAGTTGGGATTCGGGCTTGTCTTCAAGCCCGAACCCGGAGGAAACCCGAACAAATACTGTATTACCCAGACCCCGCCCGCCAACGGGCTAAATATTCGATATTCAACCCGGCCCGTTTTATTCACTTCACATTTTGTGAAGCCCGAACCCGGTCTCCGAAATTTTTTACAACTAGAACCCGCTAAAAACCCGATCTTTAAATGGTTTTAAAACCCGATGAAAACCCGGCTTTTTAGCAACAATTGAATCCTCTGTGAAACCTTTATTTACATATTCTTTTATATTTACATAGTTTCCATCCCCACTCATCACATTCAATAAACGTGCACTAACGGGGCAAAACTTCTTATTGGCTCTGAAAATGGTTAAATATGGAGTGAATATATCGTATCGACAACACAAATACAGATGCGCCATGATGGAGGGATTACTTTTTGGAGAATTTTGTTGAAGGATATATAAATGTGTACGTAAAAACTTGAATTTCATTGAAATAGCGAAAATCAAAATTTCATCGACTTTCAAAAACTCAAAATCCTTACGGGATTTAACATTAACTTTTTTTGAAAAGACAGGTCCCCACCTGTGGTATCGTTTTAAATTTTGAAACTTTGGTGACGTGTCCTAGGAGAACGGGGCAAAATGCACTCGAGTTACATGAGTTTTGAAACATACTAGGTGAGTACTAAAACATGTGCTATGCTTTGTTTGAATCGGCTTGTACCATCCCAAAATCTTACCTTGTAAGTTGAACTTTAGTTATTTACACCAAGTCCCAGATACGTAAGTGTAAGCATTATATTTAGGAGATATAGGGGAATGTAATGTGTCTTCTAGGGTAGGGAAATATCTAAGTAGGCGGTCGATTACGTAAAGGCTAGCAGCCTATATGGGATTATAGGCGGACTAATTGTCGCCACCAGCCTTCAGGGATAAGGGCATACATTTTAATTTGAAATTCTGGGCCGATAATGGGTGCGGGACTCGTAAGATTTTAATATTATAGTCAGGTTATAGGCTATGCTAATACAACAGTCACCTGTGGTGCGTGACAAAACGGAAGGGATGTCAATTTTCAATTTTGTGATTACAAATTACAATTAATGATTACTTCCAAAACGAAATGAATTTATAATTACAATTAATAATTAACTGAATTGTAACTACTAATTAATTATTACGATTAACGATTACATTAAAAATCAATAGCATTGTTGATTACAATTAACGATTACTTTTAAAATAATTGTTATTGATGATTACAATTAACGATTACTTTAAAGATTATTTTCATTGTTGATTACGATTAACGATTACTTTAAAAATAATTTTCATGGATGATTACAATCATTGATTACTTTAAAAAATAATTGTCGTTGGTGATTACAATTAAAGATTACTTTTAAAATAATTTTCATGGATGATTACAATTAATGATTACTTTAAAAACTAATTGTCATTGATGATTACAATTAACAATTACTTTAAAAATTATTTTCATTGTTGATTTCGATTAACGATTATTTTTTAAAAAATATTTACATACTTTTCTATTCTAATTAACGGATATGTTTAAAAAATTATTTAGTTGTCGATTAGAACTAATTATTACCTTTTAAAAAATTATTTAATTTTGGATTACAACTAATGATTGTCTTATTATAAAAAATGTAATTGACAATTACAATGGGGAGTCTTTTTAAAAATTTGTTCCTTGCTACTTTAGTTAATCGCTGAAAAGAGCAAAGCAATCGTTGCGGGCGGTGAGACGTCACCCGCATTTTTTATATGGTATCGATTATATTTTTGTATTCTTAAAATAAAACGGTTAAAAATAAGGTATTGGGGCCAGGGGATTTAAACTTCCCATATTTTAGATATATATAGAAACTATGGGTATATACATCAGATGCTTCAATAAGAAAGAACCCCTTTCAAATCCAAACAAGAGAGACTCTCCTCCACATGCACCATCTTTCCTGCCGCCCTCAAATTCAAACCGTGTCCTCAGGTACAATTGCAAATCTTGTGCACTGCTCAAATATCGCATTGCTAGAGTGCCTGAATTAGAGCATGCGATATAGGTTTTCTGCACATAATTACCCCAACGAATACCATCCCGAACTCGTTCCCCCTTTACTAGCTATATTTTTTGCCCTGACCTAGGGTCCCGTCCCAGCCAACCCACCAAGGGAATTTATCAGGCATGAAAACAAATTGAACTACCTGGAGTCGGTTTTAAAGGAGGACTACATCCGCCATATCAAACTTCCCTCAGAGATCCTCACACGGTGATTTTTTTAAACTTTTATATGCGTTGACCTCACACACTGAAAAATATTTTCAATTTTTGGAATAAGCCATCTCTAGAGGCTACTCTACCGACACCAGCTTCTATTAGCTTACTTTGAAGGATATCAGAAATGACAGCTCCTAAATTATAGTCACTTAAAATTACAGTCCTCCTCAATTACATCTCCAGTGTACTCCTCTTATAGTGGATCTCCTAAAACGAGCCCTCCTACTGTTGAACCTCCTCAGTGGCAAAACTATTGGAACACATTTCTAGTGTTACACACCATGTCAATTTCTCCACTCGGGTAGAATAGTGAAATTGTAACTCAAATTTCGAGGGTCTCTTAGCCTGAGTGGACTGTAAAAACGATTGTCAATGATATATGATCTCACACCAAAATAGAAACCCATTCAGAACCTGTACCATCTGGGGGAAGTGTGGACGATTGATTCGTCAGCTTACCGTTCGGCATTTTGGAAACTGGCGGCTCCGCAAATGACCCGATTCCACAATTACGACTAGCCGGTGTGAACTTTTTCTACCATTAAGTATTCAATTAAGTAGTTAGAATTGAAAGGGTAGATTTCCCTGGGAGCCGTGTGCTCAACTGAATGTGATTTTGTTTCCTTACAAAATGTGTGTAAAATTAAACCTGGCATGATTTACTATAATCTTTTTATACTGAGAATGAATCCGTATAGGAATCAATTAATTATATTTATATACCTAAATTTGATTCCAGTTCCTCGATTCCTTAAAATCTCCAGGTTTCGATTCCTGGGCATGTAAAGTGCCGGCAATATTTTATTAATGGCAGCAACGGCGACTCTCATTTGTCCTTTTGAAGGTATAACGAAAGGTGTACACGAATGTCAGATGAAATTCCAACATGGATTTTACCTTAACAAACATTGGTATAAGGTCCATGGTCATCAGAAACAATCATTTTGCACACCGTTTTTGGATTCCGCGGATACCTGAAGAATGATGTCATGCGGAAACTTCTTGCCGGACCTAGTCGAGCGACTACCCTGGCCCCTTTCGTTTTATCAGCATTCAGTAACGTGAAAACATTTTTAAATCCCAAGAAGAACTTGTAAGTCAGGGGTGACGTGAACCCAAAGTATAATATGTTTCAGGTATTCTGCTTAAGATCTTTTGCGCACATGCTAAACTTTGGTTTCCGGCAACTCCAGTAAATACTTGTTAATCGGAATGTTTATTAAAGCAATAACATTTTTATGCAGTCACATACCGCCAAAACAAGGGAGCTCAATGTTTCCTGTCCCTGTGTGACAGTAAGGCATTTTCTACAGCCACAAGGTATATATTGTTTCCAGTGTCACTGTGACTACCATTTTCAAATGATTAAATTACTTATACCCGCACTTATATTCATACTCTTTTGACAAAACTTCCGGTTGTTGATCATTCAGATTTGACGTTGGAAATTTGTTCTTGTGATTGTATTCAGGAAAACGGCCTTTATCTTGTAGTTCATTTGTAGTATTGGGGTACAATTTAATTTTAAAACAGACGATAAAATATTTATTGAAGTAATATAATTACAAATATTTACAAATAATTTACAACCTACTATTAAATCATGCTATTACTACCATTTAAAACGCTTTGAGGAAAATCTAAGTATGTAATGCCGTAATAATCCAGGTGTAAATATTATTCTGGTCAACAAAAAATTTTTACTCCTAATCACATAAGTTCACATATGCATTAATTGTGACAAAGTTGACATAACTATAAAACAACTTATTGTTTGAAAATATATGGGACTTCCGATGAACTCAAATAAAGTCAAAAGTTGCTCTGTGTTTATTGTGACACATAATTTAATGAGATCGCAATTTTTAGAGGAACATGATTTTTGCGTGGGTCTCCCAATTTAAGAAAAGCACGGGCTTATTTTTTAAATATATATTTGTAAACACAGTGGAGATGGTGGGGTAAATGATAGTGGGAATTCAAAATATCGGACCAAGCGCAGCCCCCTTGGGATCCCTAAAGCAATAATTGATCTGTACATAAAAAACGGAGAGGCCTAATTAAATAGGCCTAAGTATATGTCATTTTAAATATCTTGATGACTCGTCCAAGATGTAAATTCCTACATCCTCGCATTGTTACTCACGCTCGCATAGGCCCGAACTAAAACTCAGACCCATCAAGACCAATGCTCTTCCAAAGTGGTGGACAGCCGGTTCCTATTTGAAGTTGCTGAAATGTAGTGTATATTCTTCCCACGGGCTTTCAAGTCACAGGGGGAATTTATGGATGTAAGCTCCTGAAAGGTTTCCTTTCGAAATTTATTTTTAAGGTGTATAAAAATAATATTAATTCATATTTTCTATGTGCAACGCTTGGATTATCTAAATCAAGTGGCCTGTCGGTTATCCTTTTTGGGATACATTTCGAAGTACAGGAATAGCTGCATTATCATTTTCCCAAGCAGGATAATCCAATGCATCGAAGAATTCTTCTGCATCTTGATTCTGGTTAAACTGGACCTCTAAACCTTGCGGAATTTCGATAACACAAATCGCTGGTAAACCAAAGTCAGTTACTAGTGTTGCCACTGCTTTTAAAACTCGACACATCCAGAGCATTACCGTTACAAAGAACGGAACCATGTAATTAAATAGCCTCATTTTACATTCAAAATATTAATACCTGCACATTTTATATGTAGTTTAACGATGCATTAAAGAACGCTATTATTGTTTAAAACTGTACATGTTACGATTTGGGAGCTACCAATAAGATTACACATGTTGAGAGAATCTAATTTACTAGTTATTATAGGATTGGTATTAACGGTCAGTGAGTGTGTTAGGTAAACAAATTTACTTGATAAATGTTGAAAAGAAAAATCACTCCAAATTAAGGGGTTGTGGAAACTGCAAATTGCATTGGAAGATAAACCAATTGCAAGCGTGGAATCACAATATCCGTTTACGTAATTGTCCTAATAGCAGAACCTGTATGTCTACGCAAATTGAAACAAAAACATTGCTATTATCATTTGTTAATGTGCTACGTAGCAACGTGCTTTATAAGTTTTTATAGATTCTTCTATAAGTTGTAGTTTATCTGCTTACATAAGGTGGATATAGTCTATACTAATATTAAAACAGTTAATGTATGTACAGTATTATGGTAGTCGTATTTACACTTTGTCGATATATCACTCGCTGAATTAAGGTTTGTTCCTATTTTGAAATCGTTTCGGAAATTACTGTTCAACATTACAGGAGTATATATGTAGGCAAATAGGTAGGCAATTTATTTTTGATAAATAATGTAGGTTAATATGTAGGGAAGGCAAACTGCAAAACATATGTAGTATTTTAGGTAGGCTGAACCTTTTGGACACCTTTGGTGTTTAACGTTGTACAAATGTTAAATTATTTAGAATGAAAGGAGTACTTGGATTTAAAAAAAATGATTCATTATTAATAAAGTATTAATAAATTATTTTTATTACTAAGTTATTGATTGATTATGATTGATTAACAATGCGTTTATTTTATACAACAATCGAACATTGAACACTGTTGGTTTCATAGGTGCTGCTCCAAAGTGTTTATATTCGTGTTCCGTCGTTCACTATTACAGCTGTGGCTTCCCAAGCGTTTCTAGAGATATTGAATCTAGAATAATAAAGATGCATAAATGAATCACAGTACATATATCCTTCCTTTAGATGATATCAAAATATTGTCCCACATTATCCTATATCTAGTACAAATGCCAGTCTCGAGCACTACCTATATGCATATATTTTAAAATCATGGACAACTCTGCCTTACTATATATTGCTATTTCCTATATAGGTTCCTTTCACATACAACACGCATGTTTGCAGTATCCCTTAAAGAAACGTTGGAATTGCATTATTGCATTTATCGTTGGCTAAATTCTAATAAGTATCATTTTCAATGGAGATCCCATTTAAAAAGCATGTGTTACGAAATGAAAATGGTACCTTTTAAAATTTAACCGGCGATATCTTCCTTAAAAAGTCAATGTAGGCCTTTCCTATTTCCTACATATACATACTTTATGCGTTGCCAGCCAACTCCTACCCTTCCTATTTGTAATTTTGCTCGGAAGGACGCTTCCTATCCTATCCCTACTTTTAATTATTAGATTTTTCTTGCCTTTCTTTTCCTACATATAAATTCTTGCAACGTCCGTTCCTATCCTATAAATATGCCTATTTATAGGAACCTTGTAGGAAGGAAATGCATCTTTGGAATAATATGTAGTTTAGAAGAACATGCATGGATACGGAGTCTCGGAGTAACAATTACAATATTATGAAAGAAAGCCTATTGAAATATATGGTGCCACAACTTCGATATGCGTAACGTTTCGTTACTTGAATAAGTACTTGAAATACTCATGGTTCATGGTCAAGGATTTATACATTTTTACTTGACCATGAACATGACTTGACTCTCAAGTAGAATTTTTTGTCTTGACCGTGATAACTACTTGATTTCAAATCTCAGGGTAAAGTAGAATAAACAACTTGACCATGCCTTGAATGTTCAAGTATCCATTATATTTTACTTGACCATGACCCAAACTTGACCATGACTTGAAATACTCATGGTATAATTGACCTTGAGCGCAGCTCTGGACTCAGGTAATCAAATTCCTGTAAAAACTTGAGGGTGAAAACTTGCAGTTTTATTTAGTGATTTCTAGTCCCTGCAGATAATTTCCTGAAAGTTTCCAGATTTTACAGGGAATATCTTCCTTGATTTTTAAGGCCTCAAGTTAAGGAACTCAAGTTCTAGTTTTCAGTTAACCCAAAGTTGTTTCAGTTTTCCCCGAAGTTTTTCCAAAGAAAACCCAGTCTGTAAGCCATTTTTGGACCAATGTTGGTTCAGTGCTTTGGCCCTTTAAAGTGTTTGGCCACCGGGGCGATGAAGGTCCAATTTTGTTACCAATGCAAAGCCACAAGATAGCCATTACAGGCCCGATGCATTTCAAACATTTTACCAGCATTAGGCCAATGTGGATTATTTAATGGGTAGATGGCGCATCGATGATGATTATATTTGTGCTAATGAATAATATATGAAACTAAAGTATGGGAAAGCTAAATTACGGCAACAAAAAGCAACAACTTTAATCATTTAAAAAATGTATCAGAGGAATACATATATGAGCATCATCGTACGGAAGTAGGACACATTTCTTACTAATTAAATTTTTACCAACAATAGTTACACTAGACAAGCTACTAACAACAAAAATTCCTAATAAACTACTGTCAATGGGGTACGACATAAATTGAGATTTCATTTTGAATCTCTTATAAACATATTCATAACCACTACGCTTAACACACAAAACCAAATACACGTGTCCTTTAACACTTATGAAACAGTTATTACCGTTTAATGACGAAATATTTGCTTTCTTGAAATTTTGCTTATCGTTGCGTGAGTACAAATATCCTCCAATAACATTTTCACGCTCATTAATTCGATTAACAATTTGGTTGAGATACAAGCGTTTTCCCCGAAGCAGCCGCTTAATTGTTTGAAGAAAATTTTCAAACCCAAAAGCACTGACACTTTCAATCGAACCGAACACCAAAGCATCGTCTGGTAAATGTTGTAATGAATGAACATTAAACACCATAAATTCTTTACCATACAATTCTAAAGTAAGTCTAAAAAAATCTCTAAGTAGCGTTTGGGCCAATGAAATCCAGTTTGTGTCTACATTTTTGGTTAGTAAAATGTATACGGATACACTCAACAACATGAAGTGTCTATACTTAGATTGTTCTATATTCGACTTCAACGCAACTGGTCCAACGTAAAGCTAAAACAAGCGTAGTTCTGTAGCCTTTCATCTGTCGATATCTCTCAAACTGCGACATTTCCGAGCAAATTCCCATGGTAACTGGGAGTTGTAACTTACAATTTTATTTGTAATTTCTCTAAGTGACCGGTTTGATATTGTATAAGGTAGGCCCCCTTTTACCCAAGAATTGATTAATTTTCTTGTCACGCCAAGGCAACATAAATGCATATAATCCAACCTTACTTGAGATACAAGTCCTATTTCAAGTTCCAATAGCGGAGGTTTCATTATTTGGTGATTACTATACTCAAAACGACTGAACCGGTCATCAGTTCTAAGAACATTTTTGTTAGATAAAAATGTCATTCTACCGTTCCAAGTTCCCGAAATTATACACCGTTCACACCCGTGGTAGGAATTAAAGCTAACACACCCTTTAATATAACTTCTCGCGGGTGCATCTGCCACAATACATCGAATTCGAAATTCAAATTTTTGTTCATTTATAACTATACCCTCGTTCTGTAAAAAATTGCATTCAGTAACAAAATTTTTGAAAAAATTCAGTATATTAGGCTTATCCTCGCCATAATAAACAGCTATATTAAATGGGGATTGATCTTGAGATTGATCTAATTTTCCCAAAATAGGAATAAATTGGTTTCGAGTAGATTTTGTAAGGGGCACCCCATCAACCCCAATTGTTACGGTTAAGATAGATAGATAGATATTTATTCAGGTCGATTTCTGGCCTTGGCCCTTACAACCTTTTTGGGCTTTTACACGAATTCTTGTATTGTAGGGAAACGTTTCCCTACAAATAGTTAAATAAAATAAAATAAAGTAAAATACCATTTTTTTAGCGTCACTCATTCACAATCATTCATATAGTTTAAATACAGCTGTCTAATCTTAATTGCATAACACCAGAAAGCATACATATTTACATACTCCTGGTGTGTTGAGTCCTGCTTGAACATAGCTGTTATAAAGTTGTTTCTGTTGCAGTTTTTAATGTCTTGTTTTAGCAGATGTCTTCCTCCTTTATAGTGTGGACACACTAAAATTACATGATATATGTCTTCAATGTCATTTGTATTACATATTTCACATTTCGTGCACTTATTTCCTTCCCATATCCCATAGATTGCGTTCAGTTTGTATGACTTTCCTTTTACACTTACATAAGGTATGTTCCCCCTGATTGATTGCACCAATCTCACTACGTTCCACTGCAGAGCACTATTGAAATGGTGGCTTTTGTTTACGTGTGTTTTGATACTTGGGAAATGAGTAAACCTTTGGTTTTGCATCATTTCCTTTACATCCTTATCTACTAGATACTGAAAATATTTCCCTATTATTGCATTGCTGTGTGCGTTTACATACTCTTTACTTAGATTATTATACTCCTCTTCCATCTTAGCTTCGCAGAACATGTCTTTAACATAGTACATCCAGTTGTATTTATTTTTCACATTATTCTGCATTTCCTTGTAACAATTTAGGCTTATGTTATTTTCGTCTTTATTTACGATTCTTTTAATTAACTTAACTGTTGCCTTGAAAATGTGACCTTTGATGTTTACCATTCCCGTTTCTAATCTTAAAATAAACCCAGGTATTAGTTTTGAGGCATGCAGTATTGTTCTAAGGAAGTTGGTTTGAAAGGATACAATTTTGTCCAAATAACTGAGTGCCCACACTGGGGCACAGTAAAGGAGTACAGAGCTTACAAGTGTGTTGAAATGTTGTATGTGTACATCTATGTTAGTTGTGCGGCTCTTGTATAGTATCGCCAATAGTTGATTTTGAGCCTGTTTGGACTTTTCTATGAAGAGTTCCAATGTCTTATTGAATTTTCCAGTGTAAAAGAAGGGTACTCCCAAATACATATAAGAGTTTACAATTTCAATTTTGTCCTCTCCCCAAACAAATTTGTCCTCTTTCTTTCGGACACCACTCTTTCTGAATATCATTATTTTGGTCTTAGTCAGATTTACGGTAAGATTGTTACATTCAAAAAATACTTTCAGTATATTTATTTGTTTCTGTAGCTCTCCCTTAGTAGATGCCACAAGAACCATGTCGTCGGCGTATAGCAAAATAAGTATTTCAATTACTTTCATTTTTATACCTGTAAGTTTACTCATTCTGAGTATACTAACAATTTCGTCAATATAGAGGTTAAACAGGGTGGGAGATAGGGTTTCACCCTGTAGTACACCCGATAAAATGCTAATGTATTCCGTATATCCGCTTGCAGTCCTTATTTTTGTCTGTGCTAATTTGTATAGGTCTTGTATTCTATTTATACATTTGCCACTCATACCTAATTTCCTCAGTCTTTCCCACAGTTTGTCATGAGTTATGGAGTCAAATGCCTGCGATAAGTCTACAAAGAGTGTATATAGCTTGCCTCCCTTTAGTTGCAGGCGCTTGGATATCATGCATTGTAATGCAAATACGTGCTCGGTGCAGCCTTTTCCTTTCCTATACGCTGCTTGGTTATCGGACAGCGTGTTATTTAAATTACAGAAAAGGTTAAGTCTTCTTGAGATAATATTTGTGAACATCTTAACTATTGTATTGAGCAAGCTTATAGGACGGTAGTTCTTAGCATTATTTATGTCCCCTTTTTTGTGTATTGGGGCAGTAATTATTTGACCCCAACTATGAGGTATGCCTCTGACAAGTGTAACATTTAAACATGTTGTAAGATATTCATATAACTGTTCTGTTAGATGTTTGTAGACCTCGTTTGGTATCCCATCCGCTCCTGGAGCTTTATTATTGCTTAGTGACTTTATAGCATCTACTACTTCCGAGATTCTAATTTCCATGTCAAGTATGTAGTTGGTGTCAGGCTTGTGACTAGTCAGTTCGTTGGTAACAATGTAAATGTCTTTATCACACTTTTTTTCAAATACTGCTCTAAAATGCTCGAGCCATTCTGCGTCTGTGATGGTATTGTTTACTACTTTATATTTACTCTCTCTGAAAGTGTTCAACGATTTCCAAAATTGAGCAGAATCAGTGGCTTTATTTACCTTATCTCGTAGATCACTATAGTATTCCTTCTTTCGATTCATGCAGTGTTTGCTATATTCTGTTTTACTCTTATGTACTTCATTTATTACGTTTGACCAATTACCCTCGGTTCTTTTCGCATTCCTCAATTTTCTTATAGCTCGGTTTACTGCAATTTTTTCTCTTTACAACTATTATCAAACCATTTTGTGGCTACTGTTTGTCCTTTCATATGCCACCCTTTACAAAGCATTCCTGATTCTAATGCGGCTTTTGTTATTAAGTTATTCAGGTTCTCAAAGCTGTAATCAGTTCTACTTAGGTCACCTTGCAGTCTTTCTAAGGTATCTCTGAATAACCTTGCTTTGTCTGTGTTCCAGTGGATTCTATTGCATTCAATTTTTTGATTAAATTTCCCTGAGTACTTATCAAATATAATCTGTATTGGGAAATGGTCTGATAGTTCTGCCTCAAGTACTTCAAAGTCTAGGATTCTGTTGCATAACGTTGATTTACATATTGCTAGATCTACACAGCTCGCTCCATTTCCATTGCAGAAGGTTATTTCCCCATCATTGTCAGAGTTTGTTCTTCCATTCAGTATTACAAAATCATTCTCCAAGATTAGGTCATTTAAAATTACACCCCTTTTGTTAATGCAGTTATCTTTTGTATTTCTAACCTCACGTATATTTACAGCATTTATGTTTAAACTTAGATTTAATAAACCGCATCTCGCGTTTAGGTCACCTATAATTATCACATTCGTATTTACATTTTTTAATTTTTGAATCATTATATCTAATTTGTCATCATACTCGGCTTTAGGGGGTATGTATGAAAAGGTTATAAGTAAAGGCTTTTTTTGTTCTACCTTAAGTATACAAAAGTGTATGTCTGTCTCTATTACATTAATTTTAATGTTTGTTTTTGCCCCTATAATAAGTCCTCCGCTACTTCTTCCCTTAGAGTTAGTTCCATTAATCGTAATTAGGTTATACTTATCTTCGATTTGCTTTAAATTTACCCTGTGCCCTTCCCTCAGCCAAGTTTCAGACATACAAAAAAGATCAGGATCCTTACCGATTAAAAATTGCATCTTTTCAAAAGAATTTGTCACTAGCCCATTGCAGTTCCAGTAAATAATTTTACTGACGTCATCAGGTTGTAAGGGTTTGCCATTTCCTCATTTGGAGGGTTGTCCAGTGTTGTGTTGTTGCCACTCATGTTGCTCTCTTGTAGTCTTCCTTTCGTTTCTTCTCTGGAATTTTTCTTCAGCCACTCTTGGTGGATCGTCTGGGTTAATAAAGACCTTGATATTCTTCTTCCTTAGAAGCTGTAGAATCCTTAACGGCAACATGAGTCACATTGTGATGTAGGGACCATTTTGCTAATTCATCTTTAAGCGATGCGTCAAAAGAATCGTCTTCGAATTCTAAATTATCAGCGCCAGCTTCTTCAGAAGTGGTTGCGTTAGTATCTGTTATGCATTGCAAATTAAAATTATTATTGCTATGACATTCAGTCCCGTTTAATAATTTTACGAAAGGAGAAATTTGCTGAATTTCTCTTAAAATATTTGCAAGGTAAATTTGTTTTTGCCTTCGTCGAAACCGTTTGGAACTTATATTCATGATTGTAGCCTAAATTCTAACTTAAGTACATTAGTAATACAAAATACATTATAAAATTTCTGCACAGCCGAACTTAAATTGCGGCTTTAAATCTACGTCTAGCGCGACCACCGCATCGGTCACTAGCACCTCTGAACCAAATCTGACAAGCAGTTTCCACTTGAGATTCTGAATAGCAAAAATCTTCAATGCTAGAAATTGCACATGTTGGACAAAAACGTAATTAGTGTAATCCTGGAATTATTAAGGGAAAGCATTGATGGCCTAAGTTTTAAGCAATGATTGACTTATTATATATTCTGGATTATTTATGAATACCCAGAATGCTTGACGCAATTTTCAATTTCTGGAAGCAGATTTTCCCTCCTCGCCCAGAAAATGATGTCTTTAAGGCCAGTTCGTGCGAAAACAGTTTACTCAATACACACGTGGTTGCCCTTTGAAATGTTTTCCCTCCAACAGCAATGGACCAGTTTTTCTGTAAACGATTTTTCCACAATAATTTAAAGTTTGCCCTTAATTTGATATTTTTCAAAGATTTTAATTGTATATATAAATATGTAATTACAATCAGGTTAAAATCGATTTACCAATTTTACAATCTTAGCTCTGTCTTTTAATTGTTCATCTGCATTCCTAAGATCCTGTTCGGTTTGGAAAAGGATTTCAAATGGACACTCGTCTCGGCCTGTAACTTTGCACGAGTTAGCTCTTAAAATTTCAATATCATTTCGAATCTCTTGTAACTCGCCAAGAACAGCCGTCTGAAAACCTGAAACGATTGAAGAAAAAATATTTTATAGATACTGCAAAAACTTACATACTAAAAACATTTATAAACTACTCACGTCGTAACTCTTCAAAGACTTTCCGTGAAAATGTTTCACACTCATCTGGTCTGTGTTGAACTCCAGTTTCTAAACGGAAACACTTTGTAAAATGTGACTGAATTAATTAGATCTAAACTATTGATTTCGTTATGTTTCTAAGGTCATACCGTAATTACAGATGCTTGATTCTATAGATACTGATCTTCGTGAGACGTTTTCCAGTATTTTGCTTGAATCATCTGAATCCAAACTAGATGCGGGAGTTGAATCTTTTGATTGATTTGGAGAAATCACGTTATCAATTGCTTTCACTCTACTGGGAGATTTCCCTTGGTGGCCAATGTCATTTGCACCAGATAATTTCTTTTCTAAAACAAAGGAAGTAATGACTGTACATAGTATCTTGTATTGTTGTATATTGAAGAATAAATTCAAATTGAGTAGTAGTAACACACATACATTTTGTATAATAAATTGCTATCTAGTATATTGTAATAAATAGTACAAATAATAATGAAATCTTAGTACTGAAGTAATACCTGTAAAAATTGGAATAAGTCCTTCAGCATTATATTGTACCACTGGCTCATGAATTTTGCTGTCAGAACTACTGGGACTTCTTTTAACCCGCTTCTTGGCTCGTCCCTTGGATTGCAGTTTCCGGGCTAAATATGTCTCTGGGCCTTCTCTTTCGCTTTGAAGACCCGCCTTCGTTTTCCGTCCCAGTCTCCACAGTAGAGCTGTAAAGCAATTTTATCGATTTTTGCTTTGCTTTCAGAAAATCATCTGCAATAGGATATAAATTCTCATCATCAAATAAAAATGTTTTAACTATTTTGAGACAGCCATATTTAGAATAATTCAGCAAACAAGTACATAATTACTTTTCCAAATCAGAAACTAAAAATTCTAGTACTGTGAGTAGTTTAAATGGTTTACCTGTTGTATAATGAATCTTCAAAATCTCATACTTAGGCCAAGATTTTGCTGGTTTTGATTTTGGATTGGATCTTAAAGTAGTAATTCCTTTGCGAGTATCGTCTGGGAATTTGCAAGTGTTATTTTTTACATCAATCCATCCAGTCGAAATTGCTTCAACTGAATTGTCTTCAGAAAATTCAACCACACAAAATGAACTGAACATTTTCTGCCCACTCATCATTAAAAATAACTGCTAGCTCAAAACTCAACTAGTAGAAATTCAATTTACAACAAAAGGTTTCGCTCCTCGTGGGCTAAATATGGCTGACTGAGAAGAAACTATCGGCTGTAGTGTCACATATTGTTGTACGTTCGCCGGAATAGTACGCATACGTAACATTATTTTTGCCGGGACTGCAATAAAGTAAGACTATTGTCAATCACTCAAGCCCCAATGCATGGCTACAGTTTTTGCGCATGTGCAAAACCTCAGTGCTGCTGCCGAAACCATAGCCATTGCATACAGCATTACCGCTGCTCTCCCGACTGCTTGCCGATGTAATGTTTTTATAAATAATATAAACTTATTATTCCTAACCAACCTGTATGTTGGCCCTATGCTTAACCTTCATTAAGTTTTGATGCGTAGCCATTGCGGCATTTACCCAACTCAAAAGTAACTGGGACAGTATAACGCCAACGAAGATTTGCAGACTGGGAATTGGTTCGCTTAGTTCTGAGAACACGAAATCAAGTTCGAGTAAATGTCAAAACTCGCAAGTCAAGCTTCAGCGTAATTATTAATGTACACGAAATATTTAGCAGATAATGTTGACATGAAACGGGTCTTAAAACAGGAAAACAAAACTATCGGGGCCAGTATAAATTGAATTCTTAAAAATGATATGTCCAGGTTATATTACTGCAATTGGGGCTTTAAATTTCAGACGGGTTGGAATTATATTAAGTCACAACCACGGTGTGGTTGGGAGTTTGAGAAAACAACTTTAGTTATACGAAAAACAGTTTGCGAGTAGAATTGTTTGTGAGTTATAAATTCTTCGGTAGCCCCAGTGGGGAGCAAATTCAAATTTGTTGATTCTATGAATGTACAAGAGTAAACTCGGGTCTGAACTGTAAATATCGTTATGATTATACTAACGTTATTGACATATTTGCAGACGGATTGTGATAGTTGTTGAACGGTTGTGTGTCTTGGTTGGGAGCGAATAATTAAACGCGATCCGCTTCAAATGTCAATACGTACATTACGCATTGATGTTTTGTTTGTGACTTCAAAGTTGTGGGCTAATTACTTTCTCTGTCGTTTCAGATAATTTCAAATGTTTAAGGCATTCCTGCGTATACAAGGAGGGCTTCTGAAACGTCAACAGTTTCCTGGATTTAAAGACAAGGATACAATGCCCCATTAAAACTTGGGAATATTACTGATATTAATAATACTACAATCGAGAGTATTGGGTTGGTTAAATTATTGTAATGACACTCAATTATACTGAATTATTCATAATCCGAAGACAAATTTAGGAAAATAAAATTATTAGGCAAGTTTTATAAATATTTTGGCCACAATCAATTTTGAAGATAATGATACCCAGATAATACAGTAAAACCTGTATATAGTGGCCGTTCATATAGTGGATTCCTGTTTATAGTGGATACATTTTACATCCCGGTCCCACCTCCTATCCTTTAACATAGGAAACTCCTTCTATATAGTGGTTTTCTATATAGTGGAAACCTGCTCATAGTGGACTAATAATCATACCCCTTCAGTTAAAAATTCAGCTTGAAGTACCTGTATATAGTGGTCACCCAGTCAGAACGAAGAAATACAACTCGCGCGAACCCGAACCAATAACACGGCTGCTTGAATTTAACTCAATTACAGGCATTTGGACTACGTTTTTATTTTCAGAGGTTTCGTATTGTCTGTACTAAATCAAATGCTTATTTATTCTGTCCATTGTATCTAAGTAATTTGTTATTAATAGTAAAATTAGTGATTATTTAAAAAAGTAGAATAACTGATTTTCAATACCGTGTAAAAGTAAAACTTTGGTTGGTTCGTGCTGGTATACGTGTATGTGTATGTATTTATAGAGTGACCTCTGACCACTATATACTTATATAGTGGTCCCTGTCTATAGTGGACAAATTTTGGCGTCCCTAGGAAAACCATTATATACAGGTTTTACTGTATCTCGAATTGTTTCATAGTGATAAGAGATTCTTTGGTTACAAGGCAATATCCCTTTACAGACTTCATCAATTCTTTGTACTACTAGTTTTTTAGGAACGAAAACCCTGGGTCCCTTACAGGAATCCCATAAAGTGGAACTACAACCTATTCTAGTACTAAACAAATGTCAGTAAATACCCGGGGACACTTTTCATGAATCGATTCGTTGAACATAGTTCAAATAGCACGGCGATAACGACACTGCGAAATCATTATCACATCCGGCTACTTTTAAAGCCTCTTTAAAAATAAAAAACGCGTACACGGTGAATTTGAAACCAAAATGTGTACCCCCAAAATCTGAATTCCCCTCAACTGACAAGATTTTGTTTCCAAGAGTTAATACTTTATCTGTTTTTTCGTTAAGGATGACGGGTCCCGGAGGAGGAGCCCGAAGGCGAAATTAATGTACTCCCAGCCAGGTATAATATGAACGTAGGTATATGGTTACTAAGTGTGTATTTGCCTATTATGCAATTAATATATTTTCTTTTTCAAAACACTGACTTGTAAAAGGAATCCAGATGGTTGCTAATTTAAATCAAAAACAAATTATATATATATATATTTATATATATATATACATATTATGATTATTCTCGGCAAGTAATTATTATAAAGTAAATATTATTAAGTAATATATACATATACAATATAATATATATAAGTCAAATATATAAGTCACAATGTATATGACATAAGTCAAGATATATAAATATTCTATATATTCTATATTATATTTTATATAAAGTAAATGTAAATTCTAAATAAATATAAATATTGTGATACCGTGATATTGTAATATCGTAATATTGTGATATAGTGATACTGTGTTATTGTGATATTGTCATATAAATTAGCAACCACCAGGAATCCATTCTCCTATCGCCCATATTTGTTGAACTGTTGGGTATCCGATCCATTTTTATGAATATATTTCGTGTGGATATACCTTATGTTACTACTATTATACAGTATTGTAAATTACAGTTCCGCTTTCTCTTTAAAATTTTTTTTGTAGAAGTCTTAGATTCAAATACGGGTATACAGTCGAATTATAAGGATAAGAATCCTATGGTAATACTGTTACTATATGCACGGTATACGAAACCTGGTTTCACCTCTTGGAGAAAGCATTGTGGGTATGGTTCCTCAAGATCAAATATTTAGCGATGCCACTTTGAGATCATGAGATGTGTCCCCAGTGCACATATACAAATGTTTTTATATATCTACGAGTATATTGAAGTACTATAATAAAGATCTGAAGGAAAGAGACCTGCGATTTTACAATTGCTACATAAGAGCAAATCATGTCCTTAAAAGAATCCAAATGTATTTTTAGTACTTACTGTCGGATATACATAGATCTCTGTGACCTCCTTGTATATTTGCAAAATGTAATTATTTTGTTTTCTGCTCCTTGATATTTCAAATGACAGGTATTAGTTAAACGTTTTGAGGTTCTTATTTTAATTAAGCGTTGCTAACTTTAAATTCTGACTCATTTGTCTCAAACGCTACTCTAACATGTCTCTGAACCGCCTTAACTAACAACGATTTTATGCGGAAATACAACTCCATTCTAAATAAATCAAACACAATTCAGGCCTATCTACAGGTATTTCCATCAAAGATGTAACTAAAGACCGATAATTACGCATACTTACACTTCCAACCGGAGAGTGCGCTTGTTGCAACACTGTTATACACAACTTAACTACAAATGGCTACTCCTGCGCTTCCGGTATCACCTTTAACTTCTTTTTCAACGTTTTCATGCACTTCAACTTGTCGAAATTGACCATCGGAATTTATCTTGCCTTTTATTCTTTGCAGCCGCAAATTCACCCCTTGCACAATAATATCAACCATGTTGAAATAATTGGAATACGTGGATATTGCTTAGAATCAATTTATTTGCCAAGCTTTCGAACTCAAACAGTGTTCATCTTCAGGGCTTAATTATGACTAACTTAATTATTATGACTTAATTAAGATGCACAACATACAATATAATCTCTGAAGGAATGACGTTTATTCACGATTTATATTCCTTTATTATGCCAGAAAACAACAAGAACGGTACGTACACCAAAGGAGTTGTTTTTTAGTACACGGTTTTAAACTAGGAAAGGCCCTCCAAATTAAATTGCTTAAGTTGATTTTTAACTGCATATTACATCTGCAATTGAATAGTTCTATTAGTTTGTATGGTAGTAGGCATGTAACAAACCGCCATATGTTGCTTACACTTAACATATACAGTAAGTGCGTCACCACCTAATAGCATTTTTAGAACTTCCTCCTCCGAATGATAATTTGGTTCATTCCACAACAAAATGCGTATCCCAACCGCTTCTTGATCAGTGAACTGATCATTTTTATTGGGGTTACCTAACTGACCCCCATTTTAATAAAGATCTAAAATCAGATACAAAAACCTTTGTTAGCTGAGGGCGATGATTGGAGTAATATAAAATTACATTCAGGAATATTACGCTCATAAACATTATACACATGTCAAAAATGATTTTAATTCACTTCTAGATCCCAATTGATACTTAAACAAGTCAATAATTTCTAGATTCCGATTCATTATAATACATATCATTTCTAAAGGCTAAAAAGAAAATATTCGTACACAATCAGGTGTACCGTAGCTCTTCCAAAATCCAACCAAGACCTAACTAAAACATTATCTTCTCTTAATTATCTCAAAACCGCATTATTCAACCACGTTCCCGTACATAATATTCCTGCCATCAGGTATATGCGACTTATACCCCTTACTCGTTCCATCTCGCGTTGCAATTGGTTTCGCACCGCTTCTCTCCAATGTATTTCATCGCAATTGCCGTGGCTCTCTCCAGCAATTTGTCCAACTCCGATCCCTTGTTGTACGTGATTGACACCGACTTCTCCGCACACTTTCTTATATCCTCTCGACTGCCTCTCGGATGATTCAAAAGTGACTTCGAATCCCAAATTCGGAGCGTGGCTTGTTTCTCCAACGCAGGCTCCGAAAATTCGAAAGTAAGTCGTTTACCATCGATCAGAGAAGTTATAGACGACTGTAATATGGAATAACTCAATACATAATTTACTACACAAATAACTGAAATAATCAATGAAATACATATGTTAACCTTGTATTGCTCAAAATTGAGTTGAGAGTTTTGCAACTTCTGTAATTTTCCGAAGTCGTCTTCGAAACATAAATTGGCACTTGGTTTCATGCATTTTCCAGCTGCACCGACAGCTGCGGTTGGAGTACGGGCAGTCGTGGATGAGGTGGATGTGTCTTTGATGACGGACAAGCCAGAAGAGTCCCCCACCACATGTTTCACCTGCCTTTCGCAAAGCTTCACAAATTGACTCCACATCGGAAGTTCGGTCCAGGTCAATAACGTCAGTGAGGAATACCCGTTTACCCCAACCACGAGATCCGCAAATTTGTTTCCAGAAAGTGAGCAATCCATATTTAGAAAGTATTTCTTCCACTCCGGTAAAACCTCTCGAATTTGTTTTCTCGCTGCATCCAACAATTCCAGTTTCTCCGCTCGTTTAACTGCTTCCCTATCCAGAATGTCCGCCGGATTGGAATTCACCATATAGTCCCACCAATCTATTGTGTACACCTCTGACCCGTGTGATAAAAAATCGACAGTGTCGGAAACAATGTCGTATAAAGATAGTTTCTTCACTGTTGATCGATTACTTGTCAGAAAATAACTCTCTTGTTTTTTAATAACAGAATATATTTCGCCAGTCGCAACTAAAGTATATTCCTCTGGTAATTGACACAAATGAGAACTCATAATGTACTTCAGCAAACTATCTGCTTATATACTCAGAAAAAAAATCAATAAAGTCAGATGAAGGACATTATAAAGATATATGATAATGATGCAAGTTGGGACAGGATTGAAGCTGGAAGTAAGGAAAGAAAAGGGAGAGTTGGAGGAGAGGAAAGTAGGGCGAGAGAAAAGAGGGAAGAGATAGAGGGAAGGAAGGGGTGAAGAAGAAGTAAAGGGTGGGGAGGAGGGACAAGAAGAAACGGGAAAAAAAGGGAGTGGAGAGTAGAAAAAAGAGGGCGGCTGGGAAAGAGAAGATAATACGGGAGGGCAAGGTAGGACGTTAGGTTATAAAAAGATTTAAGGTTACATAAAAAGTATGGATAAATATTATTGTTACACACCTCTCAAAATAAATTTTAAAGGGAACCATCGAAGAACTTAAAGCCATAAATCCTCACTGTGACTTCAAAACATGTGGGGAGAATATACATTCCATTTCAGTAACCTCGTATAGAAACCTACTGCCAACTACTCGGAGAATAGCATTGGTCTTGGTGGGACGGACTCTTATTTTATGCGTGCGTGAGCAACAATGCAATGATGATGAAATGTTAAGGATGCGTCTTCAGGATGTTTAAAAATAAATTTACATACACGTAATTTGCTGTTTACTTATACCTAAAACGGGAAGCTCACCCAAAAAACATGTGCCTGTAAAACTTACGCACTAATATAATTATCACAATAAAAACACATCAGCCACTGACAGGATTTAAGTTTTTTGGAAGTTCCATATATTTTAAAGAATTATTTGTTTCATTAGTTTTGCATAATTATTGCATGCTGATAATTATGAGTACACAATTGTTTTGACTTGAATAATTATTACACATGGATTATCACGGCGATCCAAACAAGGACTAAGTTCTAGCGGACCAGCTCCAGTATCAAGATTCTCCTCAAGGGTTTTTATTGGTCAAAATAGTTTGCTTCGATAGTAGATTTTAAATCATTTAAAAATAATTGCAATTAATTATTTCAATATTTTATTTATTTTCGTCTACTTTAAAATTATTCGCCAATTACGACTGTACAAATGAATTAAAAGTTAAAGGCAGTGCTACGACTTACGATTCTATACTTTATACTATAAAATCTACATGCTAATCAAATCTTATTTGCTATGAGACATTTTATATTGTGTATGAAGTAAGATTATGATTACTCTGGATTCTTGGGATTATTTTAAACATGAGAACTTGCATGAGGTCACACATTTTGGATTTGGCAATTAGAATGCACTAGGACTGCATTAGGTTAGATCCAAAATACACGAATTGAACAGACGTGATATCCTCAATTCGTTCCATCTTATTGAATCGACTCATAATTAGTAAACGTAACCAGTTCTCTAAATTATATCTCTAAATCACGATTTACGTTTCAGTATGGATCCCAAACTTTCTCATTGCTTCAGGGGACATACCTAAACAGCTGTTTTGCTGAATACAATCCCATGACCAAATACAAATGTTCTTTATTAATTAAAACTAATAAAATTTTTGGGTTTTGACTTGTACAATTATGTGTTTTAATGTTTAACATTGTATACATTTTCCAGCAATATTTTTCCCTGTGAAGAATCTTGCCGTCTTCCCATAAAAACACTATCCCTGACTATGAAGTATCGGGTACAAAGTAACCAATGCTAGTGTTGAGAATTGAAATGCCATAGTTTAGTGTCTGCATAGCATTTGTAACTATTGCTGCTGTGTTTTATTTGGACAAAGTTAAATTATGAACAGAAAAGGAAATTATTTTTGATCCTTTCTAAGATGTTGAAAATAGCAGAAGTATTGAGTATTGCTTTCACATTAATAGTTGTAATGTAATTTTGTTCCATTTACAAGGTTCCAGAAGGGATGATTTATTAATTTCTGTCGTTATTATAATTATGTCAGAGTAACTGCATGCATAGATGCACATTTTCTTTCGCATTAGAACTCCACTCTCACTCAGTACAAATTGAATGAACTACACTCATCCTCACAGTTATTGTCAAGACTGCACTCACACTCATCCTCATGAGGACAGAAGACCAGAATTTGATCCTCGCACTCATGAGTGCAATTGATGTCCATGTGTATATATACTAGGCATTGGCATAACGATATAGCCATATGATATT
The DNA here is from genome assembly GCA_947179485.1 of Allacma fusca. Taxonomy (NCBI): domain Eukaryota; kingdom Metazoa; phylum Arthropoda; class Collembola; order Symphypleona; family Sminthuridae; genus Allacma; species Allacma fusca. The sequence continues at coordinate 49,267,173 of OX359245.1, forward strand.
ATCGTCCATATCGTACATTTTTCGAAACGATAATTGAACGATAATTCTCGTAAACTTTGAACGATATATCGGTCAGTTTCCATATCGTAATACGTGGTTCAATTCCCCAAATAATGAATCACCCCCAACATTTTAATGTACTTATATTAACTAATTCAAAACATCATGTCAGTCAGCTCATAATAATACCATGTAAATTCCTGGTTTCCTCAAAACATACGTATGTAAAAACATATACGTTAAAACATAGGTGTAACTTACGGGATTTGCTCATTGTTAGAACCATTTTTTCTGTAATTAATACCTTCTAATTTTTGTTTCTGCTGGAACCAAAACATAATTGGTGGAACCGTGATTCCTTATTGTTCTCACCAGTTTCAGAAAAATTAATACCAATTATGCTGTCAGTGGGATTAAAATAAACTTGGTTTGCCTTACGTACATCCTCATTGTCAATACCAGTTCTCATTCAATTAATACCAACTGTAGTCTCGGTGTTCCAAATGGGATCAGTAAAAAGAAAAGTTCTTTGATAATTTTCCGAACAATGCATTTTTGTAGCACTTTTTGTTTTGAACAGTAGTAATAAGGTCAGTATTTAATTAATCATCAATACTTCGCCAGTGTTGGTCGATTATTTTTGTATTTTATATTATCAACAGATGCGTTTCAAAATATCGTTATATCGTCCTTCGATATCGTTATCGTCATTTTTAGGATGAACGATAACGATATTAACGATATTTAAAAAATGACCGATATGTCAATGCCTAATATATACCTGACTTATCCTTTTGCAATACATTCATATAATTTATTATGCCACAGAACCTAAGAACCGAATGTGGTTTCCTCCTTTTCGTTGCTCTCACAACGAGGGTTTTTCTTGTGGCATCGATTTGCTGTTCGCAACCGTGTCACTCTATAATTTCTCATCCTTTTCTTATTTTACATGTTACTATTCCCGGTTCAAGAAACATGTTTTACCCATATTTGTGTGTGTAACTTTCCTGCAGATTTTTGATTAATAATATATTGGCTTTCGAGCTAAAAGCAAGCACCAAAGTTTTCCAAAGGAAATTCATAATTCTGTTATTTACAGACGAATCATATCCAATAGTTTAACAAGGCAATTTCTAGATAGACCATATGTTAACATTCCTTTGGCCCAAAATTGTGAAACAAGTCTTGCGGAATGGTTCTACGATTGGACCAGACCAGAACAGAAATTAAAGAACAGATTGAACCATTCCAGCAACTATTTACAAACCGTGCAATGGTTCTATGATACCTCAATTTAAAATCTATAAAATCTTGCTAGTGATTAGTGTTTGTAAGAATCGTTTCTAATGTATGATATTGAATTAGTGTCTTTTGCAGAAGCTGTTCTTTTAAAGTAAACAAATCTTTAAAAATTGGGGGGTCCAGAATTTGCATGCTGATAAGGAACGAAAAATAATGTGTACCCGTATATGTACATACATACGTTTGCATGTGACCACCATAGATACACACCCTTATAACGGATAAGGGCAACGCTCACGCTCACCCTCATGAGGACTACGGTGTATTCACTGTACGAGGGCGAGTACTTGCAAATATTTGATGATGTCATTGTATTGAGCGTGAGGGCAGTAGGTACTCAAGTTGTAATAACGAAGTGAGAGGGATTTATCGCACTCACGACACGGTGGCTCAAGTAAATAAATACATAGAATAATGTCATCTTGTGTTGTAGTTATATTTATCTATGCAGTCTTTGTTTCGATAATGTAAAATGTCAAATAAAAAGTTTTTAAACAATTTGGAGTCAATTTTTAAAACTGAAATACCCAAGAAGCGTCCATTCTTTCAACTCTCAGCCAAAATTCAAAGCAATTATCACAACGAAGGATACTTAAGCTATAGTTATTTTTCAATTAACGTGCACTAAAATCGTTTTTCTGTAATAAAAATATTCGACTACAGCAACTATAATATAATATAATAAAATATTCAATGTATGAATTTGTGTGTTGTATATATTGTTGTATATTGTATGATTTTTCGAAATATTCCCAAAAAAGACTATTGTTAATTTTTGCCGGTATAAGTGCATATTTTTACAAGAGTTTCGTTTTGCTCAGGTTTCGGTTGGTCTCATACCACGAGGGTACTAACTTCAAATAACTGTAAGCTTTATATGCATGTAGTGCTGTAATATTGTACTCGTTTAGTTTTGTACTTTTGTATTGTTTTTGTCTTTGGTACAAAACTAAACAAACAATATCCATTTTCGAGATACAAAACTAAAACAAAAACAAAACAGGAATTTAAAAAAACAATACAATCCAAATTGTATTGTTTCAAGGTTCTAGAGACGCTAGAAATTTACTAAAGTGATTGTTGTAATAGATTTCTAGAGCACATAGGAATTGATTTGTGTAATTGGAATCGTCAAAAAACACGTCAAAGCACAAAAACTGGGCATTGACTAATTATTGGTAGATTCGCCTACTATCGCCCATATAAAATATACACTTACATTGAGTATGTCATTCTAGTGTCATGTGACCATTAATGCGCCAATAAAGTCAATCATAGGTGATTTACTACTAGTTACTCACCAAGTTTCATTATAGGTCATGCGCCCCTTAAAACCGTAATCTGTCATGAGACTATTGGTGACCCAATAAGGTCAATTTGAGGTCACATGACCTTACTGTGTCACTAGTAGTCACATGACCTCAGATTGACCTTACTGTGTCACTAGTAGTCACATGACCTCAGATTGACCTTACTGTGTCACTAGTAGTCACATGACCTCAGATTGACCTTACTGTGTCACTAGTAGTCACATGACCTCAGATTGACCTTACTGTGTCACTAGTAGTCACATGACCTCAGATTGACCTTACTGTGTCACTAGTAGTCACATGACCTCAGATTGACCTTACTGTGTCACTAGTAGTCACATGACCTCAGATTGACCTTACTGTGTCACTAGTAGTCACATGACCTCAGATTGACCTTACTGTGTCACTAATAGTCACATGACCTCAGATTGACCTTACTGTGTCACTAATAGTCACATGACCTCAGATTGGCCTTACTGTGTCACTAGTAGTCACATGACCTCAGATTGACCTTACTGTGTCACTAATAGTCACATGACCTCAGGTTGACCTTACTGTGTCACTAATAGTCACCTGACCTCAGGTTGACCTTACTGTGTCACTAATAGTCACCTGACCTCAGGTTGACCTTACTGTGTCACTAATAGTCACCTGACCTCAGGTTGACCTTACTGTGTCACTAATAGTCACATGACCTCAGATTGACCTTACTGTGTCACTAGTAGTCACATGACCTCAGATTGACCTTACTGTGTCACTAGTAGTCACATGACCTCAGATTGACCTTACTGTGTCACTAGTAGTCACATGACCTCAGATTGACCTTACTGTGTCACTAATAGTCACATGACCTCAGATTGACCTTACTGTGTCACTAATAGTCACATGACCTCAGATTGGCCTTACTGTGTCACTAGTAGTCACATGACCTCAGATTGACCTTACTGTGTCACTAATAGTCACATGACCTCAGATTGACCTTACTGTGTCACTAATAGTCACATGACCTCAGATTGACCTTACTGTGTCACTAATAGTTGCATGACTTTGACTTTCACCATATTGATTATTAAAGGTTGTAATGGCTGAGGCCACTATATCAACCAATAAAACCCTATTATTATTATTATTATTATTATGTTGATTATTAGACGCCACCGATAAGATGTACTAGTTGTAGGTTACATTTAATGTGGATTAGTAAGACCTCATGAAAAAGGTCACGAATTAAATCAACACTGGCTAATGACAATTCAATGGCATCAGATATGATACCAATGAATCGGTACTGATCAATAAAATTGGCTAACCGTATGGTTTAAATGTTGACCTGGATAAATCTAGTCTGTGTCTAACAAAGACAAAAGACCTAGTCTAACAAACGAACTATGCGATTTGTAAATGTAGTCCACGCATAGGGGACATTTCTACATCGATGAAATAGGTGGTAAAAGCCAACGGCTGAGCCAATTGAAAATATAGATATCAGAGCCCACGCGTCTACTCTATCCATTCTAATTTTAAGCAATGGTAGTGAATATTGTTTATGAAATTATGTTCTTCTGGAAATTACAATGTGGTTATTACAGGGATTATTCACAAATAGGTTGGTGCCACAGAATTGCACCCTTCAAAATTCGACCGTCAACAGATTCAATGCATTTTATATGGGAGATTCGTCAATGACTGGTTTTTTAAACTTTTACGTAATTTTTAAACAACTAAATTGCACAAATCAATTCCTACGTGCTCTTGAACTCAGATACAACTATCACTTTAGCAAATTTCTAGCGTCTTCTAGAACCTTAGAACAATACAATACAGATTGTACAAAAACAAAAACAATCTGATAGAAGTACAAAACAAAAACAAAACTCGGAGTACAAAACAATATCTTGGTTGTACTACTTTTGTACTTTTCGCCAAAGTACAATACAATACTAAAAGGACAAATTACAGCACTATATGCATGCAGTCTCAGTCCAACCAAAAGAGGTTTCTTGTCCCAAGCGAAGTCCCCCTTATCCCACACTACAAGCACTGAAAATCATCTGAAGCGGAAGGAAAATAATAAAATATCACCTTCAGAAAGAGACACAGAATTTACAGAAAGGTTCTCATAAGCCTCCAAGACAAAAGTATAAAAACATTCTCCAGGAAAGGTTAGGAGGGAACTTTGGAAAAAAAAATCTTCTCTTCTTCCCTTATAATTCCCCCCACCAATTCCTAGTCCCCCTTACATTCCCACATTATAAAAATTGTAATTATTCTATAACTATAGGATCCTATAGTACCAGTATTAAAAATATACGCCGCTGCTAATGTTATAATCCATCATTGAATATTTTATTTCATGATTGCTCATATCAATAGAAATCCCACCATCCAGAAGTCCAATAGTTTCCAGGGACTCCAGAAGTTACAAGAAGGATAACTCAGTTTGGATCACTATGACTCCGAAAATGACCGAGCTGACCATCAGACTACTGACCATGAGGGAAGATATTCTGCAGGAATGTTCAATCACATTCCTAAGGAAAAGTTCACAACTGCTTTAAAGATCACTGGCATGATTCGTCTGGGTAATTTTTGTTGTCACTTCAATTTTTATGAAATACAAAGTTATTCAAAAAATCCATGGAAGCTTTGGATCTGTGTGGCCAAAGCAGTATCCAAAATAATGTTAGTGCAGATTTCATTGGTGATCGCTTTTAAGTTATATGCTAAAAAGGGATATAAGGAAAGTTCCTATTATCACCTATGTTTATGGCCGGATTGATGATAATAATTGATGGACTTTGTTCTGGCAAAATAGGAATTGAAGTTGCACATTGGATCACTGCAGTTCCAGTATAAGATACAAAACTTAAGCTTTTAAGTAACAAATGAGATTTCCAAAATGATAACAGTCTACAGTGGATTCCTCTTCAACTGCGAAATATGCGAAGAGGGCTTTTGGTTGAAAGGTCAATTATCCAGACACATGCAAAAGGTCCATAAAATGAAGAAAACACACAAGGTAAACTGTGATTGGGACAAAAAGCCGGATCTGACAGCTTACATCAAGCACATTCTGAACAAGGACAAGTCACCGATGACGTCGTCTTCTGGAGATTCTCGAAGTTAATACTATTTTCGTTTATTCAGATTTTCTCGGAAAAGAAAGTAGCTTCATAGCAAAAAGTTTGCGTATTGTACGCTTATAACAATTATTGTTATTTTAACATGCATTCTCATTACCCCTGTTCGGGGCAACAATAATTGCAGGTCCAACGGAAGATAATTCGGGTAACGGCGCATCGTTCACTATTTTAAGTACAGCTGCTGACCATTTGCATGACGTGGAAGGTCCACTATTAGAAAATCAAGTAAGTGATATTTTGCTTTGGCTTCAGTATCTCTAAATATTTGCAAAAAAAAAAAAAAATAATAACTCACATTATTCAACAACTATCGCAAGCTTTTTGGTACTTCTAAAGAACTATAACAAATCCTATTTTGATCCTACTTCTCAGAGTCGAACTAAAACTACAACCAAAGATGATGATTTATGTATCCTAAAATAAACTACATGCTTCCCAAGAAGACTGAAACTCCTGACAGTCCAAATGTAAATACTCGTGTCACTGTTTCCTACGAAGATGATGGCACCACAAGTGTTCTTTTTCATGGTAACTTCAACAACGAAAGTCCCAGTGTGATCCGGAAGATTAGAGATCCCAACAATGTTCAAACTCAGGGGTCTCTTCTGCTTTGACACAACCGCAGCATCCATGGTCTCTTCCTCCGACTTCTTGGCCACCATGAACCCACAAATTATAGTTCATAGTTGACTATTCAGAAATGCTTGAAAGCCATATTAGATCGCTCAAAAACTCAAAGATATAAAAACAATAATATTTTATATGAAAAACTACAGTCAGTTGATATTACGTTAGAAAACCAGTTCTGACCAATAACTGGTCATATTAGACCTTGGAAATTGGTATGATCAATAATGGACAACATTAGGTCATGGAAATTGTTCTGGCCAACAATGGATCATATTAGTGTATGGATGTATGGAAATTGTTCTGATCTATTATGGTCCGTTTAAGTCCATGGAAATAGTTCTGATCATTACTGACCCATAATATTCCATAGAATTATATAGTTCTTATCAATGACGGGTCATATATTGAGCATTGGAAATGGTTATGATCAATAACATGCCATGGAAATGAATATAACCAGTAATGGTCAAGATTAGGTCATAGAAATAGTTTTGGCAAATAATGGACCATATTAGTCCATGGAAATGAATACGACCAATAATGGACTACATGAGTGCATGTACATGTATGGTCTATATATCATGATTCATTTAGGTCTTAGGAAAAGTCCCGACCAATACTGACCCATATTAGTCCAAAGAATTAGTTCTTACAAATTACGGGTCATTGCGTGCCATAAACACAACTATACTGTGTTTAACACTAATAAATCTTTGGCGATGATACAGGTAGTCCTAGCGAACACTTTTATTGATTTAATTGAACCGAGGATCCCTTTTTCCAACCATAGTAGACCTTTTAGGACATGTTCAGAACTTATGGATTGCTAATTTCCATGATGATAAGGATGCGTGTAGTAAACCTAATTACTTTGACATATAAATTTTTTAATGTTAATTGCCATATAAAATTTTCAATTTGGATGTCGCATTAAAATGTCAAAATTTGATCCCAAAAATAAAGGGGTCAATACGAGATTGCAGGTAAAGTATAATAACAAAGTTGATCAAAACCATGAAGACGATGACAACTTGTAACACAACTTCAAGTGCTTGCTTGTTAGTGTGAGAAAAACTTTACTGATTAATTACAATATGTCACCAATCCCTTTGCCCCTAGTCGCTTTGCAATTGAGTGAGTAACAGGCGTTGAGTTTATGATATACCGCCCCGGTTTGCCGAGTAGTAGTAGAAGAAAAATTAGAAAACACGTTTTGATGAACCCAATAGAGTAGGAATATTTAGTTGATAGACAGCATTTTGGAAGCCGCTTTAGAAAAGAAGTAAAGATTTTTCCTGACTGAATTTTGAGTTCAGTTGAACGTTTTGTTCGTTATGTAAATATGTATTTATCCAGTCCATAGTTTTTTAATATCTGGAATCCGGCATTGTCTTCAGTGGAACCCAAAAAACAGGAACACATTTTAAACTAGATTTGCCAAATTTGTTTCACTGTGTAGGAGAGGTATTGTCTAAAAAAATCTTATTTTAAGTATTTGGATATACAAATTGAAAGCGTATTTTCAGATAAAAGTAAGTAATACCTGCGATTTGCTACCTCAGATTTATAGGCGATACTGGTTAATTTTTGGAAACGTTCAGAGGACCTCAGTTGATTTTTTGTACCAAGACCCTTATTTTTTTTACCCTTAGCCCGGGCCTGGGTGGCTTATTGTTAGCTGTAACTACGCTGCTGGTGGTATTACAATTTTATTATTACTTATAAACACAACACACTAATTTTTCATTTTTCTGCAACAATTATGTTTCCTTGAATTTTTCATACTCGTTCGTACTGAAATATTAAATTTGACATTCTTTCCATTTGAGAATACCTCACTAAAATTGTTATTGAAGTTTGAAATTACGTATTACCACATTGTGTTATTTTTTATCAAAATTTTGGGGTGAAGCAAGGCTATAGAAGAATTGCTAAACTACTATAGCCTTGGGGTGAAGTGCCTTCTGCAGATCTAATACAGTGTGGATCCGTGGATGACGGCAGCGTAGCTACCAAGCTGAAAAAATGGTGAAAATTTGCAAATATACCTCAGAGTGTAGGAACTCGACTCGACCGACGGCTGCAAAATATGTCCTGACGTGCAAATGAATTGACCTACTAACAATTCCGTCTCACAAAAGAGCCTACTTCTAATCCTAGACAAAATTTCTGTCTATTCTACTTTCCTATGCAGAAATTTTGGAATGTCATTGCCTGGCCAATTTTTTAGCCTGCCTACATTTTTACTAGGGTCTACTTCTGCTTAAAATTTCATGACTTAAAGCAATGTTATGCAGTAATTCAGAACGACTTAATTATTATATCATTTGATTAGTCTACCTTCAGCTATCTTCAGCCTAATGGTGCAAAAATGCACCCTTACAAAACTTAGAAGTACTTATCCTTAATCATCCTGAGATCCTGGGAAAAATCCAATTACCTAAGTAAGAACCAGGAATACAAGCAAACCAATGTGCAAAAATGCAATCACATCAATCTGCTAGAAAATGTATCGAGCATGATAAGAAGACTGCGACTTGATTTAAAAAGAACAGTAACGCAGTAACTTTACCACAATCACAAAAAATATGCAAAATGCTATAGAAAATAAAAGAAAATCCTAATTTATTAAAGTAAAAAACCCGAGTCTCATTACAGAAGCCCCTGATCCGCCACTGTTAACGAGGGACAATCAGGAGAAACCATAGTTGTAGCAAGTGCCCTGTTAGTTTTAGCTTGGAGCATCACCTTAAATTATGTAAACCAATTCCTTTGGGTAAGTAAAATTAAATCACAGTACGACTGGTGGTTACATTTTGGAACACCGTATTTCCATTTTGAAATACGCAACTAAAAATTCTTAAGCTTTTAAGTAATAAATGAGATTTCTGGAATAAATAAATGACGACAGTCTGTAATAAATTTCTCTTCAACTGCGAAATATGCGACGAGGGTTTTTGGTAAAAAGGCCAATTAACCATAAAATGAAGCAAACAGAAAAGGTAGACTGTGATAGCGACAAAAAGCCAGATCTGACAGCTTACACCAAGCACAATCTGAACAAGGACAAGTCTCCGGTGACTTTGACTTCAGGAGGTTCACGAAGATAACTCTATTTTCGCTTCTTTGGATTTTCTCAAAACAAAGAAAGTAGCTACATAGAGAAGTTTGCGTAGTGCATGCTAATAACAATTATTATAATTTTAACACATGTATTCTCATTGCCTCTGTACGTGACTACAATAATTGCAGGTCCAACGGAAGATAATTCTAGTAACGGCGCACCGTCCACTACGTTAAATACAGCTGCTGACAATTTGCATGATGTGGAAGGTCCACTGGTAGAAAACCAAGTAAGGGATATATTTCTTTGGCTTCAGTGTCTCTAAATATTTATATATTACAAAATATATAAAACAAAAAAAATAATAACTCACATTATTCTACAACTATCGCATGCTTTTTGGTACTTCTAAAGAACTATAAACTATAACAAATTCTGTTTTAAGTCTACTCAGACTGGAGCTACAACCACAACCGAAGATGATAATTTCTGAATCCTAAAAATAAACTACACGCTTCCCACGCAGACTTAATCTCCTGAGAATCCAAATTCAAAAACTCGTGTCACTGTTACTATAAGTGTTCTTTTTCGTTGCAACTTCAACAACGAAAACCTCTCTGTTGAATTTCAGAGATGACGTTCAAGATAGTTACAAGCGTAAAATACGCTTATACTAATGTTAAAAATACATATTTCATATTATTGTATGAAACAACCTATTTTCAAAGGAAACAGTTTTGTTCGACATATATTACGTCCGGGATTAACGTAAATAAATTGACGTGACGATTGCAAAAATTGTGAAACGTAAAAGAAGCGTTTCCCGGACGCCTTTACTAAACTTGCGATAGGGTGGAATTTTACTTTCCCTATGTATGCATAATTATAATTGCAAATCAATGCTCTAAAAATTAAACTATACACTGTAATACGTAAATAGGCATTTTTATACAATCAAGACGATAACACAAGTGTATTGGAATAACATGTGTAAAATGAAATAACATGTGTAAAATGAAATAACAAAATGATGAATGCAAGAATCAATTCGACTATTTCCAAAGAAGCATACGGCAAACTGCTGAGGCATCTGAAATACATATAATCACATCCAAATCGCAAATATAAAATTGTTTTCTTGTATAATTATTTTTAGTCGGTGTATAAGAAAAATCCCTCAAATAATTCCAGGCCTGCGACCCTTCCCATGCAAAATCTGCTCAACTGCTGTTTTGAAGATTTTGGTATTAAAGAATTCGTTCCAATTCGTTATTCGTACACCATACAAGAATGCTTGTATGGTGTAAATAAAATTCAATATCTTATATTTGAGACAACATATTTCATTTCATTCAGCTGGTTAATATTTTGGCGTACTAGCAATTGAATTTCTTTAGAGTTAGAAAACTTGGACAAAATGGGCATTTTTGGCAATTTCAGAGCGTTTTAACGGGGCAGCAAAATATCGTATAACATTTTTGATAACCCAACCCTTCAGTACCCGAGTAATAGCCGGGTACAAACAATAGATACTTGGGTATGGGTATAGGTTTAGGGTCCGTTACGGTTACGGGTACAGGTACTACATTTTAGTTTCAAGTATAGGTACGGGTAGTGAAAAAAATTACCCGGGTACGGGTATAGGTACAGAATTTTGTCGAACCCGATATTCGGGTATGGGTACGGGTGCACGGTTTCTGTACCTAGTCCAAGCACTGCTTGGTGTTAATACAAAGAAATTGAAATTTTGCCTGACACGTATTTTAAATATTTTAAGGGTCATAAAGACTACGAGAAAGTCGGTGGCTAGAACACCCCTCATAAAAAAGTCTTCCAAAATTAATGGGTCAATAAAGTCGACACCCGGAACATTTTAACCACACTAGTCCAACCAATCCGGGTTGTTAAAGATATCCAATCCGTGTTTTAATACGTCCTTTTTAATTATTTTTTCGAAACGTGGTTCATCCAGCTTTTTCATCTCAAAAACCCTCCAGACATCTGCTAAGGAAGTGAACCAAAGTCAACGTTAGCTTTCAAAAAATCCTCTTGTCATGGCGAATCCTCCTTCAATAAAAAGTAAATCACAGCATTATGTCTAGTTAATTTCAACGGAAATCGTTAATGCTGTATTCAACTGTATACAAAGTACAAATTTCGCATTTGAGTGCTAAATTCTTGAATTTAGAGACCAAAATGACTCGTTGCTCGCCTTGAAATAAGTAATAAACTCAATGTTCAGAATTATTATTTTTGATTAGCAAAAACCTACTTTCCATTTCTTTCTCATTTGCTTACTCCTCAGGCGGAATTTCTTCAACCGGGTCCTCCAGTTTTGTAGGCAATGTGCAGAATACCCAACTTTCCGAGGTTTCGTAGCTCATTGGGGAGCTGGTACAATTTACTACAGAAGAAGGTGTTTTCGATTAAAAGGGATTTTAAAGGGAAAACCCTTTTAATGTTTCTTAACTTCGTTGATTCTAAATACACCCTGATTTGGGTTCATTTCCAGTGCCCTAAGCACGACTTTGAACGAGCTTGATGAAAGAAATTCTGAAGAGGCCTCTGAAGACGGTTTTGCTACAATTTTTGGTGGAACTGAATATTTGAATGCAAGTATTCTTGGTCACTAAACTGTCCCTTGGCCTCCCTGTAAGAGTGAAATGAAATGTTTGGTAAATAATTTTTAATTATGTTTTGCATTGAATTTAAACTTTATCGAAGAACGGGAATAATAATTACTCAAATTAGAGGCGCAAATCCTTCTTAAGAGTAAAACCATTTCCTTGACAAATAAATGACAAAGAGCAGGATTAAGTGGTCTGCATGTGTCAAGCATAGTTACTCTCACCATTTGTTATAAATACGTGCACTGAATGGTCCTGCACATTTTTAATAACATTATTAACCCACATGATTTTTCCATGTTCATCTCTAAACTTATCCTCAACATGTGAAATTACTAGGAAAATAATTTATATAACTGCATATTCCACAGTCAAATTCCAAAAGATTTTGAGAACCTACCAAGTAATAAATTCCGAGATTTTATCCTGGTCAACAGTTGTCGTTCAAATTTGAAGTCAAATGTAATCCGGGCCCTATTTCATAAATAATACAACAACAATAATAGTCCGACAATGACAATTTTACAAGTACAATTGTATTATTGACCATTTACAAGTACATGCGTCAGTGCTCTCAGTTAGACACCCTTACTTACTCTTTACTCATAATTTTGTCTCTCATGATGTCCAGTACTTACTTTTTACTTACTCAGGGGCTTCATGGTGGCTATCTTACTTACTCTTTACTCCCTCAAAATTTCGGGTCGCAGTGTAATACTTACTCTTTACTTACTTATTCGCAAAAATAAGCTGATATTACTTACTCTTTACTTACTTTTGCTGCATAGTACTCAAGTAATACTTACTCATTTTCAAATATAATCCAAGTCACTGCCATCTTTGGTAGTGTAGTCAACGACTCAAGTTTAACGATTTGCATCGTCGCAAGTATTTAAAGGCATTGTTTGCCTATGGCCTGTGTTATCTGCCTCCATAAACCATATATAAGTCATGGATATTGTCGGAGAACATTTTTTCTATGGTAGTTACTCCAGTAAAGAAGAGTTTACTTACTCAATACTTACTTTTTGATACTTTGCAGTTCGTCTTACTTACTCATTACTTACATTACACCGGGGAATGAGTGTTCGTACTTACTCTTTACTTACTTAAACATCAACCTTTTTAAAATTACTTACTCATTACTTACTCATACTCGCAGATGTGAGTACGAGTAAGTACAATACTCACTTATTCACTTTATAAAAAATTCGAGTAATGAGTAAAATTGAGAGCACTGACATGCGTTTCATAAACAATTCTCGAACCAACACTAATTACTGGTGCATATTTACAAGTGCGAGAAGTTTTATACAAAAGCTTTCCACCAATTTTACCCACAATAATAATTAAATGTGCATTTGGATATTCTAAATTGTTCGATAAAGTAGAATGAATTGTGATTTTCAAAATTGATTCGGGGTTTAAATTTTCTCCTTGCTCTTTCACGAGAAATTTGAACATTTCCGCCACTTTTACTACTTGTATCGAGTTAAAAATTCATAGTTTACTGTTTAACAGCTGTCTAAATCAATATTATTTATATACAATATATATCAAAACAATTGTATAAACTCTATTTACAATTTGACAGTGGTTTAAGGTACTGTCACTTTTGAGCGACAATTGTAAGTCACTTGTAATTACGCTGGTATATGAAACGTAATAATAGTAAATCATTCACAATTTCCTGTCATTGTCAGTCGATTTTTCCTGCCACTGGTCATTGTCACACTACGGTTTATGAAATCATATTTCAATTGACAATTGACAATTTGTCACTTTTCACTTGTAATTGCCGCCGGATTGTAATGTTTATGAAATAGGGCCCCGACCGTCATTACTAAAATTGATTGTGACCAAAACCAAAATACTTTAAATACTTACTTAATACTTTTATTTTCCTAAATTTGTCTTTAGCTTCTGAAAAATTCAGTACAATTGAGTGTCATTACAATAATAATTATATAAAGCCCAATACTCTCCATTATAGTAATTACTACTAATACCCCGAATTTTAATGGGGCATTGTATCCTTGAATCTCAATCCGATGACTGTTGACGTTTCAGAATGCCAAACATTTGAAATTATCTGAAACGAAAGAGAAAGTAATTAGCCCACAACTTTGAAGTCACAAACAAAACATCAGTGTGTATGTATATATTGACATTTGAAGCGGATCGTACATATTTATTCTCTCCCAATTAGGACACACCATCGTTCGATAACAATCCGTCTGTAAATATGTCAATAACGTTTGTATAATTGTAACGATATTTACAGTTGAGACCGTATTTGCTCTTGTATATTCCTAGAATCAACAAATTTGAATTTGCTCCTCACTGGGGCTCCTGAGAAATTTTTAACTCACAAAAAATTTAATCTCAATTTTTTTTCGTATAATGAAAGTTATTTTCTCAAACTCCCAACGACGGCTAAGTTCTACAATCCCGACCGTTTCCACTTTTCCACTTTTTTCACTTTTTTCACTTTGTCCACCTTTTCCACTTAAAATTTCAAAATTCCTACCGCACTTTCAACTTAAACTAACGGTCCCAAAATGACCCGAGCTTCATTTAGAGCATCTCCCCATGGAATATTTTAGGCCGGTGGATCGTAAATTTTGACCCGTACCAATCCGACCTGAAATTGAAGTTCAACGACAAAGTCCGGCGCAAAATTTCCCGTCCACCGCAAGGATGGGAAATCGGAGAAATATGAATTCTAATTCGAATTAAAATATTCAAGGTGAAGAATTCCGATTTAAAACACCTACAGCAATAATGAAAAATATGAATTCTAATACGGATTTATATATCCTCTCGAGTGTTCGTTCATTATGAATTCCGATTTGAATATTTTTTTTGAATTCTCCTAGTATACTGAACCTTAGAAACATGATATCATCACTGTTTTGGTAAGCTAGTTTTCCCCGCAGGTCATTAAGTATTAATTTAAGAACTGAAAAAACACTTTCAACTGATATTTGAACGCCAACATTACTAATTTTCTTTTGACCCATTTTTAGTTACCTAAAAAGTTTTTAGTATCAACGATTTAACTTACTTGAGTAATTAGCTTGTAGGACAAACTATAGTTTTGAGCACAACCGTTATAAACCTCCGACTAAGTGCTAATAATTCGACTCTATTTTACGTTGAATGCGGAAGAATGTTCATTTTCGATGAAGAAAATGTTCGCCAATGCTCTTTGATTAACTTCACGTTCTAAGTAAAAAATTGCGACAATTTTAAATTTATATTTAAGTGTGTACACTTGATGAAATATACCATTGAATGCAATACTTTATTTTAATCGGAATTCAGTAAAACATATTTGAATTCCAAAAATTTTTTTGAATGCGATTTTGAATTAAAATACTTCCTGGGAATTATTTGGCATTCCAATATGAATTAAAATCCTCAAATTTTCGAATATAATTCCGATTCCGATACCGATTCCCATTCTATGTCCACCGGCCTAAAATATTCCACGGGGAGATGGTCTAAATGAAGCTGGGATCATTTTGGGACCGTTAGTTTAAATTGAATGTGCGGTAGGAATTTTGAAATTTTAAGTGGAAAAGGTGGAAAAAGTGGACAAAGTGGAAAAAGGTGGAAAAAGTGGAAAAAAAGGTGGAAAAGTGGAAACGGCCGCGATTGTAGAACTTAGCCCCCAACGACACAGTCGCTGTGACGCAATTTAATTCCAACCCGTCAGTAATTTAAAGCCCCAATTGTAATAATATACCCGGAACATACCATTTTTAAGAAATCAATTCATACTAGCCCCGATTGTTTTGTTTTCCTGTTTTAAGACCAGTTTCTTGTCAACAGCGCCTGCTAAATATTTGGTGTATATTAATATTTACGCTGAAGCTTGACTTGGGAGTTTTGACGTTTACTTGAACTTGATTCAGTGTTCTCAGAATTAAGCGAACCAATTGTCTTTGGAAAAACTTTGGGAGGAACATTTAACTGAAAACTAGAACTTGAGTTCTTCCGTACTACAAATTCATACCGGTGCCGTAAAAATCACGGGAGATATTTCCTGTAAAATGTAAAAAAATGGCACTAGAAATCACTAAATAAAACTAGTTTTTACCCTCAGGATTTTAGAGGAATTTGAGTCCATTGCACTGGCCCTATTTGAAATTACAGTGTGACAAATATGACTATTGATTCTTCTTCTTTTGTGCGATAAATTAAAAAGTAATATCCTACATTTCACAGTCTACACAACTTAAACGGTTAAAAATAAGGTTTTGGGGCCAGAGGGATTTAGACTTTTTTAGACAAATTTTAGATATATATAAAGAAACTACATGGGTATATACACCAGACGCTCCTCTATTGAAGAAACCCTTTCAAATCCAAACAGGAGAGGCTCTCCATCACTTGCACCATCTTTCATGCCGCCCTCAAATTTGAACCGTGTCCTCAGGTGCAATTGCAAATCTTGTGCACTGCTCAAATATCGCCCTCTCTACCGTGCCTGAATTAGGGCATGCGATATAAGTGCATATTTCTGCAACGGTCTCCGTTCTATCCAAAACATGTGCAAAATATTCCTGCACATAATTACCCCAAAGAATTACATTTCGACCCCATCCCCCTCATTTTTAGTCCTAGTTTTTGCCCTGACCAAGGGTCCGGTCCCAGCCAAAACCCTCAAGGGAATTTATCAGCCCCAAAAACCAGTTGAACTACCCGGAGTCCGTTTGGATAGAGAACTACAACCGTCATGGGAATCTTCCCTCAGAAATCCTCACACGGTGATTTTGGTACACTTTTAAATGCGTCGACTCGACGCAGTGCAAAATATTTTCAATTTTTGGAAGAAGCCGTCTCTAGAGGCAACTCTACCGACACCAGCTTCTATTAACTTACAAATTTGAAAGATTTCAAAAGTGACCCTATGATAACCCGAGTGAACTGTAAAACGAATTGTCAATGATATCACAAAAGGGTTATTAGAGTGTTGAAAAGAAATAAACGCAAAGTTTGACAAGCATTGGTGAACAAATGACAATTTTCTCCTTACTTTTAATTACATCCATTGTGTGCGCCCTCCGTGGTCAAATCCAACCCATAAATTTCGTACCATATCCAATAACTTTTAACCCGTATCTAATAAACAAGGTGTGATATCTGACGAAGGACACCCAAATAGGCGATACACTCATCTGAGATGAAACTGGCTTTGGACCCTCATTCCACATAGCTCAACATCGCTGTGGACGACCCTGAGCATCCGGAACGAGACGAATAGCTGCAGCCTGAAGCCTGGCCAAAAGGACCTGATTGGCATCCCCTATTATGTGATGAGTTTTCGCTTCTTCTTTAAACCTTGCTTCTGATGAAGGGTGCTGCTTAGCAGAACTACACTCTTCGGGCATCACACTAGGATGTCTTCTTCAGCACATGGTCTGGTTTCGATATTTATTTGACCTTTCGTAGGAATGATTTTCTGATTGATCAAAGCAATTCCGACAGTAATAATTGATCAAAGGAGCCAGCCCGGCTCCAGCTGTAGAGTCTCATGCAGATAAAATCCAGCCTGAAATTGATCCCGAACCACCGTCAAATGCTGCATTTCTGGACGTCCGGACTTTAGCTCTAGTGAAGAGAGCCTCAATGAAAAAACTAATCAAATTCATATTAAAAATCATTTCAAGAGAAGCAAGGAAATCTCGTATTTTGAATGTAAAGATTTTTTAAATTCAAATAAATACATCGTAAAGATTTGGTGTGCTTCTGGGAACCCGCCCTTAAACATAACATTTGGTTTTTAACTCGTTAAAATACTCCAGTCACTTCAGAGTTGACGTTCAAGGTCGAGAAACCTTTTTGAGTTTCTGGAAAATATCCATCAAGTGGAGCCCATTAAAGGTGACGGACGAGCTCCAACTAGGCCCCCCTCCGTGAAGATTTTCAACCCGGATAGTGCCCTCAATGTTGATGAAACAGCAGTATAATGCTAAAAGTCAATGACAATGGTGATAATGGACATTCTTGTAACAAACTTTATTAAATTTGGAAAATTTATAACAGACCTGTCTTTGACAAATATTTCCGCCCTTGTCGAAATGGGAGAAGAACATTTCGTGGACTCCCCCGAAATTGTCAAATTCCCCAAAACGTCTCCGAGAGGTGTTTTGTCCGTTATGCAAATAGCAGCTGCTGAAGAATCCTGAGAAGGGGTCCCTTGTTACTAAACAAGAACTACTACGAGTGACACTGTTTACGCTGCTCCATTATAAGATTACATTCCAGCACCTAGGGTGGTCCCTCCAATTTTTAAATGTTTATTTTTTACCAATCGTTTAATAGTTACATTATTGATCTTGCATAGATTATTTAGAAAATCACAAGCTTGGAAAAATTATAACTTCAGAGAGTCCCAGGATGGACCAAAATTTAAGCTAGCGTATGTTTTTATTCACTTAATCATTATTATAGTGCATGCAGCTATCATTTAATAAATATCTAGCGTACCTAATAACAGTCTCAATAGACATGTGTTAAAATGAAGGTTTGTTTACACCAGTCCCAAATAATACGTATGTAGGTAGTACCTAACAACAATTGGTATAATACCAGTCTCTAATGAAAAGTATATTGAATGTGCCTAATAGCAGTAACTATTGATAGTCCATGATCATATACCATGAGTCCCTAATGACAGTCCCTACTGCGTGCCTACTAGTGTATACGTTTGTGTTGAAAGAAGACATGTGTTGAAATTTATTTAGTATAGTATGTTTTGGATCTGAAAGGAAGAGAGGGAGGCAAGAGTGAGATAGGAGAGAAGCTGCTTGTAAAGAGCGAGCAGGAGAGTGGGGGAGAGAGCGAGAAGGGGAGTGGAGGAGAGGACCTAACCTAAGCAGACGCTGATATGGATACTAACCCTAATGAGGGTTGTCACTGTATATTTAAAATGTAACCTGCGATGGATACGACTCTCTGCTGTATTCAATTGTATTAAAAGTACAAATTGTGATTTTAGGTACTGAAATTTTGAGGCATGATTGAAACTGAGTTCTTGCTTTAACTTTCAACCAAAGCATAGGCATTGGCTCCTAATCTGAGTGTCGCATTTGAGTGCAAAATTCGCGAATTTAGGGAACAAATTAATTCCGAATGCTCCTCTGGGAGAGGATATATATGAAGCAACCTGAAGGTTTCCGTGTAGCTGTGGACTATGTTTGCAAGTTGCTCAAATGCATATATGGTCTAAAGCAGAGCCCCAGAAACTGGCATAAGATTACTAAGACTAAACGCATCAGCGTGGGATTCAGGAAGTTGGACTATGATTCCTTCCTTTTCCTATATGAAAATTTACATTGCTTTGTATGTAGATGACGGATTATTTGCAAGTAATAGTAAGAGCGTTCAAGCCACTATAACGGAGGAATTGACACAGTCATTTAAAATGACTTCCACATTGAATGTGAGAACATTCTTGGGGCTGACAACGACTCGCCTTTGGTATGGACGAACTGGAAACCAACGGTGATAACCCGGTCATTCTCCGGTCACTGAGGTTGCATATGTGACATGTTTCGTGGCCGGGAGGGAGGGAGAATGGGTGTGAAACCTAATCCACCATTTGAAATTGGTTGATGGAGGACTTATTGTCACCACAAACACAGACAAGCAAAGCAGAATGAAGCTATCCACCATTCCGGAGTTGCATAATAAAACCAAACATGGACAGGTCAGATAGCATTTCATCCGCTGGTTAGTGGTAACGTAATGGATCAAATTTAAGCACTTGGGGACGGAGATATTAGCAGCGGACATTTTAACAAAACCGCAGGCGAACCGCCAACGCACCAATTATAGACTCCTTATTTGTTTGAATTGTTTGAGTGCCATTGGGTGGTTACAGGTTACAGCAATGTGGGTTTTCGGAGCCAAGATCAATATGGTTGCAAATAGTGTTTCTTGTCAATTGTAAGTTAACCGCTATTACTAATTGAACTTGCAAGTTCGGTTCAATTCCGGTTATTTTCCACTAGGGAATTTCTATTGTCGGTGCAAGTGCAATTTCTATTTACTTGAATTGCAATTTACAGAAGCATTAAATGCTCGCAATTACCGGTTAAGGACAACTGAAATGGCAAGAAAATGAATTGCAATTATTGCTTTCACTGTAAAAGTTGAAATTTAAAAAATACTTATCAAGTTAATTACAATTTGCTACCGTTTCGAATTTGAGAAAAAAATTCCACAAAATGCCCCAATAAGTTATTCTTCTATAAACCAATGTACATAATAATCACGAGTTATGTCTCAACAAGTGTAATTACTGTACTGACTACAATTTCGTCGGTGAGGAGGCAAATTGATCTAAGTGAATATTTGATCATTTTATCGAACATTTTATCGATCACATTATCGAACATTTTGAGGATTGTAAAGATATGTTGAAGGATGAAATTTTACAATATGTTTGCCTTGGAAGACTTAAAGGAAGGCTACTTCATTTGTGCATCTATGTTTTATTTTGCGTGGCATCTAAATCATTTTATTTAATACACTTTGTTCAATTTAGTGAAACAGAATGTATATCATTTTGCTACCAATCAAAAATACACAGTACATTTTGCTTCTTCGCCGAAGATTTATACTGTATATCAGTGGCAAATTGCACTTGCAATTGTATTTATCGGTTAAATGTTTTTGCTTACCGACTGCAAGTAAGTTATTTACTAATTGCAAGTTCAACTTCGGTTATGCGGATGATTTAATTGCTACATTTTAGCAAGTACCAGTTACGGCATTACTGGAACTTGCATTATCAATTATAATATTATAATATATATTAATTGAACTTGCAATTACAATTATAGTAATTGCAAGTTCGGTTATTTCCAATACTTGCACCTACAGAAACACTTGTTGCAAAATTAATTGTTCGATAATTTAAAATTGAATTTAAGAAGAGAAATGACTCCGTTGACAATTGAACTTGGTGTTAATACAAAGAAATCTAAATTTTACCTGTCCACTGAATATTTTAAGTGCCATAAAGACTACAACGACGTCGGTGGCTAGAACACCGATCATAAAAAGTCTTCCGTAATTAATCGGTCAATAAAGTTGACACCCGGAACATTTTAACCCCACTAGTCCAACCAATCCGGGGTAGTGGTCGGACCAATTCAGTTCAGAACCGAAATTTTCAATTCAATTCAGTTCGGTTCAGTTTGGTTCAATCTTATTTCAATTCAGTTTACTTGATGAATTGAACTGGGTGGTTCAGTTCACCTGCGTGAATTGAACTGAACTCCAGGGTGTGAACTGCAATTCAAACGATTCGTTAATTCCCTTTACCATCTAAATAACGAGACTACATGAACGCAACTATAGTCTAATAATTTCGTCCCACACCATATAATGATCAATTGTTTGTCTCATCAATTTTCATAAACATGCTAGTAAAAATATTAGTAGCCGTTGTAAGAATTTCTAGTCAATAATTTGTTGATAAATATTATTGATTGGGGAATCCTATTTCAGAATTCATAATTTAACAAAAAAATATCGTGTACCCCAAATTATATAATGGAAGAACCTGAATCTGAGGACCATTTTAGTTCAGAGGAAAATATGCATGAATAGAAAAATTAAACACCTATTGAGCAAGGAAGAAAGATTATTTCACTTGAATGTCAGATTTTTGTTCATATAATTATGACAATATAACTCGTTAACACCGGTGAAATAAAAAATCTCTGAAGGGTCCTGTTTTGGACAATGATAATGATATCCAAGGTCCACTTTTGAACATTTCAAAAGGCTAGTAAAAGATTTACCGTGACCAATCCAAACGTGATCGAACACATACTCATTGGAATTCTGCTTTTCCCGTGTGAACTGAATGGTTCATGGTTCAATTCAGTTCGTAGAGTAAAACCGAACTGAACTGAACTGAAATTTGTCAAACTGAATTGAACCACTCTCGTTCAAATCAATTCAGCGTTTAACCTAATATTAATTTCCTCATTCGAATAAAACAGTGTGGTTCTAACTCTCAAATTTCGTAAATCTTAGAGATCCTATCATAACCCGAGTGACCTGTAAAAACAATTGTCAATGATATCACAAAAGGGTTATTAGAGTGTTGAAAAGAAAAAAGCGCCAAGTTTGATAAGCATGGGTGAACAAGTGGTAATTTTCTCCTCACTTTTAATTACATCCATTGTGACATTATAATTGGAGTAATTAACCCTAGTGACATGAGTGCTTCGCATACAATCAGCCCTCCCGAAATTGTCATATCCCCTGTCCAAGTTTAAGAAATTGACGTCAGTGAAAATGATAGTAATTTCCTACATAATCCATGGACTGTTCCCCCTAAAAAACCGTTCCTCCTTAAAAAAACCATAAAATCCCGGTTAGCCATTTATGGTAACTATATTTATTTCAAGAGCTCATTCCAATTTCCATCATTTTAGTATACGTGGAACACATGAGCGAATAATTTCCCCCGTCAAAATTAAAATCTTGGCAGTGGGACAGGATTGATGGGAGATCTCATAGGAGACTATTCCCATCCATTCATTTCTTATGGGCTGTCCGAGAAAGACAAATTAGGGGGTTACTGGCCGTGTCCATGGTGTTTGAGGGTGAAAACCTGGAAAAACTAAAAACATATGAGCAGTGTCACCTTGACAAATGCTCTTTTCAAATATCCAGTTTTGTGTAAATCCAATGATGATGCACATCCCTTGAGCATCTTCAGATCTCCTTTCTACGCATATGTGTCTCCTATCCCCTATGCTGAAACAGGTACTGGGGCAGAGAGATGAGTGAAAGTGAACCGGATGGGATTTTAAGCCAAACCTGAGTTTCCTGTTGAGTGAGATACACGAGATTTGAGACAAGGGAAAGGGAGCAACAATTCCTGTAAATTAACCTGAATTTACACTTTAATTGATCGGAGCCCAATAGAGCCTATAGTAGTCAGTAAACATAATGATTGCGTGATGATTGTGCTAGAGGATTCCACAATTACGGCTAGCGGGTGTGTATTTTTTTTCCATAAAATATTCAATTAAGGAGTTAAAATTGAAAGGATAGAATTCCCTGGGAGCCGTGTACTCAGCTGAGTCTGGTTTGTTTCCTTACAAAATGTGCGTATAATTAGACCTGACATGATTTATTGGAAATTTTTTGAATACTGGGAATTAATCCCCATGTGAATCATTTAATTACCAATCCTCAGGTTTTGATTCATGTCCGGAATGCAAGATGGGCTGGAGCGATGATATGAAGAAATTCCGTCCGATTCAGGAGATCTGTGGGCATGTGAAGTGCCGGCAATATTTTATTAAGGCCGTGGCCAGTAATGAGGACAACTGTTTCCAGTGTGATATCCTGTTTATGGGCGATAGATTTGAGCCATCTTGGGTAAACAATTCCGGATTAAGGACACAATAATATGAGACAAGATTTTTTTATTGGAGATAATAGGATTGTCTCTGTAAGAGCTACGGTGCAGAGGGAAAATAGGACATCCTTTTGAATAGATAGTACAGGATGTAAACACACGTTTTTACCATTATGAACCCGCAAATGGCTTTTCAAGTTAGGCTATGTGTTGAATCGTTTGTCAGAGGTTACAAGTGAAGGTGCATCCTCACCAACGTAGCACAAATACCATTAAATCATGTCAAATTTACGTATACGGGGAAACGAAGGAGCGTAAAATAGGAGCGTTTTTGAAGCGTTAAATTGTTAACTGAATAATAAAATTGTAGTAAAAGGAGCGTGGCAATGTCCGGGATTAACGTAAATAAATTGACGTGACGATTGCAAAAATTGTGAAACGTAAAAGAAGCGTTTCCTGGACGCCTTTACTAAACCTGCGAGAGGGTGGAATTTTACTTTCCCTATGTATGTATAATTATAATTGCAAATCAATGCTCTAAAAATTAAACTATACACTGTAATACGTAAATAAGCATTTTTATACAATCAATACGATAACACAAGTGTATTGGAATAACATGTGTAAAATGAAATAACATGTGTAAAATGAAATAAGAAAATGATGAATGCAAGAATCAATTCGACTATTTCCAAAGAATCATACGGCAATCTGCTGAGGCATCTGAAATACATATAATCACATCCAAATCGCAAATATAAAATTGTTTTCTTGTATAATTATTTTTAGTCGGTGTATAAGAAAAATCCCTCAAATAATTCCAGGCCTGCGACCCTTCTCATGCAAAATCTGCTCAACTGCTGTTTTGAAGATTTTGGTATTAAAGAATTCGTTCCAATTGGTTATTCGTACAGCATACAAGAATGCTTGTATGGTGTAAATAAAATTCAATAGCTTATATTTGAGAGAACATATTTCATTTCATTCATCTGGTTAATACTTTGGCGTACTAGCAATTGAATTTCTTCAGAGTTTATTAAAATTATACACAAATGATTTTAAAAGTATTTTAATGCCTAAAATCTCTGACATTATAATTAGTGGGGAAAACTTGGACAAAATGGGCATTTTTGGCAATTTCAGAGCGTTTTAACGGGGCAGCAAAATATAGTATAACATTTTTAATAACCCAACCCTTCAGTACCCGAGTAATAGCCGGGTACAAACAATAGATACTTGGGTATGGGTATAGGTTTAGGGTACGTTACGGTTACGGGTACAGGTAATACATTTTAGTTTCAAGTATGGGTACGGGTACTGAAAAAAATTACCCGGGCACGGGTATAGGTACAGAATTTTGTCGAACCCGATATTCGGGTATGGGTACGGGTACACGGTTTCTGTACCCAGTCCGAGCACTGCCTGGCGTTAATACACCGAAATTGAAATTTTGCCTGACACGTATTTTAAATATTTTAAGGGTCATAAAGACTACGAGAAAGTCGGTGGCTAGAACACCCCTCATAAAAAAGTCTTCCAAAATTAATCGGTCAATAAATTCGACACCCGGAACATTTTAACCCCACTAGTCCAACCAATCCGGGTTGTTAAAGATATCCAATCCGTGTTTTAATACGTCCTTTTTAATTATTTTTTTAAAACGTGGTTCATCCAGCTGTTTCATCTCAAAAACCCTCCAGACATCTGCTAAGGAAGTGAACCAAAGTCAACGTTAGCTTTAAAAAAAATCCTCTTGTCATGGCGAATCCTCCCTCAATAAAAAATAAATCACAGCATTATGTCTGTAGTTAATTTCAACGGAAATCATTTATGATGTATTCAACTGTATACAAAGTACAAATTTCGCATTTGAGTGCTAAATTCTTGAATTTAGGGACCAAAATGACTCGTTGCTCGCCTTGAAATAAGTAATAAACTCAATGTTCAGAATTATTATTTTTGATTAGCAGAGGTGCTCCTTTGAATATGACAACTTCACAAAAACCTTTTTTCCATTCCTTTCTCATTTGCTTACTCCTCAGGCGGAATTTCTTCAACCAGGTCCTCCAGTTTTATAGGCAATGTGCAGAATTCTCAACTTTCCGAGGTTTCGTAGCTCATTGGGGAGCTGGTACAATTCTCTACAGAAAAAGGTGTTTTCGAGAGGGATTTTAAAGGGTAAACCCTTTTAATTTTTCTTATCTTCGTTGGTTCTAAATACACCCTGATTTGGGTTCATTTCCAGTGCCCTAAGCACGACTTTGAACGAGCTTGATGAAAGAAATTCTGAAGAGGCCTCCGAAGACGGTTTTGCTACAATTTTTGGGGGAACTGAATATTTGAATGCAACTATTCTTGGTCACTAAACTGTCCCTTGGCCTCCCTGTAAGGGTGAAATGAAATGTTTGGTAAATAATTTTTAATTATGTTTTGCATTGAATTTAAATTTAATCGAAGAACGGGAATAATAATTACTAAAATTAGAGGCGCAAATCATTCTTAAGAGTAAAACCATTTCCTTGACAAATAAATGACAAAGAGCAGGATTAAGTGGTCTGCATGTGTCAAGCATAGTTACTCTCACCATTTGTTATAAATACGTGCACTGAATGGTCCTGCACATTTTTAATAACATTATTAACCCACATGATTTTTCCATGTTCATCTCTAAACTTATCCTCAACCTGTGAAATTACTAGGAAAATAATTTATATAACTGCATATTCAACAGTCAAATTCACAAGATTTTGAGAACTGTCAAGTAATAAATTCCGAGATTTTATCCTGGTCAAAACATGTCGTTCAAATTTGAAGTCAAATGTCAGGCTTCGCAATCCTACCGTCCTTATCTTTAAAATTGATTGTGACCAAAACCAAATATTTTTAATACTTACTTAATACTTTAATTTTTTTTAAATTTGTCTTCAGATTCTGAATAATTAAGAACAATTTGAGTGTCATTACAATAATAATTATATAAAGCCCAATACTCTCTATTATAGTAATTACTACTAATACCCTGAATTTTAATGGTACATTGTATCCTTGAATCTCAATCCGATGACTGTTGACGTTTCAGAAGCACTCCTTGTATATCCAGGGCATTTGTAATTATCTGAAACGACAGAGAAAGTAATTAGCCCACAACTTTGAAGTCACAAACAAAACATCAGTGTGTATTTATGTATGCATTGACATTTGAAGCGGATCGTGGGTATTTATTCTCTCCCAATTAGGACGCACAATCGTTCAATAACAATCCGTCTGTAAATATGTGAATAACGCTTGTATAATTGTAACGATACAGACGATTACAGTTGAGACCGTATTTGCTCTTGTATATTTCTAGAATCAACAAATTTGAAGATTTCCCGAGGAAATTTTAACTTACAAAAACTTTTACTCTCAAATGGTTAATAATTATGTACAGGAAAAACTCGATATAACGGATTTCCAGGGGACCAGTAAAATTTGTCCGCTATAAAAAATGTCCGTTGTATGCAATAGTTTTAGCATTGGTTATATGGGAGCCGGACAAACAAATCTGTCCGGTGTAACTAAATTTCCGTTGTAGAGCCATCCGTTATATCGAGTTTTTCCTGTAGTATAATTAAAGTAATTTTCTCAAATTCCCAACGACACAGTGACTGTGACGGAATTTAATTCCAATCCGTCGGCAATTTAAAGCCCCAACTGTAATAATATAACATAGATAGAACATTAGAACATACCATTTTTAAGAAATCAATTCATACTGGCCCCGATTGTCAATTGTTTTTTTTCCCTCTTTTAAGACTAGTTTCATGTCAACAGCGCCTGCTAAATATTTTGCGTACATTATTATTTACACTGAAGCTTGAGCTGGGAGTTTCGACATTTACTCGAACTTGACGCCGTGTTCTCAGAATTAAGCGAACCAATGGTCTCTGGAAAAAATTTGGGAGAAAAATTTAACTGAACGCTAGAAATTGAATTCTTCCGTATTACAAATTCATACCCGGGCCTTAAAAACCAATTGAGATAATCCCTGTAAAATGTGGAAAATTTCAGGAAATTATCCTCGGACATTCCAAATCACTAAACAAATAACAAATTTTTACCCTCTCAAGGAGGGATTTGATTACCTAAGTCTATTGCACTGGCCCTATTTGAAAGTACAGTGTAACAAATACGGCTATCGATCCTTCTTCTTTTGTGCTTTAAATTAAAAAGTAATATCCTACTTTTCCAAAGTCTAGACAACTCAAGTGGTTAAAAATAAGGTTTTGGGGCCAGAGGGATATAAACTTGACATATTTTAGATATATATATACAGAAACTATATGGGTATATACACCAGACGCTCCACTATGGAAGAAACCCTTTCAAATCCAAGCAAGAGAGGCTCTCCATCTCTTGCACCATCTCTCCTGCCGCCCTCAAATTTGAAACGTGTCCTCAGGTGCAGTTGCAAAACTTGTGCACTGCTCAAATATCGCCCTCTCTACGGTGCCAGAATGTAGGGCATGCGATATAAGTGCATATTTTCGGCAAAGGTCTCCGTTTTAGTCAAAACCTGTGCAAAAATTTTCTGTGCCTAATTACCCCAAAAAATTGCATCCCAACCATATTCCCCCCTTTTTTAGTCCTAGTTACTCCACTGACCTAGGGTGCCTTCCCAGCCAAAACCCCCAAAGAAATTCATTAGCCCCGAAAACAAGTTGAACTACCCGGAGTCCGTTTGGATGGAGGACTACAACCGTCATGGGAATCTTCCCTCATAGATCCACACACCGTGATTTTGGTAAACTTTTAAATGCGTCGACCCGACGCACTGCTAAATATTTTCAATTTTTGGAAGAAGCCGTCTCTAGAGGCAACTCTACCGACACTAGCTTCTATTAACATACAAATTTGAAGGATTTCAAAAATGACAGCTCCTAAATTACAGTCACTTCAAATTTGAAAGAAAGTTGAAAAGAAATAAACGCCAAGTTTGACAAGCATTGGTGAACAAGTGGCAATTTTCTCCTCACTTTTAATCACATCCATTGTGACATTATAATTGGAGTAATTAACCCTATTGACATGAGTGCTTCGCATATAATCAGCCCTCCCGAAATTGTCATATCCCCTGTCCAAGTTTAAGAAATCGACGTCAGTGAAAATGACCCCTGTGATGTAAATGTCTTGACGACTCTCGCCCCTTCACCTCATTCTGGCTTGAAGCGAGCTGAGAGATGAGTAGAGCTCTAGTAATTTATTATTTTTTCCTACATAATCCAGGGACTGTTCCCCCTAAAAAAACCCTTCCTCCTTTAAAAAAAACCATAAAAACCCGGTTAGCCATTTATGGTAACTATATTTATTTCAAGAACTCATTCCAATCTCCATCATTTTAGTACACGTGGAACACAAGAGCGGATAATTTTCCCCGTCAAAATTAAAATCTTGGCAGTGGGACTGGGACAGGATTGATGGGAGATCTCATAGGAGGCTATTCCCATCCAACCATTCTTATGGACTGTCCGAGAAAGACAAATTAGTAAGTTACTGGCCGTGTGCATGGTGTTATCAAATTTGAGTGTGAAGAACCTGGAAAAACTAAAACCGTAGGAGCAGTGTTACCTTGACAAATGCTCTTTTCAAATATCCATTTTTGTGTAAATCCAATGAAGATGCACATCCCTTGAGCATCTTCAGATCTCCTTTCTACGCATACGTGTCTCCTATCCCCTATGCTGAAACAGGTACTGGGGCAGAGAGATGAGTGAAAGTGAACCGGATGGGTTTCTAAGCCATACCTGACTTTCCTGTTGAGTGAGATACACGAGATTTGAGACAAGGGAAAGGGAGCAACAATTCCTGTAAATTAACCTGAATTTACACTTTAATTGGTCGGAGCCCAATAGAGCCTATAGTAAAATCAGTGAACATAATGATTGCGTGATGATTGTGCTAGAGGATTCCCAAGTACTTTAATTTACACAATCCATTTAGAACCTGTACCATCTGGGGAACATGGGGACGATTGGATTCGTCAGCTTGCCGTTCGGCATTTTGGAAACTGGGGGCTCTGCAAATGACCCGATTCCACAATTACGGCTAGCGGGTGTGTATTTTTTTTACCATAAAATATTCAATTAAGGAGTTAAAATGCAAAGGGTATGACATAATTTAAAATTAAAAAAGTAAAAATTGACATAATTTATTGGATTTGTTTTTAATACTGGGAATTAATCCCAATGGGAATCATTTAATTACCAATCCTCAGGTTTTGATTCCTGTCCGGAATGTAAGACGGGCTGGAGCGATGATGTAAAAAAATTCCGTCCGATTCAGGAGATCTGTGGGCATGTGAAGTGCCGGCAATGTTTTATTAAGGCCGTGGCCAGTAATGAGGACAATTGTTTCCAGTGTGACCAGATTGCGAGGGCGAAGGAGGCCAGTGAGGCGGCAAGCATTACTCCGAAAATCCTATGCGTGTCTACGGAGAAACCTTTGGGAGGCAAATGCAAAAATCCCCATAGGATCTGTACAAGAAAACGGAGGCTTCCCGACAATGCTCTCAAGGGTTCTGAGAGCAAGGAGGCCCTCATTGTGGTTCCAAAGACCCCGCGAAATAAGAGGGCCGTAATAAAGCCAGATGAAGACGTTCCTCTCATACATCCCTCAATTGGGAAGAAACCCCAAGTCACCATTCCCTTCGAAAATTCTAGGGACCTGGCCAAGATTAATTTTAAGAAGTTATGGCAAAAGAAAAACATATCCGCCATCGGGATCTCGGACACCGGGAAAATGAACAGTGTAGTTCCAGAGGGGGTCAAAACTAGTTCTGACCCTCACGTTAATCCTCATAACTTGAGCCCCCCTGTTTATGAGGCTCCAAGTAAAAATCCCGATACGGAAGGGAAAGTTCGGAGGAAAAAAAGGAGACCTGTTACAATCCCGGAATTTGTGAAAATAGTTGAACTTACTGGTAAGCGTACAAAGGATTTTCCTTTCAAAACAATGTGCTCACTTGAAATTTCGTCTGAAAAATATTTTTGAGCAACAAATTTATCCAGTGAAATTTCCTCAGTGATCTGAATGAATTGTTCACAATCATTTTTATTAAAAAATGTCTTAAAACTCATGCACATTTCCCACTCCCCAAATTTTAGACAACACTCCGTCTTTATATCACTGCCTTAAATGCGGGAAGAAGTTTAAGACGAAGGCTCACATTAAATATCATGAGTTCTGTGCGGACCCGAACCTGAAGCCTTTTGTATGTGAGATCTGCGATAAGAATTTCATCGCCAAGTCCCACTTCCAATATCATCAGCGTACTCACACTGGTAATGTTTTTACGGAGGTCCCTTCCATAATTAATTTATTCCCACTTGTGTGGCAGTTTTTATTTCGAATTTTTGAATTCCTCAGGAGAGCGTCCGTACAAGTGTCCGAAATGTGGGAAGGGTTTCAATCAAAAGGGGAAGGTCACCCGACACATGAGGAGTCATACTGGGGAAAAGCCCCATAGTTGTTTACTCTGTGGGAAAGGTTTTGCAAATTTACAGGCTTTGAAGAGTCACTCCTTGATCCACACGGGAGAGCGTCCATTCGCCTGTGACCTCTGTGACAAAAGGTTTACGGGGCAGACTAACCTCAAAAAGCATTTACTAGTTCATACTGGTAAACAATTACATAGTTTCAACTTTTATAAAACCCACATGACGCCCTGTAAATTATACAGAGTGTCTCATACGAATGCAAATGATAGCTTTAAATTTTGTGGATTCGCAGGTGAGCGTCCCTTTGAGTGTCACTTCTGCAAGAAACGTTTCGGCCTTAAATGGACATTAGATCTGCATTTGAGGACCCACTCCGCCGAGAAGCCTTTTGCTTGTGATGAGTGCGATCGGGCATTTTCCAACTCCAAGGATTTAAAACGACATAAAATAATTCATACTGGTGAGTTTGAGCCCGAACGTTTCACACATAAACTAAATCTGAAACTACGACAATTTTTATCATTCGCTTCCCTACAATTGCAACAACAATTTGCATTAAAAGTCATAAGAAAAATACCCCGATTATTTCCAGGCTTGCGACCCTTCCCATGCAAAATCTGTGGGACCGCCTTCAAGCGGAAGGACAATTTGGAACGTCACATCCGCATGACCCACTCCCGAAGCAAGGAGGACGCCAGTACTTTATCACAAATTGCAATAATGGAAGCGAAAAATGCGGAAATCTCTGAAAAACAAAATCAAACCATTTCCATGTAAGGGTGCACAAATTCAAACTCTTTATTTCTACTAACTCCCAATTGACAGACCACGATTATGCCTTCCACATGAATGATTTTTGTGTTTGAATTCGGACAGTAATAATCCCTCAGAGGAGCCCAGCCCAGATCCAGCTGTAGAGTCTCATGTGGACAAAATCGAGCCTGAAATCGATCCCGAACCACCGTCAAATCCTGCATTTCAGGACGTCCTGGATTTTAGCTCAAGTGAAGAGAACCTCAATGAAGAAACTAATCAAATACATCATATCAAGAGAATTAAGGGAATCTCGGAGATTGAAAGTAAGTATAACTCTACGAGCTTCCTTCCGCCGAAAAACCGCACGACTTGGATTTTGCCCAAAAACTGTCAGGAGAAGCCCACATGCCCAGAGTATTCAAGTTGCTCGAAGTTTGAGGCCTGTGTGACATAGGTCACGCTGTGGGCCACCTTAAGCTCAAAATACGGGGCACACTCTGGAGCTCGTGATTTTGGACCGATCCGCCGATCACGTTCGAATTTGCACACATTGTTCGTATAACATGTATCCCCGGAAGTTTTTACACACAGGACCTTTTGTCGTCCCCTTTGACCTACACGGGTCAAATTATTTACTATGGGGTCACGGACAAAAATTACAATATCGGGGTCGGAGTTTTTTTAAATCATATCTACATTTGGTGTAGAACAATGTTTAAATGAACCACTTTTGTCCCTGACCCACTAGTTGACCCGTACAGGTCAAATCATTTCACATGGGGTCACGGACAAAAGTTACAATATCGGGATCGGGTTTTTTTTAAATCGTATCTACATTTGGTGTAGAACAATGTTTAAATGAACCACTTTTGTCCCTGACCCACTAGTTGACCCGTACAGGTCAAATCATTTCACATGGGGTCACGGACAAAAGTTACAATATCGGGATCGGGTTTTTTTTAAATCGTATCTACATTTGGTGTAGAACAATGTTTAAATGAACCACTTTTGTCCCTGACCCACTAGTTGACCCGTACAGGTCAAATCATTTAACATG
Organism: Allacma fusca; assembly: GCA_947179485.1. Classification (NCBI taxonomy): domain Eukaryota; kingdom Metazoa; phylum Arthropoda; class Collembola; order Symphypleona; family Sminthuridae; genus Allacma; species Allacma fusca. The sequence continues at coordinate 49,299,941 of OX359245.1, forward strand.
AGGTCACGGACAAAACTTACAATATTGGGGTCGGAGTTTTTTTTAAATCGCATCTACATTTGGTGTAGAACAATGTTTAAATGAACCACTTTTGTCCCTGACCCACTAGTTGACCCGTACAGGTCAAATCATTTAACATGAGGTCACGGACAAAACTTACAATATTGGGGTCGGAGTTTTTTTTAAATCGCATCTACATTTGGTGTAGAACAATGTTTAAATGAACCACTTTTGTCCCTGACCCACTAGTTGACCCGTACAGGTCAAATCATTTAACATGGGGTCACGGACAAAAGTTACAATATCGGGGTCGGGGTTTTGTTAAATCGCATGCACAGTTGGTGAAGAACAATGTTTAAATCGACCACTTTTGCCCCTGACCTACTAGCTGACCCGTACAGGTCAAATCATTTAATATGGGGTCACGGACAAAAGTTAC